>CM045762.1:107059275-107459275 GCA_025200525.1 Camellia lanceoleosa | reverse complement strand
GTGCGTGCAAAAGCAGGATGGATGATGCAAACATCTTTGTCATCTTGTATGCTAATTAAATATACCTATATCTAACCATAAACAAGCAAGTAAATAAAAGGGAGAAAGAAGTGAGGGTTGGAAGACATACATCACACTCACCCCACTTATTACAATTATGCCCTCATGTGAGCAGAATAAATAATATCTGATCCCAAATGAAAGAATAATCTGATCCGAAATATACTCAAATAATATACAAATTTCTAATTAATTAACAAATTAAGGAAGAAAAAATTGTAAACTGGCATGCAAGCCAGGGGCTGCCTTGACTCCGCTCCGGATAATGAAATGATGCATGTTGAGTTGTTTTGCGAGGAAATCCACTGGGATGCCTCAATTAGCCTCTGTTTGCAATGTTTCTCGAAATACGTGCCAAGCCTCGGAAGACTGCTGATTCTTGATTTTCGGAGAAGTAGGAAAAGAGCATAACAATCTATTTCACAAATATATACATGCCTCCATCTCGTGCCACCAATCCATATGTCGATGCATGATGGCCGAGGAGCAGAATGCACAACTCAATATAGGATGAGTCGCGTATGAATGCTACAACAAAACCTAACTCCAACATGGGCAATCCAGATTATGTCGGTGACTTGGGAATTGAGACCCGTTCCGTCACTCGAAGTCTGAAAGCGATGTCTCGTTTCCGTCTTTCGGACTAACTCCAATCCAACGATGCAATATGCATGATATGCATGAATGCAACTAAAATGCAATCTAGCATACGATGCTATGAAAATGAGATGCCTCGAAATGCGTGCTGCGAACGCATGAACAGAGGCGATGATCCTAAGGCATGTAATGGCATACGCAATGCAAATGGACTTACACTAACATGAGAGAGCCTCGTACACATAAGAGGCCGTCGGATAAAGTGAGATGCCTCGAAATGCGTGCTGCAGACGCATAAGCTGAACAATGGCATAAAAGCATAAGCGGCTGAAATATGATATACAATGAGACTAAAATGAGATGTCTCGAAATCGTGCCAGGGCATAAAGCGAAAAATGGCATACGGAATGCAATAGGACTAAAAATGGCATACGAGGATGCAAAATGGACTTATACTAACATGGTGAGCCTCGGCCACACTCACATAAGAACCGTCGGATAAAGTGAGATGCCTCAAAATCGTGCACATGCCGCATAAAGCTGAAGCGATGGCATAAAAGGCATGAAACGGCTGAAATATGATATACAATGAGACTAAAATGAGATGTCTCGAAATGTGCTTACAGACGCATAAGCCAAGAAAAATGGCATCACGGAATGCAATGGGACTAAAATGGCATACAAGATGCAAAATGGACTTATACTAACATGGTGAGCCTCGGCCACACTCACATAAGAACCGATGGATGAAAATGAAGTGCCTCGAAATCCATGCACACGGACATGAACCGAGGCAATGGCATCACTGAATGCAATGACATGGAAAATGATATCAAACATGCAAATGAATTTTTGGCACTGAAATGTGGGGAAAACAGCCCCGAAATGGTAATACCCGATGCATGAAATGGCCCAAGAAACATGAATTTAGGCACCCGAAATGGCCTATAGCTATACCAAACATGCACAATATAGACATGGAATGAAAATACAATAGAAAGGAAGCCCCAAGACAAGAATTATTCAGTCATAAAAAGGGCTAAACAGCAAGCACACATAGGATTAGGCAAGAATGCAAAAAAGGGCCATAAGAGGGTATTGAAGCAAGTGATACACGCGATGCCCAAATGGAAAAATACCCTTCTACAACACTGAAGAGGAACTAAAAATATGAATAGTTACAATAGATGACATCCCCCAAATCAGTATGCAAACATGCTAAAAATGCCATGCAGGATTGAGGCCACAAGAGGATATAACATGAGGTACCCCAAACATTCATCAAACCAGAAAAGACCATTAATGAGATACGTCAAGAAGATCAAAATATGACTCTTTATGGTTCTGATGATGGCAACAATGCTAGATAAGCTTAAAAAGCATGCAAAAATGGGGGTCAAAGAGGGATATAATGACAAGTATAACATGGAGACCCCAAACAAGATTGATCCATTCTAAAATGTTGTATAGGGACACAAAATAAGTCTACTCACAGTTCATGACATGCTCCAAAACACACTACATGAAGGTCAAACAAATCATGCAAATTCTGGTAAATATGAGAGATTATGAAGAAAGTGCATGATAGAGAGGCCAAACAGGGTTGAGCCCTTCTTCAATGTTTAATAGCGGATCAAAATAGGCCCACTCACAGTTTACATTATGCTCAAAAACAGATCACTCATAGGCTAGAAAAAGCATGCAAAATATTGACATACAAGATGATATTGAAGCAAGTGCAAGATGGAGGGCTCAAACAGGGTTGATCCTTTGAACAAACATGAAGAATAGCTCAAAATATACCTATTTTCCGTTAAGGTCGGAGCTCAAAACAGTAAGCAAATAGGCCAAGGAAATGAGGCAAAAATGAGCTCAAAAGAGGGTGAAGTGGACTTACCCTTGAAGATCAAGACTTTGGTTGCTTCTTGGACCAAATTTGTTGCCTCTTAGCTGCTGGAAAGCCTCTCCTTGCTGCTGGAATGGAGTAGTAGTGGTGGTGCTTGAAGATGATGAAGAAATGACACCAAAATTTGAAGGAAATGGAGTTGTATGTATGTATATGCTCCAATCAAAGCTTGTAATCTCTTCTCTTGAGTTGGGAGGACACCAATGTAGACAAGAGAGGGAGAGGGGAATCCTTGGCCAAATTGAGGAAATGAGCTCTTATTTCCTCCAAAGGAATCCCGGATCGGATATTTTGGGAGAAAATCAAAGCACAATTTGGAATGCACACATCCTGAGGAAGCGAGCCGGCTAGGCACCTTCTTTGGAGGTGGCGGCCGGCCACCCCCTATAACCCGGCCGAGGCCAAGGCAAAATGGAAAGTGGGAATTCTGGCTGGCCACCAAGGTTGGTGTCCTCCCAAGTGTGTACAACAAGGCCTGTGGTTGGAATTTGGCAACTCTGATACAGGAGAGACAACTTGCCACTTTTAGAAGGGGTTCAAAAGGGTCAATGAGAGTTCTTGGCGGCCATGTGTTTTAGGGTCCTCCCATGTGTGTACAACACAAACATGTGGTTTTGGCTTGGAGAAAATGGCCCTAGGGTGTTCAACATTAGCCAGTGAGAAAAAGCAGGCGCCGTGGGAGAACATAACTGGTTGTTGAGACAATTGCTAGCCTCCACCCTCGATGATCTTCCTGGTGATAAAGCAGAGGTACTTCAAAATGAACAAAAGCGATGCAAAGCAGATGCTCGGGGGCCAAAACACGTAGTTCGGTCGAAAACGGCCGTAGATTAAGCAAGAAAGTGGTGTTTAGCTCTGAAGTGGGTATCTAAGACCCAGTGTCCTCGAAAGGGAGTAAATGAGATGCATGCCAAAAACCGGAGGAATCGGAGATGGTTGGGTGGTCTCGATCCGAGGCACACGGCTGGCGACTCAGCAAGGAGCAGGACTCGAAATGGGCAAAATGGCCTCTGACCATGAAATGTAACCCACCCAGCGAGAGATGGTCTATGGGACCTCTCCTTCCCTTAGGAGAAAGCAGAGCAATGAGTGCGGTTATGGCAAGGCAAGGCATAGAAGAGAGTTGAAGTCAGAAGGCGGCGCCTGTGCGACTCTGAGACTTGAGCGAGCACAATATGCAACATCACCGGGCGCTCAATCGGTGGCGTCTGAGTCTTAAGGTCGGTGAAAAATGGGGAGTCTACACCTACTTTTAATCATTATCCTTTCTCTTATTAGGCTCTAAGGATCTAAACTTATTAAGCACATATATTATATTGACTTCCCATTCTCGTAGGATCTGAGATTAATATCGGTCTTCTAAGATGCGCACCTTGATTTTTCCATTATTAGACTCCCACAATTGCCCCCCGAACTCCCCATTCACGGTAGTTAATCGGCGTGTTTGGTCTTGAATTGGAAAAGTCAAAATAGGTCAGGCAGCTTCGCGTACCCCAATATAGATGTTAGAATGCGCACACCTTTTCGGTCATCACTACACTTTCCCGCCACATCCGTGCGTCTCGCATTTATTGCAATTTGAAATTTCAGTCCTTTCGAGTGCACATTTAAATCGAGTATTGAGACTCTTGGACCGCCAACGGGTATCCCTTCTCTGTCTCGCATTTTCTGCAATTCTTCTTTGTCTATCCTTGCCCCGGTTACTCATCGTAAGTCTTCTTCTCTCTTCTTTGCAATCCTATTTTCTATTTGTCATTTTGATTTCGGTGGAACCTTGAATCTCTGCGAAAATGGCTAAACACTTGAAAGACCTCCTTTCTGAAGGTCGTGTTTCCAGATTCCGGTGACACTTTTCCATTTCCGACGATGTCCACTTATCTCTTGTAATGGACAATACTCTTGATATGGAGAGGGAGGATCAAAATACGATCGTCTTCCCTCTCTTATCTATAGTGGAGGGTGGAGTTCGTTTTCCCCCACATCCATTGCATAGGACCGTCCTTTGCTATTGGAGTCTGATTCCTTTTCAACCTAATGTAAATTTCTTTTGAATCATCATGGGGTTGATAGAGTTAAACCGACGCCTTGGGATCAACCTTGGCATTCGGCGATTGACCTTTACGCTTTGGCCAAATCTTCCGGTTGGCTGGGGTGATACTTTCTCAGGGCCAAGGATACTGACCATCACTTGATAACCATACTTGCGATTACGGTAGAGAGTTGGCAACGTAATGGTCAATGTCAAGTAATTGGAAGTTTGGTGAAAGCGAAGACCACCTAGACCCTATTCGAGGCGGAAGGGTGATCTAGGTTGCCATGTAACGCCTCGTGTTTGTTGATCTGCCTTTTATTGGCTCTTTTCCTTTAATCACCCTTGTTCTTTGCGGTAACAAATTGAAAAACATTTTTCCCTCAACCAAGCAGATCCTTGAGAAATTAAGTGCACTCAGATACTTGGCCGTCCAAACATACAAAAAGCAAGGAGAAAGTGCTCACATACTCCTTCGATCTGAACCTACTTATACTACATTCTCGGCTGCGGACGACATTCCAATTCCATCCGGCGATCAGCAGCTTTCGACTCTTCTCTTTCCCAACTTCAAGAGCCTTAGGCAAATTGGCCTCGAAGATTCGGATTCGGGGGAAGATGCGGAGCCGGTGGTAGAGGTTATTGTCGAACAAACCAGAGAGGTGTTGAGGAGGCGAAGAGGTCGGCAATGATCGCTCAACGTTAAGGCGCCAAACTTAACCATCCTTCACCGTCCACCGAATTGATGAGTCTTCTTCTGGAGATATTTTCGCGAGTTTGGGAGACCTACCTGGCGATTTTTTCGAAGGTATGGCTGGGGAAAACCTTATGCAAATGGTGCGAAAGAAAATGCGGCGAATGGTACATTCGAAGGAAGGTCGAAATTTGCCCATTCTGAGCCCACCTTGATTAAAACTTTCGTACCCGTTATTGAAGAGACGGCTCAGGTTGCTGCGGCCGAAGCGGGAAAGAGGATGAATAACAGGTCATTGACGAACCGCTAATTTTGGAGGAGCAGGGCAAAATGCGTAGTGCCGAGGGAGAGGCTGGGTCAGAGATTAGCCCTACTTCCAAACGGCCTCGTTTAGAAGAGTCGGACGTGGTTGCTCCTTTTATTGTTCGGTTAAAGATCAAAGATACACCGATCTCTTCTGACGCTCCAACCATTGAGGATCGGTAGTGGCGTTGAGCACAGTGGCTTTAATTTCCTGCCGGTAACAATGACCTTTCACTGCGTGCGGATGTTATGGCCGTAGCCCTATCTGCGTAGTCGGCGCTCCTGGTAAGTGACCATCTCAAATTCTCTTGAATTTGTTTTCATTAAAGTATATGATGATCACAACTTCTTTTGCAGACAGTTGGTAGGATCATGGACCTAGGCCGCTGCCTGCATGATGCCCTTGGCAGGATTGATCGTTTGCAAACGGAGGCGGATGCTCAAAAGAGTAGGGTCGAGTTTGAAGTGATGAGAGCCGCAATAGAGAGTGCGCGAGCTGAAGCAGAGGAGGAGAGGGCTCGCTCAGCTGAACAGCTCTGCTCTGACGCTGAGAGTAGGGAAAATGCAAGCGAAGAATTGCTCAAGTTAGCCAAGAAGGCACTTCCCGAGGTGGAGGTTTAGTTAGAGGAGCTCAAGGCAGCCAAGGAAAAAGCTGATTCTGAGGCTTCTGCGGCATTTGAGGCAGGAAAAAGCACCGCCTTCACGGAATATGTAGATGAAGTCCCCAAATTCGAGAATTGGGGGTTCAAACATGGGTGGCTCAAAGCCTTTGTTGCTGCTGGAGTTACGTTGGCCTTGCCAATTCCCTACGAGCAAGTGGACATTAAGACACTTGAATCTGACCCCGAGAATTGATCTGGGAGACATTTCAATTTTATTAAGTATTTTTAATTCCGATGTAAGTTTTTGTTCGGTAGACTTTTGTTGGTTCAGGGTAGTTTTCATGCATAAATTGGTTACTATTTGCGCTCAATTTATTAATGAAAATTTCCTTGTTATTCCACCACCAATTGTAGACAGTTTGTGAAGTTACGTTAATGAAAAATGTTTTGCCTTTCACTACTTTCGATAAAATCATTGCTGTGTTTGAGCTTTCAGAGATTGAACCTTAAAAATTTTGACAAATTTTGAGCCGGCTGGGACAGTTGAGCCGAATATATTGGTGAACCTGCCCTTACCCAGGCGGTGCATGATCATTCTGGCGTCGGATGAGACGACCTTAAGAATTTTGGCGAATCGATTAAGTGGGCCATTTGAAATTTGAATATATTGGTGAATCTTAAGAAATTTGAATAATCGATTCATGAGCTAGCTGGGGCAGTTAAGCCGAATAGATTGATGAATCTGCCCTTGCCCCAGGCGGTGCATGATCATTCGAGCGCCGGATGAGATGACCTTAAGAATTTTGAAGAATTGATTCATGAGCCAGCTGGGGCAGTTGAGCCGAATAGATTGATGAATCTGACCTTCCCCAGGCAGTGCATGATCATTCGGGCGCCGGGCGATTGAGGTTTTCTCAATTAATGAGATTGCCTCGAGGGCGCTGCCTCTGTAAAGGTTAAATGAACAAAGGTTCAACCTTTATGAGCTTAGTAAATAGTTGACTCTAGCTCTTGGAGGAAGGTTTATCGTTTGAATGTCGAACAGACTCTTCTTTAACAGCAGAGGGGAAGCAGGGACGCTAGCTGAGCTGAGTGGAAACATGAATCGAGGTGGTGAACCTTTGTGCACATGAAGTAGGAGTTCTAGGGATAGAGAGAGGCGTTAGTCTCCTCGACGTCGAAGCAGGTCACCCAGGCGGGACAAGCGATCGCGAGGCGGATCTCGAAACCCCGTCGAGAGGGATCGGCGAATCCGTGCCCATTAAGCTTTGCGGTGTTTGTAGGGAATAGACCTATGACAGAGGCAGACTCGATTGTTTGAGACCCAAATGTAGCGGTCGAGTTTGCTCGACAAATTTTTCCTCCTGAGGTTCGGTAATCAATGGTAGGTCGACACGACTATGATGTATTTCGCGAAAGGCATTCGCGGGGCGGTGAAGGGGCTTTACACTGCCTATGAAATCGGCATGTGGCTGCGCACTGCCCGTCGAGAATTGGAGAAGAAGGAGGAACATATTCGAAGTTTGGAGGCTCGTGCAAAGGCGGCTGATCGTGAGTTAAGGAAGACCAAGACGGCTCAGGCATAACCCGCCGGGTAGGGAAACCTAATTGTGGAGGAAAGGGTTACCAGTCGGCTTATCAGTACCGCGCTCACCAATCGTGAGACGGCGAGTATGTTTGCAATGGAGCCTGCGAAGGGAAGGACCTATGAAAAAGGTTTCCATGAAGGCCGAAAAGTTGGAATCGAAAAGACCAAGGAGAAGCTTGCCGAAGAGGTTTGCCGATGTGAGAATCGTGGATTTAGGCACGGATGGATCAAGGCATCTCAAGCCACGGAAGCTCTTCGAGCGTCAGGCATTGATTCCGCATCGCCACTCTACTATAGTAAACATTTTCCGTTTTCCGCTTTTGAACTCGAGAAAAGTGAGGATGAGGGTGACGCCGTATAAGAATATGAATTGTAAGGTTGAAACGTAATGAAAACTATGTAATTTATTGTTGGATTGAATAAAAACGTTCTATTATGAATATTTAAATAAGTAGTTAAGTATTAGGCATATCGTGTTTAGTTTTATTACATGGATGTTTGAATGAATGTACATTGATCATATAGTGATCTGGCCGGCTTATAGGCGAGGTCATTGTCGTAATGGCCGTTTATTTTTGAATGTGGCCACTGTAATTTCAAAAGGCCAAAAGCCAGTACGTGGAGTGGCCATGGCAAATTCCAGTCGGTGCAGGGTCTAAATGCTTGGCTGGTTGGACTGATAACGCTGCCCCTATCCCAGTCAGTGCATGTGTTCCAAAAAGCCGTTTGGATACCTAGGCCGTAGTGAATATGAATCGATGTTCATCTCTTGGGGTTTTGGCATTAATGAAATTGCTTCGGGGTCACTACCAGCATTTAAAAATAAATGGAATGGACTCTTTGTGCCAATGACCTCATTAATATAACGCCATTTGTTGCGTAGGGTTGTATAATATTATGGATGTAAAATAGAGTTTATTTAATCAGCCAAACTCGAACCCGAACTTGATGCCGCAATGGATCGCTGCGGAGAATTCTCCGGTGTGGGAGGTAGGTCGTTAAAAAAGAAACGGGAGGCGTGTCAGCCTCCAAGCCATCAAAGCAGATCGCCCCGAAAGGAGACACAACGACCGTTGCCCTTAACCTTCCTTGTCTTGGATCTTGGCTTTGACAATGTCGATGGTGTCAGAGGGAGGTCCAGAGATACGATAATTCGGGCACAGTTGGATCAAGGCATTTTGAGCCGCGGAGGCTTTCCAAACAATGTGCATTGATTCAGGGCCTCCGCTGTATCGACGTGATTAATTCCCCTTTTCGCCTTAGAAGTTAAAGATAGATATTGTAATGTTCGAACGCGGATTCCGTCTATGTAACAACTGTTTGATCAAATAAAAAGTTTTATTTCAAACATTTGCATCTTACTCTGGATTTTTTATATGCTTAGCTAAACACCTTATTTCGAATGTTGGTATGTTTTGTTTCGTTTTGTTCGTACCGAAGGGTGCTCCGAATTCGGAGTCTTAATCGGCGCAAAGACATCTTGTGCCGATGGGGCTCCATAACCGGCGTTTCGATGCGGAGACTTTAATCGGCCCTCAGGTGTCATGCAGCAAAGGGGGCTCCAAATCCGGAGACTTAGTTTGGCCAACCGTGATATCCACGAAGGGCGCTCCAAATCCGGATTCTTTAATCGGCCCTAAGGTGTCATGCACCAAAGGGGGCTCCGAATCCGGAGACTTAGTTTGGCCAATCGTGATATCCACGAAGCGCACTCCGAATCTGGCGTCTTTAATCGGCCCTAAGGTGTCATGCACCTAAGGGGGCTCCGAATCCGGAGATTTTAATCGGCCCTAAGGTGTCAGGACCAAAGGGGGCTCCGAATCCGGAGACTTAGTTTGGCTAATCGTGATATGCACAAAGGACGCTCCGAATCCAGAGTCTTTAATCGGCCCTAAGGTGTCATGCACCAAAGGTGGCTCCAAATCTAGAGCCGTTAATCGGTCCTAAGGTGTCATGCACTAAAGGGGGCTCCGAATCCGAAGACTTTTAATCGGCTCTAAGGTGTCATGCACCAAAGGGCGCTCCGAATTCGGAGTCTTAGTTGGCCCTAAGGTGTCATGCACCAAAGGGGGCTCCAAATCCGGAGACTTTAATCGGCCCTAAGGTGTCACACACCAAAGAGGGCTCCAAATCCAGAGACTTAGTTTGCCAATCATGATATTCACGAAGGGCGCTCCGAATCCGGAGTCTTAGTCGGCCCTAAGGTGTCATGCACCAAAGGGGGCTCCGAATCCATAGACTTTTAATCGGCCCTAAGGGGTCATGCACCAAAGGGGGCTCCGAATCCGAAGACTTAGTTTGGCCAATCGTGATATCCACGAAGGGCGCTCCGAATCCGAAGACTTTAATCGGCCGGAAGGTGTCATGCACCAAAGGGGGCTCCGAATCTAGAGACTTTTATCGGCCCTAAAGTGTCATGCACCAAAGGGGGCTCCGAATCCGGAGACTTAGTTTAGCCAATCGTGATATCCACGAAGGGCACTCCGAATCTGGAGACTTTAATGGGCCCTAAGGTGTCATGCACCAAAGGGGGCTCCGAATCCGGAGACTTTAATCGGCCCTAAGGTGTCATGCACCAAAGGGGGCTCCGAATCCAGAGTCTTAAGCGGCCCTAAGGTGTCATGTACAAAAGGGGGCTCCGAATCCAGGGACTTTGTTTGGCTAATCGTCATATCCACGAAGGGCACTCCGAATCCGGAGACTTTAATGGGCCCTAAGGTGTCATGCACAAAGGGGGCTCCGAATCTGGACACTTAGTTTGGCCAATCGTGATATCCACGAAAGGCGCTCCGAATCCACAGACTTTAATCGGCCCTAAGGTGTCATGCACCAAAAGGGGCTCCAAATCCAGACACTTAGTTTGGCCAATCATGATATCCACAAAGGGCACTCTGAATCCGGAGACTTTAATTGGCCCTAAGGTGTCATGCACCAAAGGGGGCTCCGAATCCGGAGACTTTAATCGGCCCTAAAGTGTCATGCACCAAAGGAGGCTCCGAATCCGGAGTCTTAGTCGGCCCTAAGGTATCATGCACAAAAGGGGGCTCCGAATCAGGAGACTTTGTTTGGCTAATCGTGATATCTACGAAGGGCACTCCGAATCCGGACACTTTAATCGGCCCTAAGGTGTCATCCACAAAGGGGGCTCCGAATCTGGAGACTTAGTTTGGCCAATCGTGATATCCACGAAGGGCACTCTGAATCCAGAGACTTTAATTGGCCCTAAGGTGTCATGCACCAAAGGGGGCTCCGAATCCGGAGACTTTAATCGGCCCTAAGGTGTCATGCACTAAAGGGGGCTCTGAATCCGGAGTCTTAGTCGGCCCTAAGGTGTCATGACCAAAGGGGGCTCCTAATCTGGAGACTTAGTTTGGCTAATCGTGATATGCACAAAGGACGCTCCGAATCCGGAGTCTTTAATCGGCCCTAAGGTGTCATGCACCAAAGGTGGCTCCAAATCTAGAGACTTTAATAGGCCCTAAGGTGTCATGCACCAAAGAGGGCTCCGAATCTAAAGACTTTTAATCGGCTCTAAGGTGTCATGCACCAAAGGGCGCTCCGAATCCGGAGTCTTAGTCGGCCCTAAGGTGTCATGCACCAAAGGGGGCTCCGAATCCGGAGACTTTAATCGGCCCTATGGTGTCACGCACCAAAGGGGGCTTCGAATCCGGAGACTTAGTTTGCCAATCATGATATTCACAAAGAGCGCTCCGAATCCAAAGTGTTAGTCGGCCCTAAGGTGTCATGCACCAAAGGGGGCTCCGAATCTGGAGACTTTTAATCGGCCCTAAGGTGTCATGCACCATAGGGGGCTCCGAATCCGGAGACTTAGTTTGGCTAATCGTGATATCCACGAAGGGCACTCCGAATCTGAAGACTTTAATCGGCCCTAAGTTGTCATGCACCAAAGAGGGCTTCGAATCTAGAGACTTTAATCGGCCCTAAGGTGTCATGCAGCAAAGGGGGCTCTGAATCCAGAGACTTAGTTTAGCCAATCGTTATATCCACGAAGGGCACTCCGAATCCGGAGACTTTAATGGGCCCTAAGGTGTCATGCACCAAAGGGGGCTCCGAATCCAAATTCTTAGTCGGCCCTAAGGTGTCATGCACAAAAGGGGGCTCCGAATCCAGAGACTTTGTTTGGCTAATCGTGATATCCACGAAGGGCGCTCCGAATCCGGAGACTTTACTCGGCCCTAAGGTGTCATGCACAAAGGGGGCTCCGAATTCAGAGACCTAGTTTGGCCAATCGTGATATCCACGAAGGGCGCTCCGAATCCGAAGACTTTAATCGGCCCTAAGGTGTCATGCAGCAAAGGGGGCTCCGAATCCAGAGACTTTAATCGGCCCTAAGGTGTCATGCACCAAAAGGGGCTCCCAATCCAGAGACTTAGTTTGGCCAATCGTGATATCCACGAAGGGCACTCCGAATCCGTAGACTTTAATTGGCCCTAAGGTGTCATGCACCAAAGGGGGCTCCGAATCCGGAGACTTTAATCGGCCCTAAAGTGTCATGCACCAAAGGGGGCTCCGAATCCGGAGTCTTAGTCGGCCCTATGGTGTCATGCACAAAAGGGGGCTCCGAATCCGAAGACTTTGTTTGGCTAATCGTGATATCCACGAAGGGCACTCCGAATCCGGAGACTTTAATCGGCCCTAAGGTGTCATGCACAAAGGGGGCTCCGAATCTGGAGACTTAGTTTGGCCAATCGTGATATCCACGAAGGGCGCTCCGAATCCAGGGACTGTAATCGGCCCTAAGGTGTCATGCACCCAAGTGGGCTCCAAATCCGGAGACTTTAATCGGCCCTAAGGTGTCATGCACCAAAGGGGGCTCTGAATCCGGTGTCTTAGTCGGCCCTAAAGTGTCATGCACCAAAGGGGGCTCCGAATCTAGAGATTTTGTTTGGCCAATCGTGATATCTACAAAGGGCCAATTAATGTCTCTGCTTCTGCCGATTGCGGGGAGCCACGGATTTCTTCAATGCCTTGTGCTGTCGGGAAGCGCACAAGTTGATGATAAGTGCTTGGAACGACCTACATAATATGTAACCAGGTTCGCCCCATGATGACATTATATGGCGAAGGGAGCCTTACGACCAGGAATTCTACTTCGACCGTTCTGGAGCCTGCTCGAACAGGTAGTATGATCTTCCCTAACAGGTACTCAGGATTCGTATTAAAGCGGAACAATGGGTGAGGCGCCGGAGACAGATCTGACTCGTTGAAACTGAGTTTGATGAAAGTTTTGTAATACATAACCTCTGAAGTACTCCCTAGGTCTATGAGAATGCGTTCAATGGTGAACCGATTTACGCATAATTTGATGACTAACGGATCGATGTGGGAGGCTGTTGTGCCGCTATGATCGGAGTCATTGAAAGTAATTGTCAGAGCTTCTCTGGGCCATTCGGTCGGGATACGTTGCTTTTGAGGGATTGGATGCGATTGAATTGTGTGCATGGTTGGGGATGCAGGCAGGCTGTAGATTATATGGATCACGCCAAGTGGAGGTGAGTCCTGCCTTAAGGCTAATGCCTTGATTGGCTTTCCCTTTCTCACGTACTGTTGCATCAGGCCGTCTTGCACCAGTTCTTCCAGGTGATCCTTTAATGCATAACAACTCTCGGTTTCGTGGTCGTGATCTTTGTGATACTCACACCGCCTATTCCTTCTTCGCATGTCGAGTGGCCCCACCATCTTTGACGGCCATTTGAAGAATGAAAGGTGTTGGACTTTGGTCATTATAGCAGTGATTGGTTCTGACAACTCTGTGTACTTCTTGTCGGCACGCCTCGAGCGTATGCTGTCGACTTGCAGTTGTTCATTCATCCGGTGGAGGCATTGATCGCTTGATCAGCGAGAGTCCCGCCTTTTGTCTCGTTTAGCGCGTTGCCATGGCTCAGGTCTCGGAGGTGGCACGAAACTTATTGGTTGAGCAATTTCAAGGGGGGCCGTTTTGTTGGACATTTGTCCGGCTTTTATTCTCAAGGCATCATCTTCCACTTTGCAATACTCTTCAACTTTCTTCATCAACGCCCAGACTATTTTGGGGGGTCTTCTGGTCAGGGAACTGCGAATAGCACTGTCGGGATGTAGTCCCATTTTGAAGGCAGTGACGGCCATGGAGTCGTTGCAAGCGTCGTTGACAAGGTTGAAGCACTCCCAATAGCGCGCCGAATCATACTGGCGTTCTCTGACTGGATCTGCATAGCCCAAAGAGTCGGCCTATTTTGGCTATACCTCGTTGGTGACGAACCTGGCCCTGAAGGATTTTTGTAATTGATGGAAGCTTTTGATCGAAGTTGGCTCCAGCTTGTAGTACCACCTGACAGCTAATGGCCCCAGGCCGCTGGGGAATATTCTGCACATGAGGGCTTCGTTGTCTGCATGAATATCATGGCACCTTGTAGTAGTGATATGATCGATGCGGTCGATTTTCCATCGTAAGAGTGAATGACAGACTTTGAACTTCTTAGGCGGGGCCGCCCTGCAATCCGTCGAACATAAGGATTGTGCTAGTCCTCTTAAATGCTGGCGCTTCTTCTGCGCTTGTTCCTTGTATGTTGACTCTTTTTGGAGGAGCTGGAAGTTTCGGATCTTCCCTTCTTGTTGAGCTCCGTGGGTAATGAGTTAGAGTCGCTATCGGTATCCTTTAGTCAGGCTCGAGGTCGTTGTCCACCTACTCTCAGAGGTCGTTCAGGATCTTGGCGCACGGCTTCTCTGGATTTTGCTACTTCCAGGGCCAAATCTTGACGGAGACGTTCATTTTCAGCGATCATGTTCTCCAGCCTTTGTTCATTCTACTTTGCTTGTTCCATGATCGCTTGCATTGTCTCTCGCACTGAAGTCGTTGGTGAGTCGAACTTCAAGGCGCGTCTTGCAGCGATGGTTACCTTTCCGAGCATATTTGCTGGAGTGAGGTCATCGCCCTGTGCGGTCTCATCAGTGGCTATCGGAGGATCTTGATCACGCTGCCATGGATGTATTTGGGTATTCCCTGACGGCGCCAATTGTGGAGAAATGATTTTGGAAATACTCTTGAGATCTGAGAGCGTTAGTGATCCTTAGCTAGCCACGAAGAAAACAAACACTTGATCGAAGTCTTTGGAATTAGCACTCCGACGGACAAGTCAGTTCTTGTACTCAAAATAGCTTGTCTCCTAAGTTAAGCAAAAAGTGATTGTTACATGCCTACTAAATCTATTATTCCTGTATTTATACCTGTTTCTTTTGGGCCTCGGGGCCAGGGCCTACTTTTTAATCATTGTCTTTTCTCTTATTCGGCTCTAAGGATCTACACTTATTTGGCACACATATTATATTCGGCTTCCCATTCTCGTAGGATCTGAGATGAATATTAGTCCTCTAAGATGCGCACCTTTTGATTTTTCCATTATTAGCTCCCACATTAGGCAATCTAGTCTATACTTGTTTTCTTGTCGCATCACATAGTAATTCTAGGTTAAATAACCGGAATAACAGCACATACTGTTTTCAAAACTCGATATCATGTTTAGTAGTGGCCAATCTTTGATCGGGCGAGCAGGGGTGCTCACGAAGTGACCTTCTCCAATCGTACCTAAGTTCCCGAGCCCAGGCAACTTTGGTGATGACGGACACGTGGCCTTAGGTAACGAGTCAGGGTTTCCTAAATTCCCCAAAATAAAATATTTAGGTGGCGACTCTGTATCTAGCAAAGCAGTCCATGTCTGGCATTTTTTTCAAAAAAATCTGTTTTCAAAAACGATTTGCCGAATTTGGGCTCTTTGATAATTCATCGGTCTTGCATTGCACTCTGCAAGATTAGATACAGGACCGTGACATTTGAGTCCGAGCTGTAGTAAGCCCAAATGAACAAAATGAGATTTCCTCCCGGGACGTTCGAGGATGTCCACAATTTTCTGGCGACTCTGTTGGGGAGTTAGAGAACTTGACTCGAACTTATGATATCTTGTTTTGACTACACTTATGTGTTTCTTTGCATTGCATTTGCATTGGTGCGCCTAGGACACCGTGTTTGCCATCTGCTATTCCTGAATGGTTTGCTAGAGGCTCGCTTTGAGAAGCGTGCCATAAGGCTGACCGGTTATGGGCTCTACCATGATGGGAACACAAACCCCGGTTTTTAGCGGGGCACCCTTTTTGACCATTCGACCTAGTGCATATTTGGAATCCATAGTGACCATTCCATGCTAGGACATGTTGCTTTCCCGATTATAGGTTGTTTGAAACTGTTACGTGCGTAGTGAAACCCTAGCTCCTGACAAAATAGAACAGGAAAACCTTACCCCAACATAGCGGTGTTTTGGCTCTCACTTGTTTGCTATGTGCTTTTAGAGTGCCTCTCTACAAGAATGCATGTATCAGTTTACAAGTTTGGGTATCAGGCTTGCGGGCACCAGTTTAGTATTTTAGGAATCAGTTATCTGCGGGTATCAGATTCAGTTTTGGGGGCAGTGATTTGGGAACAATGATCAGTGTTTGAGAATAGTCTATTCAGCTTATCAACTGTGTGTTGTGATGCCCAACTGTGTGTTGTGTGTTTATTACGTGGTTATACTGTCCGTTTGTCTGGTTGTTTATTTCCTTATTATTGCTTTATTTATCTTTTTGCTAGGTAGTTTAGCACAATTGCTTCAGACCAAACAGATATTTCCCAAGCACTCTGGACTAGAGGTCGCCGACTCAATCGATATAAGGATCTGGTCGACGGACAACCAGTGTTTTATTCCTTACCCCGGTTATTAGGCGAGGTCGAGAAGAGCCTTGATGTATCCGAGTAGAGGTTACGAGCGATGGTCTACCGTCGATGAACAATCATACTGAGGCTTTCTGAGGCTTCAGTTTTTACCACAGAGATAGATATACGGTCGGTCGGTGGAATAGCGAACATGGCGAGGATGGAGAAATGATCGTCAACTCCAAGAAAGTATGAGAGCTATGCAACAGATGCCCGTTAAATCGAGGCAATTTGCTAAACAACAGGCTGAGAGCATGGCCCAACAGGCAGAGTTAATTGCCAGGCTACATCAATAAACTAGGGCATCTGCTTCACACTAGGCTCCTCCCCCACCAAGAGTTCCAACACTGGGGAGACACAAAATGTCGGTAGATCACGGACATTCAGATAGGGACACCTTCGCCCCAATTCCACCTCAACTATCCAAGGCACCCTCCTATCAACTGCCCGAACTCTCCTTTGAGTTTGAGGTGGACTCTAGCGTGAAAGTTGAGCAAGCTTGAAATTGTTCAAGAAATCCCAAGGGTAAAATCCATCCGGACATTGAGGGCGGGTATACCGGCGTCATTTGTGATCTTTGCCAGATCGGTTCAAGATGCCACAAATCGACCGCTTTGATGGGTGCAGGGATCCTATGGTGCATCTACGTTTGTTTTTGGACATACTAAGGCCAATGGGCCTCACCAGACTATAGAAGCTTTCACTGTTTGGCCAGACCCTGTCGGGTGTGGCGGCCATCTATTACGCAAAATTGGAAGATGCTGTCAAGCGGAACTGGGATGAGATGGCCAAGGCTTTCATTGCACAGTACTCCTATAACACGCAAATCAAGATTACCACCCATGATCTGGAGACAACAAGGCAGGAGCCTAAGGAGAGTTTTTTTGAATTCATAACCCGCTGGAGGGCCAAGGCCTCAATGATGACCATAAGGCCGACGGATAAGGATCAAATACGGATGGTTGTGCACAACCTCCAACCCAAACTGATGCAGAAAATGATCATGCTCCCCTTCCCTACCTTTTCAGATCTGCATGAGATGGGAGTACAGATCGAGGATGCCTTGAAGCAAGGCTTGATTGACAATGACAAAGAGCAACCTAGGAGAACCTTCAATCGAAACAACAATGCAGGCACAAGCAGTGTTGCAACTGCTAGAGCTTTGGAAGTAAGCATGGTCACCACCACCCCTCCAAGAACCATGGCAGCTACACCATTCTCTACTGTGTCCGGAAGCAACACACAAACAACCAAATACCAACCTCGAGGCCAAAGAACTTTCACTCCATTATATATGCCCTGTCCAAAGCTGTGGGGGTATTAATAAGAAAAGGGCACTTGAAGCCCCTAGAGCCGAGGCCATTACCAAATCCACTTCTTCCCTCCCATAACCCAGCCAAATACTGTGCATATCACCAACAATATAGTCACGACACCGACCAGTGTTTTAGATTGCATCATGAGATTCAAGATCTAATTGACAAACAAGTGATTATGCCTCAAGAAAAACCCAATGTCACAACCAACCCTCTCCCTCCACACAACCAAGCTCCACCTCCCAAACGCATCAACTTTGTCCAGACTGGGGTCGTGTCTTATGATCCTAGCATCTATATCACTCCTTCTCAGCTACCTAAGCCAGAGGTGTTCATTCTCGAAAGCACTGGCTTGTGCATGTTGGACATCTCCCGAACCTTTGAACCAATGGTGGTGACTATCGAAGACAGAACAGAGATGACTTCAAAAGAGAATGGGATTGTTGAGTCAGAGTCTGAGGAAGTTGTGAGCTTTGCTGAGGAGGTATACAATTCGAATGGCTATATTGCATCAGTGGGCCAGGCTAGGCCAAACTTTGAATTGCCAGCAGGGGCAGAGATTTATGTAATACATGGGGACGGATTTGATCAGAGGCAAAATGACTTAGCAACTCTGGAAGGGGACTTTGCTAACCTCCAATTTTTCAATGAACAAGATCCAGGAGACATCGATCAAGCTGGTGCGATTTTGAAATCGAGAAGTTACCGAGTGGCTTGATGACCAACCAGACGTTGTTGAAGAATCTCAATCGAAACAGGGCCTGTCAGGGGCAAGTACATCAGTTGTGGCCGGAAGGGCCGGAGATCAGAATGCATCACCGAAGAGCGTCGGTGCTAAGAATTTTGCTCAGGACTTGGGCATTGTGAATGTAGGAAATGTTGAGCAGGCTGTGTTGAAGCAGTTAGAACAAGAAAGGATCGAAGATTCCGAAAGAGCCAGAAAGGCTCAAGCTCCCATGGGGGTTGAGAGTGCTATGTGCACAAGAATAGAATGTATTGCGAGTACAGGAATGCAAGGTGCTGCGGGCATAGAGATTTTTGTAATTTGGGACAGTGTCTGCGTAATTCTGGCGATAGAATGTGGTGGGAAGATGATGATCTATGTCTTGCCCACACGGATAAGGATTGGGGGAGGAATTAACCTGATGATACCTAGTACATCGGCGAAGTCGATCATATGACCAGGAGCGGGCGGTATTTCAAGCCCCGGCATCTAGATCAACCAGAAGCGTCCAGAAAGGACAAGGAGGCAGAGAAACAAAAAGAGAAGCAACTCGAAGAAGAGGCTGTGTTGAAACAGGTGAAAAGATACAAGCAGACATCTGCATCTGGGGCTGCTTATGGCTTCTCGAGTACATAGATAGGCCGTCCTTTTAGCCATGGACAAGGCCAAACTCTCGATAGACACCACGCGGGAGCAGCTAGTTGGATTGGTTTTTCCGAGAGGAAGTTCCCCGACGTTGAGCTTTTCTGACAAAGAACTACGGCCTGAGGGCACAAATCACAACAAACCTCTCTACATCTCTGTGAAATGTAGAGGCAAGTGGGTACTGGTGGTTCTTGTTGACACGGGATCTGCCATTAATGTGTGCCCGTCAAGGACAGCATATGCAATCGGGTTGAAGCCCGTGGACTTCGTGCCAACTGCCCAGGTGATTCGAGCGTATGATAACACAAGTAGGGAGGTGATGGGGATTGTCAAAATTCAGAGCTAGGTCGGTCCAGGACAACACGAGATCGATTTCCATGTCTTGGACGTTCCTGCAACCTTTAACCAACTTTTGGGGCGACAGTTTCTTCCACCTTGTAAAAAATACCCTCACGGGAAGGGGGTAGCTATAGTTTTTGGAAATTCATCAATCCATTCACCACCGGAAGTGTCTACACCAGTCTTGGAAATTGAGCAGGGCACGGAGGATTTGTTCTTATCAGGGTTTACTCTGGCTGAGGCCCGGGTCGTGCAGAACATCTTGGCTGTTGATGAGGGGGTGTATGTCAGCGCACAATCAATATACCTCATGAACAAGCTTCAACACATCCCTGGGATGGAATTGGGAAAGAGTGGCCGGAAAGGCATCGCAGTATCAGCCGAAGTGTCGTACAACCCGCATATCTTTGGCTTGGGTTATCTGCCCACCAAAGAGGACTGGATGAGGAAAGGAAGGGTACCCTAAACGGACGCTTCGTCCGGGAGGGGGAGAACTTTCCATTCTGTGGCTTCCCAAAGCCATGGTTGAATGCGGAGAGGAAGCACGCGCCAGGTTTTGAGATCTTCTTCAACTTGCAGTTATCCAGGGATGATGTTGTCGAGGAGCAGACAGACCCATTAGCTGAGGTTGAGCAACGTGGAAAAGTGGATTCTGGGGACACCAAAGTTGAAATGGGGGAAGCCCTGGCTTGTCTTCTTTCAGATCCTCTGATCGAACAAAAGTGCTTGGGGGATAACTTCTCGGTGTCCATGATTGGGAATGAAATGACTGCGGGCCCACCGTCAAATATTTTGGATGCATCCATCGCACCCTCCCTCATCTGGCAGTACGAGGAGGGATTTTTGTCAAGCAGCACCAGGTCAGGTAGTGAGCCAGAATCTAATTCCACCAAATCTGTTGGGTCAGAATGAGGTTCAAGCTCGACTGAGTCTGAGTCTGGTATTCCTGGGGATAATAACCTGGATACCACAGTCCTGTCTTGGTCGTCTTTTTCTTTCTCTTTTGAGTCTGTTGTAACAGAAGAATCAGACGATTTGGAAATGCTTAATGAGAATGGAATGGTTGTGGTTTCTGAGTATTTCTCTGTGCCTTTGATTTATTGTATTAATCAGGACTTTCAAAATTTTGATGAAAATGACGAGGAAGAAATTCCTCCAGTTTTACAACGATTAATTGATCAAGAGCTGGAGAGATTTGTTAAACCTTTAGTTGATGAAATCACTACTGTTAATGTTGGTACTAAGGAGGACCCACGGCTGGTCCAGATCGGGTCCACATTGTCTTTGGAGGAACGCGAGCGCATAGCCGCTTTATTAAAAGATTTCAAAGATTCTTTCGCGTGGTCCTATAAAGACATGCCTGGAATCAATCCTGAGATTGTACAGCACCGGATCCCTTTTGATCTAGAGGCCCGACCCGTTAAACAGAAACTCAGAAGGATCTGCCTGGACTGGGCCTTCAAGATTAAAGAAGAGGTCACCAAGCAAATTGACGCAGGGTTCCTACTGGTATCTGAATACCCAACTTGGTTGGCCAACATTGTTCTGGTGCCGAAGAAGGATGGCAGGATCCGGGTATGCGTGGATTTCAGAGATTTGAACAGAGCCAGTCCGAAGGACGACTTTCCCTTGCCGCATATTGATAAGTTAGTGGACTTCACAGCGGGGCATGCTTTACTTTCATTCATGGATGGATTCTCGGGCTATAATCAGAGGCGGGGAGAAGACTGCTTTCACCACCCCGTGGGGGACTTACTGTTATAGGGTGATGCCATTTGGGTTGAAGAACGCTGGAGCTACATATCAACGGGCCGCGACCACAATATTGCACGACATGATCCACAAAGAGGTTGAGGTGTATGTGGACGACATGATTGTCAAGTCCAAAGAAAGAGAGAGCCACTACACCGCCTTGCAAAAGTTCTTCCAAAGGATCAGAGAATTTCGGTTGCGGCTAAATCCTCAGAAGTGTACGTTCAGTGCTACAGCAAGGAAAATGTTGTGGTTTTTTATTACACAGAGAGGTATCGAAGTCGACCTTTCCAAAATCAAGGCCATCTTAGAAATGCCACCACCAAGGACTGAAAAGGAGGTGCGAGACTTTCTGGGTAAAGTGCAATTCATAAGACGGTTTATCTCAAAATTAACCTTGACTTGTGAAACACTTTTTGGTCTCCTGAAGAAAGGAAAGAAGTTCCAATGGGACGGCCGATGCCAAGCTGCTTTTGAACAGATCAAGGAACACTTACAGAACCCACCCGTGTTGTTACCGTCTGAGCCGGGAAAACCGTTGATTTTGTATCTTTCAGTAACTAAGACTACAATGGGCTGCATGCTCGCACAAGAGTCTGAGGACAAGGTGGAGAGGGCTATCTACTATCTAAGCAAGAAGATGCTGGAGTATGAAATCTGTTACACATCGTTGGAAAAGGCTTGCTTAGCCTTGGTATGGACTACCAGGAAGTTGTGGCACTACCTGTTAGCTCACTCTGTAATGTTGCTTTCAAGATTAGATCCCATCAAATATCTCTTTGAGAAACCGGCACTTATGGGTAGGCTAGCTAGTTGGTTGCTGTTGCTTTCCGAATTCAATCTGAAATATGTGACGTGCAAGTCAGTCAAGGGAAGAGCGGTAGCGGAGTTCTTAGCCGATCATATAGTGGAAGGAGGTGAAGTAGTTGAGTACTTATTCCCAGATGAGGTCATTTTGCATATCGAAGACAAAACTTGGACGATGTACTTTGACGGAGCGTCAAACCAATACGGGTATAGGCTAGGAGTGTTGCTAATAGCATTCGACAATTCCCATATCCCTCTAGCCTTCAAACTTCAGTTCAAAGTCTCAAACAATGAAGCAGAATATGAAGCATGCATTGCTAGTTTAGAAGCAACCCTGGAACTAGAGGCAAAACGGTTGGACGTCATCGGGGACTCGAACCTTGTTGTATCTCAAGCGAAAGGAGATTGGAAAGTCAAAGAAGAAAAGATCATAATGTATCACCAGACCTTGGACTTGTTAATTCCTCGGTTTAAGAAACTAAACATTGCTGTTTAGAAGCAGCCTTGGAACTAGGTGCAAAACGGTTAGACGTCATCAGGGACTCGAACATTGTTGTATCTCAAGCGAAAGGAGATTGGAAAGTCAAAGAAAAAAAGATGATAATGTATCACCAGACCTTGGACTTGTTAATTCCTCGGTTTCAAAAACTAAACTTTGCTCATCTGTTAAGAGAGAACAACAGGTTTGTAGATTCACTAGCAACTCTATCTTCCATGATAGACATCCCTTTCGGAGTTCGGATGCGTCCGGTCATCATTGACCAGAAATTTGTGCCAGCCTACGAGTCGATTGCTGCTATAGATGAGGTTCAAGATGAGAACCCCTGGTACTACGATGTTTGGAACTTCTTGGAAAAAGAGGCGTATCCACCAGGGACAGATGCCAAGGATAAAAGGGCAATCAGAAGAATGGCTGTTCAGTTCATCATCTGCGGGGCTAAATTGTACAAGTGACGTCATCTGGGAATGCATAAGTTATGCGTTGATGCCGAAGAATCGAAGCGCTTAATGGAGGCCATCCACGGAGGAGAGTGCGGAGCGCATATGAATGGGGTAATGTTAGCTCGGAAGATCCTCAGACAGGGTTACTATTGGTCCACCATGGAGGAGGATTGTATCGACTTTGTTCGGCGATGCCACAAATGTCAGATCCATGCAAACTGCATGAACATCCCGCCGTCGAAGCTGTACAATATGACTTCACCATGGCCATTTTCAGTTTGGCGAATCGATGTGATCGGGGTCGTCACTCCGAAGGGGTCTAATGGGCATGAGTTCATTCTGGTCGCGATAGATTATTTCACGAAGTGGGTCGAGGCCTAATCTTATGCAGTGTTGAAGGCTTCGCACATTGCAAAGTTCATCTGGAACAACATCATCTGTCACTACGGGGTCCTGAACGAGATTATTTCATATAACGGTTCCCACTTCAAGAAGGGAGTAATTGATTTGTTGGAAAAATACAACGTGGCTTTTCATAAGTCATCTACATATCGGCCTCAGACCAATGGAGCAGTTGAGGCCGCCAACAAGAACATCCAACACATTTTGTAGAAGATAGTGGAAACCTACCGGGACTGGCCAGATAAGCTGCCATTCGCTCTGTGGGGCTATTGGACTTCAATCAAAACTTCTATTGGAGCGACTCCATTTTCATTGGTTTATGGGATAGAGGCCGTTCTATCTATTGAAATTGAGGTCCCGTCACTGCGAGTACTGGCTGAGTGTCAGATAGCTGAGGTAGATTGGCAGTAGAGCAGATTTGAAGAACTCATGCTCTTTGATGAAAGAAGATTGAAAGCACTGTACCATGTTCAGGGTTATCAGCGCAGAATTGCCAGGGCTTTCAACAGGAAAGTTAAGTCCAGGACTTTGAAAGAAAGAAATTTGGTGCTCAAAGATAATCGGGCTCCTATCCATGACCCTAGGGGCAAGTTCAGGCCCAATTGGACAAGTCCCTACATCATTAAGTCTATCTGGTCAGGTGGAGTTATCGTTCTGATGGACCTAGATGGCCTAGAGTTCTCACAGCTGATCAACATGGACAAGTTGAAGAAATATTACCCCTGAGTGGCTCGCTAGGCCGAAAACCCGAAAGGGCGACCTAGGCAAAAATTAGAGCATGAAAAATTTCAAATTACAAAAACTGAGCTCGCAAGGTTGAAAACCCGCAAAGGGTGGCCTTGGCAAAAGTTAGAGCGTAAAAGGAGAGTGAAAATACTCGAGTGAACCTGAGCCTGAACTACGTAAGGCTTGATTCCCATCTTTGGGATACGTAGGCTACTTCATCCTGGAGTTCAGCCATAAACTTTTCCCCGATCAACTTTGTTCATTTGATCATCCCTGTCATCTTTGTCTATTCAGCATTCAAGAGTTCGGTTGTGATCTCCAGTGCAGTGCTACTCAGACTAGGGGCAACTTTCCAGTTGCTAGAATCCAGGGTTGTGCATCTTAGTAATAGATCTCAGCCGTGTCCAGTTCTAATCCATGTCGAAAATGGTTTTGAAAAGTTTTAATAAAAGTTGATTTTGTTCAAATTAATCATTTTACAACTTAGACCATTTTTGGACCAAAGCGAAAAAAATTTAGTACCCATTACCTTCAATTTTATTGATTTCAATACAGAGTTCTCCTGCTCTTGAGTACAAATTGAAGTTGTTTTTTGTTACATTCATAAAGAAAACTTGAAAGTACTGATAAAGCAATAAATTCAAGGCATAGATAAGTTAGGTGTTCCTACGCCCCCTCCCAGAGATGGTCGAAGCTTCTGACACCAAAGTGGGCCCAATCTGTGCCTCTTCATTGAGCCAATCCATGCACTCATCAGACAAAGTGCAACTGAAAGTGGGAGCGGGGGCCAGGAGTTCTCTCGTCCTCTATGATGTGGCATACCGAGCAAGCTGTTCGTCTCGGACCGGGAATGCAGCAGGGTACTCTATCCCCTCTACCGGGCAAGTCTGATCATGTCCAAACTGACGCTGGAACCGGAACGGAAAGTAGAACACACAGTGTGTCAGGCCGATCAAGTGAATCCCGGCCTGTCGGGACATGAGTAGCTCATTGCTGGTAGATGGAGCCAAGGACAGCACCATGCAATGCAGTCTGCGGACAAATTGCACATCCAGTCAAACCACCATGCCTCATCAAGGGCATCGACCAGGTGTCGTCAGAAGAAGTAGCCACGGGCCGAGTATGCTGGGCAAGGATCCACAACCTGTAACTTGTCCATCAACCACACCTGGAGAGGGACGAAAAATGAGAGATTAAAGAATAGAGAGATGTACGATGAGAGAAAAGTGAGGAAAGGGTTTCGAGAGAAAGATCGAGCCTGAGGGTCGAGTGATGTGAGCAATATATATGTAAGAAAGAGTGGGAAACATTAACTGCAGCAGTAGTGGAGTCCCCGCAAATCTGGTCATTTCCCAGTGATGGAAAGCATCCAAGCCCATCAATGTCTCGGCCAATGTCATGGCAATACAGCTCTTGCCTTTTTTCAAACCTTGGGCAACCTCAATCAGACGAATGCTAGACCCGTCAAAGCCTGGGGCAAGCAAAAAGTGAGATAGCATGCACAAACAAAGGGCATGACGCCAAAAACCTTGCCAGTGATGGTCGCTGCGGTCACCGACGTCAGAAAAGCGATGAATCAAGCTGAGGGCGTCCAATTCTCCATTGCAGATCAAAGACCGAGCGTTGTGCATAGTGAGCCCACACATCCGTCCTAAGGCTTGAGCATGGCCGAAGCGGAGTTGGGGCAAGATTTCTTCGTTGCGCTCAGACTCCATCAAAGCTTGGAAATCTTCGAAGGTAGGACACATCTCTTGCCCGCCGAAGCTAAAGACATGTGTTACCAGATTCCAAAACTTCACCACAGCATGGAGAAAGGGAAGATACAGCTGAGTGCGGCTCAACGTGAATAGTGCATTCAAGCCGAAGCCCCAGAAGTTCAACTTTTCCGAGCTGTCTAAAGTAGCAATCCAAGCTTCGAGATTTTCGATGAGGAATGCCTCCATTTTGATGCAAAACTGAGATGAAATAAAAGAACCACGAAGCTGGAACTTTTATAGAGGATAAGGCACTGTTTGGAGACACGTGTCAAAAATCTGGTGGTCACCAAACCAGGTGGTCAGCTAACCACTTTTTCTTGTAGGCCAACCACCCCTTTGGTCTCCAAGGAAAACAGCTGGTCGGCCAGCCCCTTCTGGTGGTCGGCCATGAGAAAAGTGGTCTTTGGTCTTTTCCTAGTCTCGAAGGTCCCCGTTTCCCTCCGTTTCGGATGCATTCCATCGCTCGGTTTGTCCGAAATGCATTTGCTTATCAAGTTGTTGTTAAGTCTTGCTTATCAAGTTGTTCTTTTGCTTATTGAGTTGTTTTGTTTATCGAGTCGTTAGGTTTTGTCGAGTTGTCGGGTTCTGTCCGTTGAATTGTTGTTTGTTTATCTACATTTCTGGGATTTGCTTATCGAGTTGTAAATTTGCTGAGGTTTTGTTGTTTCTTAGCAAGTTAAGTTGCTTAGTTTGTTGTGTCGGTTTACTACCTGACTTGGTGATACACAATGCTCAATTTTCAGTCAATCTCATTTTTGTGCAAAATGATGCGATGCGATGCTAAGAACATAAAATGCAATACTTTTTCAAAAAGCTGTTTCATTTCATCATGCTTCCTTTGTTACAACATTTTACAACAAGGGTACAAGTTTTACAGAAAATAAAAGTGCCTAACACTGTACAATGTGCTACAACTACTAGTAAAAAAGGAAAATAAGGCAGGAACATCCGCATCAGTGCTATCAGGAGCAGGAATAAGAGGCCCTCTTCGTCCTCTTTTGCGGACCAACCTCTGCACCATCATTATCGTCTGAATCGGAGCCGCCGTCCTCGGAATCCTCCTCGGTATCATCTCCACTGTCAGTGGATGTCTCTGACTGGGGATGAGCAGACTCCTCCTCCTCGCTGGGCTCCTCATTTATGACAGGCGCTCTATGTCTGCCTTGGCTGCGAGTCGAACCCCCTCTCCCAACTCCTCGAGAGGGCCTGGATGGCTCAGCTTGTGGCTCAGCCTGTAGCGGAGGCATCTGAAAAGGAAAAGTACAATTTGAATACATTAGCCAATATGTATATCAGATGCAGAGACAAGAATGCTACATAGAGTGGGTGTATGCAGATACAATGTGTGAATATGGTGTGTGTCAGATGTGCTTTACGCATACAGTCAAGCAATGCAGTGAAATGGTTAAATACAGCATGTCATCAGAAGTATGATAAATGCGAGAAAATTGAAAAATACCGTAACCCCGGCGATGTACAGCTGTGTCTCCCTCCGCAAGACCATACCCTCAAGTGAGGCCACCAATCCGAGCAAATCATCAGTATACTCGCTAGGAGGCTGCAGATGCAAATGCAAGTTATCAGTGAATGAATGAATGCCCAAATATCTGAGTGATAAATCAAAACTGTAAAGTATACTAGTGGTGAGTCAGGGTCTCTGACGTATCGGTGATCAAGTATTGAAGGCTCCAATGAGATCAGGCAAGATGTCCCGTATCGCCATCCTGTCAACTCGGTCGGGAGATCTGGCCGTCCAGCATGATGGTAAGTTGGGGGAATTGGGGGAACTAGTCCAGCCCTACCTTTCGATGTGCCAGCCCTGCTGGTCGAAGGAACATCTGTAGCCCGGACTTGACTCGATGATGGCATGCCAGCAGACCTCCACGTAATAGTGCGGACACCTGTCAATGGGGGCATCAAGTATGTATGACGGTAGGTCGCATACTCCCCCTCTTCCAAATGCAGAACTACATCAGTGCCCATCATAACCAAATCAACCTCCTGGGGAGTGAGTCCCTCAGTGGACCGCATATCGTCCGGAGGTGCTGCGGGGACACTCTACTCGGGGTAGCCTATCGTCTGGCGCATGAAGCGGTCCTCCAGAAACCAAGCTCTGCCGACTGGCCCCTCAAATAGGATCCAGTACCGAGAAGCGGCCCATTCCCCAGGAAACTGAAATCGGGTATCTCCACCCAAGGGCGCCCAGGGCTGCCAGGTGATCTGCGGATAATCAAGTGCATGAGTCGATTAGATATCGTAAATGTGCAAGATGAATCAAAGATGAAAACATGGAGAACTGAGAGTTCTGAATTACCTCGGTCGTCCGCATCGTATCAAAGAACTGCTGCAGGTAGGGCAGAGTCTCCCGAGCCCTCGGCTGGTACAGGCCCTCAAATACGAGAGAGTAAGGAATCACAAGAGGCACCTCCACCTTGAGCTCCGGGGCTAGCGCCGGAAAGTATGCGAAAACCCATAGCTATGGAAAACAGGGCAATAGCCATCAGAATACAGAATGTACAAAGAATACTGAATGTTGAGTACAGAATGTGAATATAGAATGTACAGAGAATGCAGAATGCTGATAACAGAGTGCAAACTACAGAATGTAAAGTGTGCCGTATATGCAGTGTACAGGTAATGAAAAGCAAAAATGTAAATCAAGAGGGCAGAAAGTACCTCCCAGGCTCTCTAATAGCCGTCGACTATGTTTCGCCGCCCGCGGGAGGTCGCACTCATGTAACCATAAAGGGTAGCTAGGCCGGCGCCACCCTAGTC
The DNA here is from genome assembly GCA_025200525.1 of Camellia lanceoleosa. Lineage (NCBI taxonomy): Eukaryota > Viridiplantae > Streptophyta > Magnoliopsida > Ericales > Theaceae > Camellia > Camellia lanceoleosa. Next base: position 107,430,568 of record CM045762.1, on the reverse strand, counting down.
ATACTGACTGACCTGTGACAGGTCCACTAAAGCACTGAGCAGATATAGTCCAACTGTGTTCCCCATGTCGAAGAACAAAGTGGTCCCAAGAAGGAACATCAAAAACCCTCAAGTGTACTGCTCTATCTTCTCGAGAATCTCGGGTGTAGTCCCCTTGTACTGCGTGGAGAACCAGGTGTACCTGACTCTACCCAAAGATCAGTCAATCGGCGGGCGGGCTCCCAGCAGATGGATCCAAGCCGCCTCCCACTTGCCCATGTCTATGTCGTAGGGGACCGGTCAGCCGGCCACATCAAGGCCAGTCAGCATGGCAAAGTCAAACGGGGTCATCATCATATCCCCGGTAGCCGAAAAGTGGAACGAGTTGGTGGTGTCCCACCATCTCTCCACAAGTGCCCCCATCAAGGTCCTGCTCGCCGGGTAACGTGATAGCCCCACGCAGAAGGGTCCAAACCCTGCCTCGTTAACCATATGACGGACAGTCTCTGGGAGCTCCGCATACCACTCCGTAGCGATGATCGAGCCGTAGCCTCGTGTAACATGGGAAGATACCTATACCCAGAATGAACACATGTATTTAGTTTCAAAATGAAAGTGTGAACTGTGTGCAAATCAAATCAGATACAATGTTGTGGACTGCATGTTCAGTATGAGCTGCGTGCAAATGCAATGAATGAGTTGTGTGTTCACTAGTAAAGTATATGATCTGTGTGTTCTTAAAGAAGTGTATGAGCTGTGTGTTCAGAATTAAGAATGAGCTGCGTGCAAATGAAGTGTGTGAGCTACGTGTTCATAATTGAAATGTGTGGGCTGTATGTTCATCAGCAAAAGTTTGGGCTGTGTGTTCAACTTTCAAAAACTGTGGGCTGTGTGTTCATTATCAAAAGTTTGGGTTGTGTGTTCAACTTTCAAAAACTCCGAGTTGTGTGTTTAGATTACAAGGAGTTTGGGCTGTGTGTTCAACTTTCAAAAACTGTGAGCTGTGTGTTCGTCATCAAGAATTTGGGTTGTGTGTTCAACTTTCAAAAACTGTGGGCTGTGTGTTCATCATCAAAAGTTTGGGCTGTGTGTTCAACTTTCAAAAACTTTGAGCAGCGTGTTCAGAATTGAAATGTGTGGGCTATGTGTTCATCATCAAAAGTTTGGGCTGTGTGTTCAACTTTCGAAAACCATGGGTTGTGTGTTCCTCATCAAGAGTTTGGGTTGTGTGTTCAACTTTCAAAAACTGTGGGCTATGTGTTTATCATCAAGAGTTTGGGCTGTGTGTTCAACTTTCAAAGACTGTGGGCTGTGTGTTCATCATCAAAAGTTTAGGCTGTGTGTTTAACTTTCAAAAACTCTGAGCTGTGTGTTCAGATTACAAGGAGTTTGGGCTGTGTGTTCAACTTCCAAAAACCGTGGGCTGTGCATTCATCATCAAGAGTTTGGGCTGTGTGTTCAACTTTCAAGAACCGTGGATTGAGCGTTCATCATGAAGAGTTTGGGCTGTGTGTTCAACTTTCAACAATTTGTGGGTTGTGTGTTCATTATCAAAAGTTTGAGCTGTGTGTTCAGATTTTAGAAATGTGGGCTGCGTGTTCACGACCAAAAATTTGAGCTGCGTGTTCAGATTTCAAAAATGTGGGTTGCGTGCTCATGACCAAAAGCATGAGCTGCGTGTTCAGAAATTCAAGTGCTTGAGCTGTGCATGCAAAATGCAAACAGGATGTTGTGTTATAGATGAGTGTTCAGAGCAAGCTGTATGCCAACTCAACAGAATTTCGTGTTGTGAGTTGTGTGCTAAAACGAGCAAAGTCTAGTTATATATAAGCTGTGTGCCAAGTGGACCGGATGGTGAGTTAATGTGTTCAAAATGAGCAGATGAACATGTATAACGAAAACAGGAAATGCGCAAGAAATGCAGAATACATTGTAGAGAATGTAAAAATGAAGTACGTACTTCTCGTGCCTGGTGAGAGAGGTGAGACTCCAGCTCCCGTAGCAGTAGATCCGCGGGCGCTCGTTGATCACTATCAGTAAAATGGTAGAAAGTACTCGGGGGAAGGATGCGCTCCAGAGGGTCGTATCTCTCGGGATCAAAAGGCTGAGTCCTCAGAGGCAAGGACATAATGTCTGGCTCATCCCCGGCACCTAGAGGTCCTCCACTATGAGGAAAATGACCCGTCATTTCAAGAAATCTGCAAAAAGGAGCAAAAATGAGCAAAAAGAGCCAAAATTGGAAAAAGTCAACAAAAGTCAACTCCCGAGAAAATGTTCCAAATGTCGAGACAAACTTACCCTAAGTGGTGAAAATGGAGAAAGAAGCTCCGAAATCAAATTTTAATCGGTCCAAAGTGAACAAAACTGAAAGATTTCGCAAAACTACTTTGTGTGGGGCGTTGGAAAACGCATATAAAGCGCAGATCTGAGAGAGAAAATGGTCTAGGAAGGAAGGAGAGCTGATTTCGGCCTTGCGTTTATGAGGAATAGTGATTGGGACATGTGGATTTAAAGAAACAAGTGTAAAAAGACAAAATCGTCCCGGATTTGGACAGATGGTCGGCCGACCACCTTTCCTGGTAGGCTGACCACCCCCTTGCACCAAACCTAGTCGGTGGCCTACCCAGGTGGTTGGTGGCTCTCCTGGGTGGTCTCCAATGACTCTTTGTTCTCCCTGCAAATTTTGGTGGTGATTGGAGTCCCTGGCTCTCGAGAAAGTACAAGGAAAGTGCACTTTTCGGCGTGAAATCCTTCCGCAGGAACTCCAAATCCAATCTTCGATACGCGGCTCGTTGTTGCTCGCCAAAAGCAAGGTGTATTCTTTTGAGTACATTGTGACCCCTCCGAGTGGTAAACCGGAGGTCACGTTTGAGTTGCCCTCGTCGAGGCTTGCTCTTCATTGCTCAATGTTTTGTTTCAAATATGCTTTTGAAGTCGCACTTATCTTGCATTGTTATGCACGTCACTTGCATTGTTATGCATGCATTATTATGCACGTCACTTGCATTGTTATACACGTTTCATTGGTATCGTCATACCTCCATGCTTAACTTGTGTTGTCGCGCACGTTTTTTCTTGCATTGCGATGCACTTTTTCATCGGCACCATGTTTGTCTGTGTTGGATATAGCATTGAACATATGTTGCTAATTATGTTGTACCTGTTAAGTTTCTCTCTTTTGCAGGCACGATATTGTATGTACGGTTCATTTGAAGCTGGTGCAACCAGACGAACCGGACAGGTATTGTATCTTCTCCATGTGAGACGTGGCGAGAATTGTAATTCTCTTACATCCTTACTACATGAAATGTAGTTTTACTTTGCATTCTTGCTTAAAACTGTTGCATTTATTGTGAATAGTTTCTTCATTACAGTTTGTTGCTTTGCATGATCATAAGTTACGTTCAGCTTTGTGCATGTCATTTTGCATTTTACCCCTGCCTGTGGGCACGCCTGCGGGCCCATCTCTTGTTTATCTCGCATGTTTGTCTAAGTCATCGGCCTTGTCAAAAATGGGTCGTCTCTGGGCTTTGACATTCACTCCCGTCACTTATGACTTTCGAGTTGTGTTAAAGAAGGTCAACTGTAGATACCCCATTTTTGACCGACCTTAAGACTCAGACGTCATCGGTTGAGCGCTCGGTGATTGCGCATGTTGTGCTCGTTCTGAGGTTACGAAGTCTCGACTGAGAGCCTTGCCTCCGGACTTCGGTACTCTTTTGTGCTTTGCCTCGGTTTACGAATCAGGTTCTGTTTTCTCTTCCCAAAGAGAGGGAGAGGTCTCGTAGACCATCTCTCAGTGGCCGTAGGCTACTTTTCGTGGTGTTAGACCATTGTTCCCGTTTGGAGACCAGTTTCCGATTTTCGGAGCCGTCGGCCGTGTGCCTCGGTTCGGGACCGCTTAACATCCTCCGTTTGCTCTGGTTTTTGGCACGCACTTTCTTTCCTCTCTCTAGAGGAACACTGTGGGCCAGGAGACCACCTTCGTGGTCGCACGCCACTTTCGATGCTTAACAGTCAGTTTTCGGGGCACCCGGCTGCGCGTTTTGGCCCCCGAACCCTCATTTTCCATTCGTATTGGTTCATTTTTGGCATGGACCCTATTTTCTTTGTTTGGAAGGTGCCTTTTCTCCTTGGAGACCACTTTTCCCCCACCGGCCGATTTTCTTGTCAAGTAGGTGGTCTCCCTCACTTTTGGGCCACAATTGCTGGTCTCTCACCACACCACTAGCTTGTATTCAGTTGGGAGACCACCAATCAAGGCAGTCGACCACCTTTTGGTGACTTCGACCTTTTGAACTGGTCGGTCGACCAGGGGAAGTGGTCGGCTGACCACCTGAACTAGTCGGCCTACCTCCTCCTGTCTTGTCTCTGTGAGTTGTTGCAGCTATGCCAGCTGGAAGGCACAGAATTGATCCTCCATGTATGGAGGATCTTCAAACTTGTTTTTTAGCTTCTTGGAGAAGCTTTGGACTTCTTTGGCTATAAGAGAGACCCTCTCCCTCTTTAGCAAAGGTTCAGAATTTGGTTTAAGGCATACCATATATCTCTCCCTTTGTCTCTATATTTTAGCTCCAAAAGTCCCTTGTTCTTGGCCTATTGCATACCACCTCTTAGCCTAACACCTCCAACACCAACCTAAGCTTCTTGGAGGGTCTTGAGAGGTCCGAAGGAGCTGCATTTTTGGTCCACAACCTACTACAGTTGCTAAGCTACAAGGGTAACACCTTATTCCCTCTTTCGAACTTTATTTTGCTCCATCTTTTAGCCATACTTGAAAGTATTTTTGAGCTTTGGTGTAAACTGAAAAAAGTTTTATTTTGAGGCGCTTAACATGTTTGTTTAAGATCATTTTTCTGTTGGGGGTCATCTACCCCCTTGCACGCTTCATTTTACCTTGTTTTGAGCCATGCCTTAGAGCATTTGTGTTGGCCTTTGTTTGGCCTTTTAGCCACTAAAATCCAGTGGATTTTCAGTGGCTAGCATGCTGTTTTGAGTGCCAAAATCGGAGAGGGGTGACCCTCTCTCTCCTTCTTTTGTTTTCTAGCATTTTTGGCCTTACAAAGAGCCCTTATTTGCATGCTTCCAAGCCATGTTTCAGACCATTTTTGGTGAGTTTTAGAACTTGTAGAGGCTCTGTCCAGAGCTTCTTTTTTCCATATTGGGTGTCCATCTTGCTTGTGTAGAATAACCCTCTTTATAGCCTATCAAAGCAGCATGTCATTCTTGCATGCATTGACCATGTTTCAATTAGTTTTTGGGCTTTATTTGGCATGTCATACCTCTGAATTTTTCTGGTTTAGTGACCTCTTGAATGCTTCATACACTTGTAGTGTAAACCCTCTTCACTAGCTTGTATTGCATGCTATTTTGGTCTTTGATTCTAGCACTTTTTGGCCATGCCTTATATTGATTTTGTGCATGTTTTGGACTACCTTAGCTCTGTTTTTATGCCTTATGGTTGAATGAGGCTTGCTATGCATGGTTGTAGTTCAATACCCTTGCCTAGCTTTGAGTTTTGAAGCCTATTGCATGCTTATATTGAGGTATTTCCATGTTTTGGCATCATTGTGAATCATATTTCAAAGCTTATATGTATGCCATATTCCCATGTTTTCCACTCTTTAAATGTGTGTGAGAGTTGTGCATGAATACCTCATTTATGGACCATTGCATGAGCTTCATTTCTATGCATTTTGAGCCATCATTTTAGACCATCATTTTTGAGCCATCGTTTAGGATTACATGCTAGTTGTTGCATTATGTTTGCATGCCATGCCATTTTAGTTGTTGCATAGTGTTTGGAGTAGGGTTTAGTCCAAACACGGGAAACGAGGGACATTTCGTACTCCAAGTGACGAAACGTGCCTCAATTCTCGATCGCCGACACTCCGGATTACCCATGATGGAGTTTAGGCCCTGTTGTGTTTATATGTGCATTCATTTTACATCAAGTCGTGCAATCCGACTCCATGGTCATCATGCATCGAGATGCGTGATTGGTGGTACGAGGATCGACTACACTCCCTACAGCTTATGCAATAATGGAGAGAGTGGTTGTTCATACATATGTTGAAAATACTTTGCTATGACCCTTTCTTGCTCTCTGTTGCAGCAAACCGGAAACCAGCAGCAAAACCTGGTCGGTAGTATCCCTACAGCATGGTGGAGTTTCAACCTTCTGGAGTATTGTATAGCGTTCTGGGACCAGTTGCAAACAGAGGCAAATCGGGGCATCACGATGGATTTTCTGACAAGGCGACTCGAGCATGCATGCACTCCTTGTCATTCAAGACTGAGCTGAGGCAGTCCGTTTCATATGTTTTTCATGCTTGCTTATTTATTTCAGTTATTTTGTTAATTAATTAGGGTTGTGTAATAATTAGCTATAATTCGTTATTCATTCGGTTGTTTATTATTTATTCGGACCCTCCGAGGGGGGCAATGTTGTAATAAGTGTGTGTGTGTGATGTATGTCTTCCAACCCCACGTCTTTCTCCGTTTTATTTACCAGCTTATGATGGTTAGTTTTAGGGCACGTTTAAATTAGCATCCTTGTGCTCGTATGTTTGCATCCATTCATCTGTTTTGCATGCACTGGGCTTGGCGCATCATACTAATTGCATTGTATTTCAATTCCAAGTTGAATACATGTTATCTATTGCATTTCATATGCCATGTTTAGAATAGCCGAGCCTATCTGAGTTGCATTTTGCATGTGTTGCATTAGCCATCTTAACATGAACTAGGATCATGCATTGATTACTAACTAGCTTCTGTTTTGGCTTGGAGTACTCGGTGAGTGTTTATGCTTTAGCATCCTTACATGCGTGTGAGTGACTGCCATGATAGCATGCTTACCATGAGGCTATGTGCTTATGTGATATAATTACCTAAATACCTATGGGTGAAGGTTGGGTTGCTTGAATTGGAATAATTCATCGAAACCCGTGTTTTAGCCTACTTACGAGTAGCAAACTTCAATCCATTTTCAAAACAAATGGATATACGATGCATTGTTCCGACTTAGGCAATCTAGTCTATACTTGTTTTGCTGTGTGCATCACTTAGTAATTCTAGGTTAAATAACCGGAATAAGAGCACATACTATTTCCAAAACTCGATATCATGTTTAGTAGTGGCCGATCTTTGATCGGGCGAGTGGGGGTGCTCACAAAGTGACCTTCCCCAATTGTACCCAAGTTCCCGAGCCAAGGAAACTTTGGTGATGACGGACACGTGGCCTTAGGCAACGAGTCGGGGTTTCCTAAATTTGCCAAAATAAAATATTTAGGTGACGACTTTGTATCTGGCAAAGCAGTCCATGTTTGGCACTTCTTTCAAAAAAATCTGTTTTCAAAAATGATTTGCCGGATTTAGACTCTTTGATGATTCATCGGTCTTGCATTGCACTCTGCGAGATTAGATACAGGACCGTGACATTTGAGTCCAAGCTGTAGTAAGCCCAAATGAACAAAACGGGATTTCCTCCCGGGACGTTCGGGGACGTCTACACCATGCAAACATCACATGCACAACATGTTAAAAGGCCCTAAAACTCAAAGCCAGTTAAGGCACCTTACACTACAACCATATTAAGCAATGCTCAAATGACCTTAACCATTTAAAATAGACCTAAGGTAGGTCGAAACAATAGCAAAAACATACTAGACTTGCAGCATAAATGGCAAGAAAAATATGTTCAAGTATTGGCTCACAAACAAGACATGATGCTCAACTTCTCAAATTGAAAGAGTGATTCAAGCGGAAGCATGGAAAAGATATAAGCTCTGAAATCACATATTAAATGATGCCAAATCATGCAAACAACTCAAGCAAAGCATATTAGAGGACTCATAACACAAAGCTATTAAAGCCTATCATGCTATAGCTATACAAAGCGAGCCTCATATGACCAAGGCCACCCAAAACAGAGTTCAATCATGCCAAAACATGAGCAAAAACATGCTGGAGTGTAGCCAAAATAAGCTAGAATAATAGGCCAAAATAGCAAGCATATTAAGCTAGTAAGCAAGATTTACACTACAAGTGTAAGGAGCATGCAAGAAGTGGCCAAGACAACCACAAACAGAGTTATAATAGGTCCAAAAAGTCACAAAAACATGCTTAAACTAAACCTCGAGAAGGGAGAAACACATGCTCATTTGATAGGCCATCAACATATGCAAACAAGAGAAGAGGAGGGAGGACTACCCCCCACCATTTGGGACTTCAAAACCACCTTTCCACCACTTAAATTCCTCTAGAATTCAGTGATTAAAGGGCCAAAAAGAGATGGTTTCAAAAGCTTTAAAAGATAGCGAGAAGCTTAGCAAATAAGGCACAAAAAGGGGGTGAAACACCCCTAACTCAAACAAGGCCTCAAACAACCATTTTAAACACTTAAAAACAAACATTTTTGTAATTGAGAGTAAGGCCTAAAAGAGCATGCAAGGATGGCCAAACAAGCAATTAAAATAAAGCTTTAAAGAGGATATAGGCCTCACCCTTGAAGCACAGCAATAACAGGAAGTTCTTGAGCCCAAAACCAACTTTTAGAACTCAAATATGACATCCAAGAACCTCAGCTCAATGATGGTGGTGTTTGGCTAAGAGTGCCTTTGCAAATGCACCAAGAATTCCCACTTTCAAGCCCTTTCAAGCACAAATATATATATAGAGAGAGAGAGATAATTCTAGAGAGAGAGTAGATTTTTTGCTCTAAAAAATCTGAACGTCTAACAAGGGGGAGGGACCACCCCTTATATACGCAAAGCAAGGAGAAGCTTCCTTGACAAGCTTAAAGCAAGCTTCCATCCCTCCATATGCGTGTATGGAGTATGGCTCAGTGAGCTACAGCTGGCTCAAAACTATCTGAGAAAATATCTGTTAAAACAAAGGTGGTCAGCCGGCCATCAATGGTGGCCGGCAGTGCCTCATAGATGGCTGACAGGGCCTAATGATGGCTGGCATGGCCTAGCCCATGGCCAGAAGCCCTCTATGATGGCCAACAGGCCATCAAGGACTCCACAAAACAAAGACCAACGCATGGTCCAAAAATGAGACAAAATGGAAATAAGGTTTGGAAGGATCAAACCTGGAGCGTTTTGTCGCGAAAGTCGGACACTCGACAAGCAATCAAACTTGTTCCTGGATGAACCTACAAGAACATTTAAGTCTTGAGGACGGTCAAAAATGGGGTGTCTATAGTTGCCCCTCTTTGACAGAACTCGAAAGTCATTAAATGACGGGAGTGAATGTCAAAGCCAAGAGACGACCCATTTTTTACAAGGCCGAAGACTCAGACAAACAATCAATATAACAATATAGAGATGTGCCTGCAAGCTGGGGCAAAATGCAAATGACAAGCACGATGCATAACATAACTTATGATTATGCAAAGAGGGCTGTAATGAAACATCTAGATGCAAAGGCTATGCAAAAAAATGCTACAACAAACTTAGAGATAAGTAAGTTAACACAAACCATGCTATATTTCATGCAGAAATGATATAAGAAAATTATGCAATCTTAGCTATGGCTTACGTAGGAAAGACTAAAAGCGACTATCGAGAACACCCAAAGTCTCAAACAAAGCACCTCCTAGCATATCAAACACGAAAGGAGAAGGACTGCGCAAGAAAGCACAATCATCCAAACGCATGTCAAACACGAGAAGAGAAGGGCATCGAAATGCATGTCAAACACGAAAGGAGAAAGGGTAACCAAACACGTGTCAAGCGCGAGAGGAGAAAGGGTAACCAAACGCGTGTCAAACGTGAGAGGAGAAAGGTAACCAAACGCGTGTCGAACGCGAGAGGAGAAAGGGTAACCAAACGCATGTCAAACGCAAAAGGGGGAAGGTAACCAAACACATGTCAAACGCGAGAGGAGAAAGGTAACCGAACATGTGTCAAACGTGAGAGGAGAAAAGGTAACCAAACACGTGTCAAGCATAAGAGGAGAAAGGGTAACCAAACGCGTGTCAAACGCGAGAGGGGCAAAGGTAACTGTGGGGGCCGATTATTGGAAGTCTTAAACAGGCCGAATCGATCGAACTAGAAGTCAAAATATATGGCACTTTGCGCCGTCTCGCACGCTCAAATACTTCTTTGCTCGGCAACATAGCCGGTTGAGCAAGGGACCGAGTGAAAATTGGTTTATTACGAAAGCAACCGAATGCTGAATTAAAAGTGGACCCAATGCCGAGGCCAAAGAAAGGAAAGATATAAATAGAAGAACATCAGCCAGCAAGAGGTATGTGAGAATCATTGCACTTAACTTAAAATACAAGTAATTCAGAGAGTAGAGACTGACTTGCCCATCGGAGTGCTAATTTCGGCATCCTCGACCGGAGTGTTAATTCTTTTCAGGTGACTAGCTGAGGATCACTAGTGTCTCCCAAGATCTAAAGAGTATTTCCGAACCACTTCTCCACAATTGGTGCCATCTGTGGGAATACTCAAATACATCCATGGCGGGCGTAACGGAAGACCCTCCGATAGTCACCGATGAAACCACTCAGAGAGATGACCTCACTCCAACAAACATGCTTGGACCGGAGACTATCCCTACAACACGCGCTTTGAACTTTGCCTCACCCTCGACTTCAGAGCATGAGGCAATGCAAGCGATCATGGAACAAGCAAAGCAAAACGAACAGAGGTTGGAGAACATGATAGCTGAGAACGAACGTTTTTGTCAGGACTTGGCCTTGGAGGTGGCAAAGTCCAAACAAACTGTACGCCAAGATCTGGAACGACCTCTGAGGGTAGGTGATCGACGACCTCGAGCCCGACAAGACACTGATAGCGACTCCGACTCATTATCCCCGGAGCCCAAGAAGAATGGACGACCTGGGACTTCCAGTTCCTCTGAAAAAAGTCCACGTATCAGGCATAAGCGCAGAAGAAATAGTTAAGATGAGGAAGACCAGCATAATTCCTTTATGCGATGGATCGCGAGGGCAGTTCTACCTAAGAAGTTCAAAGCTCCCTCATTCACTCTCTACGATGGAAAATCAGACCCCACCGATCACATCCGTCACTACAAGCAAGCCATGACAATGCATGCAAACGACGAGGCCCTCATGTGCCGAATATTTCCCAGCAGTTTGGGACCATTGGCTGTCAGGTGGTATTATAAACTGGAGCCGGCATCGATCAAAAGCTTCCATCAATTACAGAAATCCTTCACGGCCAGATTCATCACCAATGAGGTCCAGCCAAAAAAAGCCGACTCTCTCTAGGCAATGTAGATCCAGCCAAGAGAAACACTACGAGCGTATTCGGCACTATTAGGAGTGCTTTAATCTTGTTGGTGACGCCTGCAACGACTCCATGGCCATCACCGCCTTCAAAATGGGTTTGCATCCCCGATAGTGCTCTTCGCAGTTCCTTAACTAAAAGACCCCCCAAAACGGTCTGGTCATTGATGAAGAAAGTTGAAGAGTACTACAAAGTGGAGGATGACGCCTTGCGAGTTAAAGCTGGAAATGTGGCCAACAAGCTGGCCCCTTTTGAAATTGCTCAACCAGTAAATTATGTACCACCTCAAAGCCATGAGCCACGGCATTGGGCTAAACGAGACAAGAGATGGGATTCCCGCTGATCAAGCGACCAATGCTCCTACCAAGCAAATGAACAACTTCAAGTTGATAGCAGGCGCACCGACAAGAAATATACGGAGTTGACAGAGCCGATCAGTGCGGTTATGTCCAAAGTTCAACACCTTCGGTTCTTCAAATGGCCGTCCAAAATGGTGGGACCTCCCGACACGAGAAGGCAGGATAGATGGTGTGAGCATCACAAGGACCATGGCCATGATACTGAGAGTTGCTATGCATTGAAGGATCACTTGAAGGAATTGGTATAAGATGGTCGGCTACAATAGTACGCCCGAAAAGGCAACTCAACCAAAGCACTAGCCTTAAGACAGGATTCCCCTCCACTCGGCGTGATCCACATGATATACAGCCTGCCAATGTCATCCGCGGTGCATACGATTCAGTCAAATCCCGACCCTCAAAGTCAACTCACTCTGGCTAAACGGCCCCATGAAGCTTTGAGCATTACTTTTGATGATTCAGATTTGGCTAGAGTGATACTTCCCCACATCGATCCCTTGGTAATTAAGTGACGCATAAACTGATTCACATTGGAGCACGTACTCATTGATCTGGGGAGCACATCAGATGTTATGTACTGCAAGACATTCACCAAACTCGGCTTCTCAGAATCAGATCTCTCTCCGGCCCCTTATCCACTATTGGGCTTCAACACCAATCCAAAGTACCCGTTGGGAACGATCATGCAACCCGTTCGAGCGGGCTCCCGAACAGTGGATGTGGAATTCTTGGTCGTCAAGTTGCCATCGCCGTACAATCTCATCATGGGGAGATCTTGTTGCATGTTATGCAAGCCGTGCCAAGCACCTATCATCAGCTGCTACGCTTCACAATAGAACGCGGCATTGAGCAAATCCGTGGCTCTCAGAAATCGGCGCAAGCATGTTATCTCCTTTCTCAAAAGACACCAAAGGAGTTGCAAGTGAACTCTATTGAGGAAACAGATCGGGAAAGCCTCGACGATGTTGGGCAGCTCCCAAATGAAAAGGCCACGAAAGACCTAGATCGAGTTGAAATCAACGGTAACCCAGACAAGTTCTTCATAGTCGGTGCCTCCCTCAATCAAGCCGACCAACAGCAGCTAATTTCCTTCCTGCTCGGCAACCTTGATGTATTTGCATGGACTCCATATGAGATGCTGGGTGTAGATCCGTCTGTTTCGCAACACCGTTTAAATGTTGACCCTACATGCAAGCCGATCATTCAGAAAAGTCAGCGATTAGCCGTAGAGCACACTGCAACAGTTGTTGAAGAGGTTGACCGGTTGCTTGACGCCGGGGCAATCAGGGAAGTGACTTACCCTACATGGCTCTCTAATATTGTGGTTGTGAAGAAGAAAAATGGGACCTAGCGAGTCTGCGTTGATTTCAAGGACCTGAACACAGCCTGCCCCAAAGATTGTTTTCCTCCCCCAGGATAGACCGACTGGTAGATACTACAGCACGTCATTAGTGTATGAGCTTCCTCGATGCCTACAGTGGCTACCATCAAATTGCCATGCATCCGAAGGAACAAGACAAAACTACATTCCTCAACCCAAGAGGAACCTATTGCTATAAGGTTATTCCTTTTGGGCTGAAGAATGCAGGGGCAACTTAGCAGAGACTAGTCACCACCATGTTCAAGGAACAACTCGGCCACACTATGGAAGTGTACATTGATGACATGGTGGTCAAATCCAAGGAAGAGCAGAATCATATAGCCGATCTGGAGGAGACATTCGACATTCTACGCAAATATGAAATGAAGCTGAACGCTTCCAAATGTGCGTTTGGGATCGGCTCTGGAAAATTTTTGGGTTACATTGTCAACCACCGAGGAATCGAAGCCAATCCAAGGAAAATCACAACAATCCTGGAACTCGCCTCCCCTCGATCGGTCAAGGAGGTTCAAAAGTGAATGGGGATGGCCGCCCTACTTAACAGGTTCATCAGTCATTCCACGGACTGCTGCCGACAATTCTTTCATACACTACGGCAAGGCAAGGCTTTTGAATTGTCCGCTGAGTGCGAAGCCACTTTCAACGGCCTCAAAACCTACCTCCGATCAGTTTCACTCTTGACAACACCTTCGGCAGGTAACCCGCTCATTCTGTATCTAGCAGTTTCCGACTGGGCCGTCAGCGCCGTACTGATAAAGGAAGAGCTGGGGGAGCAACGGCCAGTATATTATGTGAGCAAGGCAATGGTCGACGCCGAAACACGCTACCTTCCACTGGAAAAACTCATCCTCGCCCTAGTCATGGTGGCAAGAAAACTGATGCATTACTTCTAGGGGCATAGCATCGGTGTGCTAACAGATTACCCCCTCCGATCAATACTGTACAGTGCGGAAGCATCAGGACGCATTTCAAAGTGGGCTCTCGAACTCGGTTAGTATGATATTTAGTTTCTTCCTCGAACCTCAATCAAGGGACAAGTGCTTGCCGACTTTATGGCCGAATTCACTAGGGGTCTTGCCAACTTCAAGTCTGATGAAGTTCGACCTAAGCCGAACTGGAGAATTTATGTTGGGGACATTTGGCAGTTGTATTGCGATAGATTATCCAATCAAAGGGGCAGTGCAGCCGGAGTAGTAATCATGGCTCTCGACGACGCAATAATTGAGCAGGCCGTCAAACTCGGCTTCAAAACATCAAATAACGAGGCCGAATATGAAGCCCTTCTAGCCGGTTTGAGAAATGCACACCTTCTAGGGGCTCGGCGTTTGCTGGTATTTTGCAATTCAAAATTGGTGATCAATTAGCTAAAGGGGGAGCACGCAACCAAAAATGACCATATGGCAGCTTACATGAAATCAGCTAACGCCTTGCTGGCCAAATTTGACCATCATGAATTGAATCATATAACACGACGTCAGAACACACATGCAGACACCCTAGCTTGCCTAGCCTCCGCCATTAACTCAGAGATTAAATGGACCATGGAAGTAGGTTTTATCCCGGAGCCGAGCATTAGCCCTTCGGAGGAAATCCAGGTCAATGTCATAGAGTCAAGACCGAGTTGGATGGACCCCATTGCTGTATTTTTGTCTTCCAAACAGCTCCCACCAGACAAAAAAGAAGCGCACAAGCTGCGAAACAAAGCCCTGCAATACTACTTGGATCTGCAAGGAAAGCTTTATAAAAAAATCCATTTCTAGTCCATACCTGGAATGTGTACACCTGGACAAAGTCGAAGAGCTTCTGACTGAAATACATGAAGGCAGTTGTGGCGCCCATTTTGATGGGCGCTCTTTGGCCCATTATGCTATAACACAAGGGTATTACTGGCCGACAATGAGAGCTGATGCCGAATGCTATGTGAATAAATACGAACAATGCAAGAAGTTCTCCCCATTAACCCATCTACCTGCTGAAGAGTTAAGCTCCATTACCAATCCCTGGCCGTTCGCCTAGTAGGGACTTGATATCGTAGGACCACTGCCGAGGGCCCTAGGGCACAAGCGATACTTGATCATCACGATAGATTATTTCACAAAATGGGTCCAAGCGGAAGCATTAACGCACATTCGTGATGCTGATGTTAAGCGCTTTGTATGGAGAAATATCATAACACGATTTGGCATTCCAAGAGCACTTATTTTAGACAACGGCACCCAGTTTGGTTGTGGCGTCTATCAGAGCTGTGCAACAAATATAGTATCCGACCTTACTTTTCTATGCCGGCCTACCCACAAAGCAATGGTCAAGCCGAAGCCCCTAACAAATCCATTTTGGACAGCATCAAGAAGAGGTTGGAGAATGCTAAAGGCAAATGGATCGAAGAATTGTCGAGTGTATTGTGGGCCATCGAACTACACCGAGGCGATCCACTGAAAAAACATCGTTTGCTCTATGCTTTGGAATCCAGGCGATCATACCCCTAGAGATCGGCCACCCAACCCTGAAATCGCAAGTTTTTGATATGGGCCGAAACGACATGATGCTGGCTTTGGATTTGATTCTGATCAAACAACGAAGAGACCGTGCCCTTGTGTCCATGGTGTGGTACCAGCAGCGGCTTGCCCAGTCAAATAACCAACGTGTTCAGCTGCGCCGCTACACACCAGGAGAGTTGGTCCTGAAGAAGGTACTTCCAGTTGCTAAGAAACTGGCGGATGGAAAATTGGGTTCAAACTGGGACGACCCTTATCAGATTGATTCAATCGCAGGAGTAAGGGCATATCGGCTCAAAGACATGTCCGAAAGGAGTCTGCCACGGCCTTGGAATTCAACGCACTTGCACAAATTCAATCATTAAACCTGACCTATGAGGAATAATATTAGTTCTGAATGGCTCACCATGTACACATTCCACTTTTGTAATGCAAAGATTCCTGTTTACGCATTGTGCTATCCAGTTCAGAAGATTTTTGATAAAAGCCTCCAGATTCGGAGCGCCCTTCGTGGATATCACAATTGGCCAAATAAAGTCTCCGGATTCGGAGCCTCATCGGCACACGGCGTCTTTGGTCTAAAAAAGCCTCCAGATTCGGAGCGCCTTTCGTGTATATCACGATTGGCCAAATAGTCTCCGGATTCGGAGCCCCATCGGCACACGTCTTTGGGCCAAAAAAGCCTCCGGATTCGGAGCGCCCTTCGTGGATATCACGATTGGCCAAATAAAGTCTCTGGATTCAGAGCCCCATCAACGCACAACGTCTTTGGACCGAAAAAGCCTCCGGATTCGGAGCGCCCTTCGTGGATATCACAATTGGACAAATAGTCTGCGGATTCAGGGCCCCATCGGCGCAGGATGCCTTTGGGCCGAAAAAGTCACCGAATTCGAAGCACCCTTCGTGGATATCACAATTGGCCAAATAGTCTCCGGATTCGGAGCCCCATCGGCGCACGATGTCTTTGGGCCAAAAAAGCCTTCGGATTCGGAGTGCCCCTCGTGGATATCACGATTGGCCAAATAGTCTCCAGATTCAGAGCCTCATTCGTGCATGATGCCTTTGGGCCGAAAAAGCCTCCGGATTCGGAGCGCCCTTCGTGGATATCACATTTGGCCAAAGTTTTCAGATTCAGTGCCTCGTCGGCACATGATGCCTTTGAGCTGATAAAGCCTCCGGATACGGAGCCTCATCGGCGCATGACGCCTTTGGGCCGAAAAAGCCTACGGATTCAGAACCAAGGCCGAATAAACATTTAAAAAATTTTGATTGAAGAACGCTGTTATGTCAAGCCGGCAAAAACCGTTTACACTAAAGCATATAAATGTTTGAAATGAAATGCTTGATTAACTCGGGCTGGTCAATGTCTATTCAATCATCTAAAATACATTTATTCAAACATTTATACAATAAAACACATGCAAACACGTGTGTGCCGAATAAAATTTACAACGAAATGCATTGACAACAAAAACATTTTATTCGATCAACTAATAATTACATAGTTTTAAATGCAATTTGCGTTTGAGCATTACAATGAATATTTTTATCTGGCGTCTCCTCCATCGTCACTCTTTTCGACTTCAAAAGCTGAAAAGGGAAAATGATCACGCTGGTACAGCGGCAACGCCGAATCGACCCCCTTTTCTCGGCGAGCCTCTGCGGCCAGAAGTGCCTCAATCTAACCATGCCTAAAGCCCCGATTCTTGCATCGGTAGACCTCCTCTGCAAGTTTCTCTTTGGTTTTGTCAATCCTAACCTTCCGGCCCGCAAGGAAGCCTTGTTCATAACCCATGGTCCTCGCATTTTCTACGGCAAACATGCTTGCCGTATCTCAGTCGGCGATAGCGTGACACAATAGCCGTTGGGTCACCCTCTCCTCCACGATCGAGTTGAATTGACCCGCCACGCGCGACTCAGCAGCTTTAGCCTTCCTAAGCTCCTTAAGCTCATGCTCGGCCTTCTTCGCGCGAGCCTCCAAACTGCGGATTCGTTCATCCTTCTTCTCTATTTCCCATCGGGTGGCGCACAGTCACATGCTGACTTCATAGGCGGTGTACAACCCCTTCACTGCCCCATGGACACCTTCCCGAAATACTTCGAAATCTTGTCGTCCAACCATTGATTGCTGGACTTCTAGTGGAAAGATCTGTCGAGCGAACTCGACCGCCACACCCGGATCATTAACGATGGAATCTGCCTCAGTCATCGGTTTATTTCCCATGAAAATCACAAAACTTAATGGTCGTGGCGTCGCATCTGGCTCGTTCCTCGATCGTGGTCGCGGGGAACTTCCCCGTTGCTATTTTTCTTTTCGGGGTGATCTGCTTCGACGGCTTGGAGGCTGACGTTTTTCCCGTTCCTTGGACGTCGTTCCTCCTGTGCGTGTAGGCTCGCCGCTGCAATTCATTATAGTGTCTAACTCAACCAACATTCGTCATTTTCCTCTGCTATTGAAGAACAGCCTGTTTGACAGTCACACTTGCCCCAAGCGAGTTTAAATCGAGTCTGAATAAGAATAAGTGGAATCACTGGCACAAACTCATCCCATTTATTCTTAATGTATGCAGCACCCCCAAGGTGACGTCATTAATGCCAAACGCGAAAAGCCAAACGCCGATCGATGTATGTCGCAGCCATTTCATGAACTAGTCCTATTCGGCATAGAAAGCTTATGCACTGGCTGGGACAAGGGCAGATTTATTAATCTGATCAACCAAGTATCTAAGCCCAATGCCGATCGATGTATGCCGCAGCCATTCCATGAACTAGTCCTATTCGGCATAGGAAGCTTATACGCTGGCTGGGGCAAGGGCAGATTTATTAATCTGATCGGCCAAGTATCTGACCCCAACGCCAATTGATGTATGCTGCAGCCATTCCATGAACTAGTTCTATTCAGCATAGGAAGCTTATGCACTGACTGGGGCAAGGGCAGATTTATTAATCTGATCGGCCAAGTATCTAAGCCCAACACCAATCGATGTATGCCGCAGCCATTTCATGAACTAGTCCTATTCAGCATGGGAAGCTTATGCACTGGCTGGGGCAACGGCAGATTTATTAATCTAATCGGCCAAGTATCTAAGCCTAACGCCGATCGATGTAGGCCGTAGCAATTCCATGAACTAGTCCTATTTGGCATAGGAAGCTTATGCACTGGCTGGGGCAAGGGCATATTTCTTAATCTGATCGGCCAAGTATCTAAACCCAATGCCGATCGATTTATGTTGTAGCCGATCCATAAATTATGATACTACTGAAAACAAAATGCAGCCATTTTACAATTGAAAGCAATACCATTAATCAACAACAAAATTTAGCACAAATAGCAGCGATGTACAAGGAAAATTTTCAATAGTAAAATTAGGCACAAACTGTAGCCATTTTACATGTGAAAACTAGTAGATAAAAAGCTAAAACAAAAATTACATTCAAAATCCTAAAACAAAAGCTGTAACATTAAAAGTTGTAACATTACATCCAAAATCCTAAAACAAAAATTATTGTCGCCCTCATCAATCCTTGAAGTTAGACTCCAGCGGCTCAATATCCACTTGCTCATATGGAATTGGCATAGCCAATGTCACATTAGCAGTAGCAAGGGCTTTGCGCCAGCCGTGTTTGAATTCCCGATTCTCGAATTTGGAGACTTCTTCCACGTAATTGGCAAGGGCAGCGCTTTGCCTAGCCTCATACGCCTTCTTAGCCTCTGAGTCGGCTGCCTCTTTCGCCGCCTTTGATTCTGTTAAGGCTGCCTCAAGTTTGGCGATCACCTCTTGGGCTAACTTGAGCTTAGCGTCGCTCGTAGCTGCCCTTTGTTCGGCAGCCAATCGAAGCTGGTCTGCATTCTTTGCCCTCTCCATTTTAGCCTCGGCCCTCGCAGACTCCATCTTGGCCCGCGCTGCTTCAAACTCCACTCGGCTTCTTTGGCCCTTGACTTTGGATTGTAAATGGCCAATCCGTTCAATGGCGTCGTGCTAGCGACAGCCTAACTCGGCTATTCTCCCGACAGTCTGCAAAACAAGAAATTAAAACCAAATTGTATGCATAAAAGGGAAAGACAAGCTCAAGGTATATTACCAGGAGAGACGATTGAGCGGCTAGAGCTATTGCCAGCAGATCTGGCTCAGCCCCAAAAACCACCTTGTCAGCCGGCAATGAGACAGACGTAGCCATGCTGAGTGCGATAGGTAGGGTGTTTAATTGACGAAGCGTTAGAGGAGATCGGTGAGTTCTTTATCTTCGGTTGAATGACAAAGGGCACAGTCACCTCCGATTCCTCTAAACGAGGCTGTTTGTCGGCACGGTCTTCTTCCGAGTCGGCCTCCACCTCGGTAGGGCGTTTGTCTGCCATTTGCTCAGCCTCTCGATCGGCCTGAACCATATTGGACTCGGCTAATCAGATTTGGCCCGTTTCCTCAATAACCGGCAAGGAAGGCTGAGACTTGGCGACAGGCAGTAAGGGCTGAGATTTGGCAGCGGGTGGCACTTCAGACCGAATGGCCTCAGCTCTTCACCGTGTGGCCAATCTCTCTGCCTTCCTCTTTTTTGCAAGTTGGGTGAGGCTTAACCTAGCCATATCCTTGGGGAGTGTTCCGGGAAAGTCCTCTAAACCGTTAAAACGTCGTCGAACAGAATGTCCCCTCGGCCCGAAGTTGACGGAGGGTCGGCTGAATTGAGGCCAGCTTGCTCAAAAACCAATCTCAAAGCTTCGTCTACCTCCGCTTCGGACTGGTCAGATTCGGCAATCTCAGCTACTTCCGCCCGTTCCGAATCGGACCCCTCCAAACCAACTTGCCGAAGGTTTTTGAAGTCGGTCAAGATAAGTGCGGTAAAAAACTCTTCACCTTTCGGAATAGGGATGTTTTCTATCACTGAGAAGGTGGTATAGGTCGGCTTGTAGCGAAACAGAATGTGGGCCGCCCTCTCCTGTTTGTAGAGACTTGGACGGCTAAAATATTTGAGTGCGACTTTGATTTCTAAAAGGACGGTGTCGTCAGGACTTTCTTCAAATCGTTTCCTAGACAAGCAAAAACCAGGAGATCTTAGAAATGAAGCTTTATAGATGTATAACAAAAAAGTATATATATACAATAATAATAAACACAAGAAGCTACACGGCCACCTGGTTCACCCCTCTGTCTAGGAATAGGGTCGAGGCGATCCTCGCCTTGGACGACGACCATAACATCATCTACTCGCTTCCCAGAACTGGAAAGCATAGATACTAGTTTATGGTCGGTGTCCTTGGCCCTAAGGAAATTACGTCCGTGCCGACCAGAGGACTTAGCCAGGGCATAACAATTCCGGATAGCTGGGATGCCGAGGTTAATCCTAAGGCGACGGTTTAGCTCTATAATCCCCATTACGATTCTAAAAAATTTGACGTTGGGTTGGGAAGGGATTACACCCCAATGGCAAAGCACAGCCCTAAGGAATGGATGGAAGGGGAAACTGACTCCACCCTCTGTGATTAAAAGGAGAGGGAAGACAATCGTTGTTTCATCAGCCCTCTCCATATCGATGGTGCCATCCATCACGAGAGATAGACGGACGTCATCAGGAATGGAGAAATTGTGTCGAAAGCTAGAAATTCGATCTGATGAGGGGAGATCTTTTAAATGTTTTGCCATTTCCTTCAGTCTATAGGAATATACTAGGCCAAAAACAAAGCAGGAAAAAAGATTCAAAGCAGAGGGGGAGAGAACTTACAAGAGACGAAGAAGAAGGTGAAGAAAAGGAAGTTGCAGACGTAATTCGGAAAATAGTCTAGCAACGAGCGTCTAAAAATGTGTATGTATTTGAAAAGACGTCAAAATTCTAAATCACAATAAATAGAAGTGTACGAAGGGATGGGAAGTTGAAATGATAAATGAGAGGCATGTGCTCAGACATCTGCATTGGAATGAGGTCAGCCGCCGAATTTCAGCTCTTACTTTTCGAGTTCAAAACCAAACACTCCAGCCAACTGTCGTTAGTGGAGTGCTTGGGGGGCAATTGTGGGGGCCGATTATTGGAAGTCTTAAACAGGTCGAACAGGTCGAACTAGGAGTCAAAATATATGGCACTCGGTGCCGTCTCACACGCTCAAATCCTTCTCTGCTAAGCAACATAGCCGGTTGAGTAAGGGGCCGAGTGAAAAGCGGTTTATTACGAAAGAAGCCGAATGCAGAATTGAAAGTGGACCCAATCCCGAGGCCCAAGAAAGGATAGATATAAATAGAAGAACATTGGCCAGCAAGAGGTATGTGAGAACCATTGCACTGAACTTAAAATACAAGTAATTCAGAGAGTAGAGACTGACTTGCCCGTCAGAGTGCTAATTCTGGCATCCTCGACCGGAGTGTTAATTCTTTTTCAAGTGAATAGTTGAGGATCACTAGCGTCCTCCAGGATCTGAATAGTATTTCAACCACTTTTCCATAGTAACCAAACGTGTGTCAAACGCGAGAGGAGAAAGGTAACCAAACGCATGTCAAACGTGAGAGGAGATGAAAAGGTGCATAACAATGCAAGTAGAATGGTGCATAACAATGCAAGTGAAAAGGTGTAAAACAATGCGAGTGAAAAGGTGTATAACAATGCGAGTGGAACGTGCATAACAATGCAAGTGAAATGATGCATAACATATTTTATGCACAATAATCAATGCAAGACCGATTTAGTTGTGATGTCCGATTTACCTCTCGGACGGGCGAAATATATTTAAAAAGGATACTCTTTGTTTGAGTTGACGGGTGATGACCCTTGTGCACTGTGAATGTGATTATGGGCTTACATTGAGGCATTTTGAATCAAATTTTAATCATACCTTGCATTTCTTGGAACCCAAGAACACATATCAAGGTAAAAAAGGCAGGGGGAACTGCTGGAGGCCTGCCAGCCATTAGTTGAAGTTGCCGGCCCCATGCTGGCCATCAGTGGCCACTGTCAGCCATCAATTGTACACTGCCGGCCATCGATGTGCCACTGCTAGCCATCGATGGCAGATTTGGGAAAAATGGTCCTTTGACCCATGGGTCTTTAAGTACACTCAAAATCACTTCATTTCCCCACACACCCTTGCATGAAATTGTCTTCTCTTGCTCTCCAGGTACTCCTTCTCTCTATATCTACGCATTCTATGCGTTTCCCAACACCCTGGAGACATTTTCTTCGTGAAAACCCTTTTGTTCTCTTCGATTTGAACCGATCGGAATTTGATTTCGACGCCTATTCCATCATTTCCACCATTCAAGGTTGATTTCCCTTGAGTTTCTCCCAAGGTTAGTACACTTTTCCTGGGTTTTCAACCTTTTTTTCTCATTTTTTTCTCTTTCCTAGGGTTTACTTTATTCAAAGTTCACCATTTTTTGCATTTTTGCTCATTTCGCATCCATTTTAGATGGCAGACGATATCCTGCATGACGAGGGCTTGCCCGAGTTTCCTCTAGCAGAGTTTGTAGCAGACTTCGAGGTCGAGCCTGAGGTTGAGCCCAAGCCACTATCGCCTAGCATTCGCCCATTCAATCCGACGAGGTACCACCCCGAGATGCACATTATACCAGTTGCGAGAGGCATCAAGGCCTTCACTAATTTCGCCGAGGACGCGCCAGACGACGTCTTACTGAGAGAGCCTATGTCTCATTTGTCAGCCATAGCTGTAGAGGTATAAACTTCACTTTTCTGCAATACCACCTTTAGCTGTTGCATTTCTTGCACTATTTTGATTTGATTTCATCACATGCCTTGATCTGACTGTATTTCATACATTGCTGCTTCACATTCAACTATACTTCATACATCACTGCTCTGCATTCCACTGTACTTTCAATTGTGCTTTTATTGCTTGATCAAATTGCATCACATGCATTAACACAGGATGGATCCCGCTCCTTCTGAGGCTATGGTACCACGACGGCACGGGATTGGTATGATGAGCTTCCAGCTAGGGTCCGTGACATCATTGACGGCACTGGCTTCGGTCTATTCTGCTCCAGCTTCACGCGGGTCACAGCAAGCCGCCCTCTCTTAGGGGCTCTTGCGGAGAGGTGGTGGGACATCACCAACTCCTTCCACTTCTCCTCTGCGGGGGAGATGACGATGACTCCTTACGACTTCGCCATGATCACTGGCTTAGGTGTAGGAGGTGATCCGATTTTCCTCGATCCTGACATGGGAGAGTGGGAGGGTGCATGGGTTGTACTACCCAGGGCACAGCCACTGATGCTTCGAGCAGGTATGGACCGATACAGCTGGTTTAAGGAGCAGTTCCGAGGAGTTAAGATACAGCGGTTTGAGGAGCAGTTCCGAGGAGTTGAGCCCGAGACTGTTGAGTAGACAAAGCAGTACGCTAGGGGCTTTCTCATGTTCCTCTTTGGTGCCACCTTGTTCTCGAACAAGTGGAATACCGCAGGCCTGTACTTTCTGAGCGCATTGGTGGTGCTGCAGCGAGTCTCGTTCTATGATTGGGGCGGAGCTGGTCTCACCACTTTATACGGATACATGAGCTCGACCTCTAGGATGTGCGTGACCTTGATTGGCGGCTACTGGCGAGCCTGGGAGGTACGCAGTTTAGTTCCCTCTCTTCACTTTACATTTTATGCTTAGCATTTCCTGCTTTACATTTGTGCAACGCATGTACTTTTTGTCCTGCATTTTCTGTATCTACTCACACACTATATGCTTTCTGCTTTGTATTTTATGTATTCTATTCATACACTATATGCTTTCTGCTTTACATTTTTTGTATTCTGTTCATACATTGTATTGATCACATTTTTCTTGCAGCTCTGGGTGTATGCATACTTCCCAGCTCTTGTCCCAGAGCCTATAGTTGAGACCCCAACGACACTCCCGTTCTCTTAGGTGTATGATGGACTGCTTCGTCATAGGACTCGGGAGAGCTTCATGTTCTTCCGATAGTATTTCGACACAGGCACGACACGCGAGGTAAACCAAAACATAGTCATGCTGCTTTTCAAGTAGTTTGATACACACAATAGTCAATTGATAATGACTAATCATCTGTTCATTTTCTCATCTTCAGATCACATGGCAGCTATGGGACGTGATACCATCAGGGGCCAGATTCGCATATGAGACCGCTAGGGTCGTGGCTCGCTACCACGTCCTCCTTGAGGGACCGGTCTGCCACGCTTGGTTCCTGAGCGAGCACTTCGTGTGCCAGACCTTGATCTTGCTTGCCTCGTCTATACCGATGGCACCTCCAGCATCTATGAGAGTGACACATAGGCTCCGTTTGGTAGAGCTTTGTAACTATGATTTGAGAATATGAGTTGTATTTTGAGTTTGTGTGTTTTAGAATTATGATTTGAGTGTAGAAAATTTTTTTGGTTATGGTTTTTGAATGAAGTATTGAATTGAGTGTACAATTGAGTTTTGAAAGTTTGATTTGACATGTGGAGTAAGAAAATTTGTTTGGTTATGAGTTTTGAAAAGAGTTTTCAAAACTTAATTCAAATTGTTATAACTCATAACAAAACACATTACTTTCACATTATTGAAAATTTTGATCAACACTCATAACCAAACTCTTTTTAAAATTCAATTAAAAAAATTTATTATGAACAAAAAATAACATTAATCAATTTTTTAATTGAAAATACTACAAAGGAAATAATTTTTTTACAAATAAATATTCAAAAAATTTAAATCATAAATATTTAAATAATTTAAATAATCTAAAAAATTTAATAAGTAAAAAATTAAAATAAATATTCAAAAATTTTAAATCGTAAAAATGTAAATACTTTAAATATTCAAAAAATTAAAATTATTTAAAATTTTAATATTTTAAATTTAAAAACAACTCTACACTCAAATCGTAACCAAACACATAAAACAAAACTCAATTAAAAAATTATTTTTAAAACTGATAACCAAACACATAACTCGAAACTTCATACTACTTTCACAACTCTACACTCAAATCGTAACCAAATACATAACAAAAAAAATTAAAATATTTTAAAATATTTTTATAAAATAGAGTTTGAATTTATTTTTATAAAATATTTTAAAATTTAAAAAATTAAAATCGTAATATTTAAAAATTAAAATATTCAAAAAATTAAAAAAAATCGTAACATATTTAAATATTAAAATATTTAACATCTTAACAAAATTAAAATATTTTTAAAATATTGATTTGAATGGAGTTTTGAAAAGAGTTTTGAATTATGTGTTTGGTTATGAGTTTTGAAAAGTAATGATTATGTTTTGAATTGAGTTTTGAGAAATGAGCGTAGAATTATGATTTGAAAACCCTAAACAAACACCACACTCAAAAATGAGTGTGGAACTAGATTTTGAAAACTCCACCAAACAGAGCCATAGGCTTTCTGAGGAGGAGGTGATCCAGTTCATGGTAGGACTAGATGCAGACCTTTTTCACATGGAGGGCGATTACATGACCTTCATTCAGACGCATCTGATGCCGCCTTTGACCGGCATTCGCGGAGGTGAGGGAGCTAGAGCTCTAGTTTTGAGAGGGAGAGGCAAAGCGACCAGGCCTCGCAGGAGGAGAGATCTTGAGGCAAGGCAGGAGACTGGATGGCCAGAGTTGCCGACTACATTGTCTTATCGGAGACGTTGTGGGGAGACTTGCCAGATCCCCATTGAGCTTGCACCAGCTGGTCACGTACTTGTCAGGGTTCGAGACCCAACTTCGGTATGCACCGAACTTTACATTATGCATATTTATTTCCTTTCAACTATGCTTTATAGAATACTGATCCCTTCAATGCACTTACAGGCACCCATTGAGTACACAGGGCAAGCCCTTGAGCTCGTGGCTTCCTTGACAGACATGGTGCAGGCGAGCCTGGATCTGCTCAGCCTCTACCGGATCCCGGTAATTTTTCAATTTGCATTTCATGCCATAAAGTTTTTCTACTAACACATTAGCACTGCAATTGCTCCACACTTGACTGATCTGGCATGTCACACCGAACACTACATTAACATACTATTCCCACACACTGCCCACGTCATACATACACTGCAATCATCCATTGTTCACAACAAATACACTGCAATTATCCATTGTTCACAGCATATCATCTGCGATCATTTACTGCTCACGGCACATCATCTTTTGCATCCCATATGCATAGACTAATGCATTTTTGTAAATTGCCCTTTTCAGATTCCTTTCGAGATGCCAGCCCCATCATGCAACCCAGGAGGAGCAGAGGTAAGACCTTCAGCGCCTCCCCCGGCAGTAGAGATGAGAGGGAGATAGACTCAGACACACGACCGAGGTAGAACCAGAGGCAGCCGCTATAAGAGTGGCCCTTCAGAGCCCGTTCTGGGCGATGATGATAATGAGACGAGCGAGGAGGCTGAGGTGGCGAGTGCACATTCAGAGTCCTCTGGGGATGAAGATAGCGACGCTGGCTCAGGTTCAACTAAGGGCGAGGCTGGAGAGACTGAGGACGACTCCGATTCAGCTTCAGACAGCGAAACCAATGGTGATAGTGCTCCAGAGTCCACTCGACCGAGGAAGATGATGAAGAGGGCCTCTCGATCTTGAGATAGACGGCACCAGTTCAGTTTTTTTTTGCTTTACTTTCTATTTGCTAGTATTTTTTGCACATTGTACAGCCTTAGGCAGTTTTATTTTCTTCAAAACTTGTACTCTTGTAAAAAGAAACCATGATGGGAATGAAAACAGCTTTTGGCTCAAAAGGTGTTACATTTTACATTCTAAGCATCGCATCGCATCGTAAGTTATGAAAATAAGATTGATCTTTGTTTGAAAATTGCACATTCAAAATGCATTGGTCTTAATCAGGTAGTGAACCAACTAACAACTGAAAGAACAAAATGACTCGATAAACAACACAAGTGTAACTCGATAAGCAAAAATGCATACAACTCAATAAGCGAAGCTAAACAATTACAACTTAAACAGACGTGTTCAAGCTTGAAAAGAACGAAAACAAGACCCCAGAAGGTACCGATGACAAAATTTAACTTCTGAAAGCATCTGGATCTTTACACAGGAGATCATTGAATATGAAGGAAGGCTGCCGGCCATGGGGAATGACCTGTTGGGCATGGGGATTGGCCTGCTAGCCATTGATGACACCCTGCCAGCCATCACTGTGTTGCTGCCGGCCATCGATGGCAGAACCTCCGAAACGCTGACACCTGTCCTCCACTCAATGCCTTATCTTCTATAAAGGTTCCAGCTTCGTGGTTCCTTCATTTTAACTCTATTTTTGCCCCAAATGGAATCATTTCTTGCCCAAAACCTCACAAATTTGATCGCAAGCTTGGATGGCTTGAAAAAGTTGAATTTCTGGGGTTTCGAAATAAATGCACTATTCTTGCTGAGCCGCACCCCACTGCGTTTTCCATTCTTTCATGCTGCGGCCAGGTGTTAGAATCCGGTAACTCGTGTTTTTAGTTTTGGCAGACAAGAGATGTGTCCCACTTTTGAAGATTTCCAAGCTCTGATGGAATCTCGACGCGATTAAGAGATCTTGCCCCAATTCCGTTTTGGCCACATCCAAGCTCTAGGACGGATGTGTGGGCTTACTTTCCATGACGCTCGATCTTTGATTCACGATGGAGAGCTGGATTTTCGAGTTTGATTCATCAGTTTTCTGATGCTGGTGACCATGGCGACCATCTTTGGCAAAATTTTCGGTGACACACCCACTGTTTGTGCATGTTGTCTCATTTCTTGCTTGCCCCAGGCTTCGGAGGGTCTAGCATCCGTTTGATTGAGGTTGCCCAAGGCTTAAAAGAGGGTAACAGTTGCATTGCCATGACACTAGCCGAGACACTGATGCGTTTGGATGCCTTCTGTCGCTGGGAGACGACTAGATTCGCAGGGAGTCCACTACTCTTACAGGTAATGTTTCCCACTCTTCTCACATGTGTATTTCTCACATCACTAGGCCCTCAGGCTCTGTTTTTCTCTCAAAATCCTTTCTCATTTTTCTCTCCACGCACACCTCTCTATTCTTTATTCTCTCTTATTTTTCATCCCTCTCCAGATATGGCTGATGGATAAATTGGAAGTAGTGGACTCATGCCGAGCATATTAAGCACGCGGCTATTTCTTCCGGCAACAACTAGTTGATGCCCCAAACGAGGGATGGTGGTGTGAATGGATGTGCAGTCTATCCACTGTCCACATTGCTTGGCGCTGCCCCTGGCTTAATCTGTCGGCGATGAGCTATAGCATGTCTTGCCAACCTGGGATTCAGTTGATCGGCCTAACACACTGTGTCTTTTACTTTCCATTTTGGTTCCGGCGTCAGTTTAGGCACGACCAGACTTGTCCGGAAGAAGGAATAGAGTACCCAGCTTCATTTCCAGTCCGAGGTTCACAGCTAGCTTGGTATGCCACAACATGGAGAACAAGAGAACTTCTGGCCCCCTCCCTCACTTTCAGTTGTGCCCTTTCTAGCGAGTGCATAGCTTGGCTCGATGAAGAGGCACAGACCGGGCCTACTTTGGCATCAGAAGCTTCCACAAGCTCTGGGAGGGGACGTAGGAACACCTGACTTAACTATGCCCCGAGTTTATTGCTTTAATCTGTACTTTCAATTTTTCTTTATGAATGTAATAAAAAGCAACTTCAATTTGTATTCAAGAATAGGAGAACTCTGTACTGAAATCAATGAAATTGAAGGTTGTGGGTACTAAAAATTTTCCGTTTGCTCCAAAGATGGTCTAAGTTGTAAAAAGATTAATTTGAACAAAATCAACTTTTATTAAAACTTTTCAAAACCATTTTCGATATGGATCACAATTGGACACACCCGAGATCTATCACTGAGATGTACAATCATGGATCCAGCAACTGGAAAGTTGCCCCTAGTCTAAATAGCACTGCACTGGAGAACACAACCGAACTCTTGAATGCAAAATAGACAGAGATGACCAACATGATCACATGGACAAAGTTGATTTGGAAATGTTTATGGCTGGACTTTGGAATGAAGTTGCCTGCGTATCCCAGAGATGGGAATCAAGCCTTATGTAGTTTGGATCGGGTTCACTCGTGTATTAACACTCTCCTTTTGCATTCTAACTTTTGCCAAGGCTACCCTTTCTGGGTTTTCAACCTTGCGAGCTCAGTTTTTATTATTTCAAATTTTTCATGCTCTAATTTTTGCCTAGGTCGCCCTTTCGGGTTTTTGGCCTCGCGAGCTGCTCAGGGATAGTATTTCTTCAACTTGTCCATGTTGATCGGCTGGGAAAACTCTAGGCCATCTAGGTCCATAAGGATGACAGCTCCACCCGACCAAATTGACTTGATGATGTAGGGACCAGTCCAATTGGGTTTAAACTTGCCCCTAGGGTCGTGGATGGGAGCTCAGTTGTCTTTAAGCACCAAATCCCCCTCTTTTAAATTCCTGGACTTAACTTTCTTGTTGAAAGCCCTGGCAATTCTTCGTTGATAACCCTGGACGTGATATAGTGCTTTCAGCCTTCTCTCGTCAAACAGCATGAGTTCTTCGAATTTGCTCTGTTGCCAATCCGCCTCAGCTATCTGGCACTCATCCATAACCCGCAATAACGGAACCTCAACTTCGATAGGGAAAACAACCTCTATCCCATAGACCAAGGAATACGGAGTTGCCCTAGTAGAAGTTTGAATTGAAGTCCGGTAGCCCCAAAGAGCAAATGGCAACTTATTTGGCTAGTCCCTGTAGGTTTCCACCATTTCTGCAGAATGTGCTTGATGTTCTTGTTGGCGGCCTCAACAGTTCCATTGCTTTGTAGCCGATATGTGGATGACTTATGAAAAGCCACATTGTACTTCTCCAACAAGTCGATCACCTCCTTCTTGAAGTGGGAACCATTGTCCGAAATACTCTCACTCGGGACCCCATAGCGACAGATGATGTTGTTCCTGATAAACTTAGCAACATGCGATGCCTTCAATACCGCATAAGATTGAGCCTCAACCCACTTCGTAAAGTAGTCTATCGCTACCAGAATATACTATTCGACCCCTTCGGGGTAACTGCCCCAATCATATCAATCCCCCAGACTGAAAACGGCCACGGTGAAGTCATGTTGTATAGCTTCGACGGCAGAATGTTCATGCGGTTTGCATGGATCTGGCATTTGTGGCATCGCCGAACAAAGCCAATACAATCCTCCTCCATGGTTGACCAATAATAACCCTGTCTAAGGATCTTTCAGGCCAGCATCACCTCGCTCATGTCTGCTCTGCACTCTCCTCCATGGATGGCCTCCATCAGGCGCTTAGATTCCTCAGCATCAACACACATCTTATGCATCCCGAGATGACCCTGCTTATACAGTTTGCCCCCGCTGACGATGAACTAAGCAGCCATTCTTTGTATTGCCCTCTTATCTTTGGCATTTGCCCCTGGTGGATATGTCACATTTTCCAAGAAGTTCTATATGTCATAAAACCAGGGATTCTAATCTTGTACCTCATCTATGGCAGCAATCAGCTCATAGGCCGGGTTGAATTTATGTTCAATGATGATTGGACACATCCGGACTCCAAAAGGGATGTCTATCATAAAAGATAGAGTTGCTAATATATCAGCGAACCTGTTGTTCTCTCTTAACAGATGAGTGAAGTTTAGCTTCTCAAACCGAGGAATCAGCACGTCCAAGGTCTGGTGATAGATTTTCATCTTTTCTTCTTTAACTTTCCAATCTCCTTTAGCTTGAGATACAACAAGGTTCGAGTCCCCGATGACATCCAACCATTTTGCCCTTAGTTCTAGGGCGGCTTCTAGTCCAGCAATACATGCCTCATACTCTGCCTCATTGTTTGATACTTTGAACCGGAGTTTGAATGCTAAAGGCATATGAGAATTGTCGGGTGCTATCAGTAACATCCCTATCCTGTACCCGTATTGGTTTGACGCTCCGTCAAAGTACATAGTCCAGGTTTCTTCTTTAATATATAGGATGGCTTCATCTGGGAACAGATATTCAACTGCTTCATCTCCCTCTACCGGGTGATCGGCTAGGAACTTCGCTACCACTCTCCCTTTCACTGACTTGCGTGTCATGTACTTCAGATCAAATTCAGAGAGAAGAAGCAACCAACGTGCTAGCCTGCCCGTAAGTGCTGGTTTCTCGAAGAGATATTTGATGGGATCTAATCTCGAAACTAGTATTACAAAGTGAGCTAACAGGTAGTGCCTCAACTTCCTGGTAGCCCATACCAAGGCCAGGCAAGCCTTCTCCAGTGGAGTGTAATGGGTCT
Organism: Camellia lanceoleosa; assembly: GCA_025200525.1. Classification (NCBI taxonomy): domain Eukaryota; kingdom Viridiplantae; phylum Streptophyta; class Magnoliopsida; order Ericales; family Theaceae; genus Camellia; species Camellia lanceoleosa. The sequence continues at coordinate 107,398,862 of CM045762.1, read as the reverse complement.
CGTAATCCAACATTTTCTTACTCAGGTAATAGATAGCCTTCTCCACCTTATCCTTAGATTCCAGCACAAGCATGCAGCGCATCATTGTTTCGGTCACTAATAGGTACAGAATCAACGGTTTCCCCGGCTCTGGCAGCGACAGCACAGGTGGGTCCTGTAAATATTGCTTGATCTATTCGAAAGCAACTTGGCAACGGTCATCCCATTGGAACTTTTTTCCTTTCTTCAGGAGACCAAACAGTGGTTCACAAGTGAAGGTTAATTTCACAATAAACCGTCTTATGAATTGCACTTTACCCAAAAAGCCTCGCACCTCCTTTTCAATCCTTGGTGGTGGCATTTCTAAGATGGCCTTGATTTTGGAAGGATCGACCTTGATGCCCTTCTGTGTGATCAAGAACCCCAGTATTTTCCCCATTGTAACATTGAAAGTACATTTCTGAGGATTTAGCCGTAACCTATACTCTCTGATCCATTGGAAAAATTTCTTCAAGGCGGTGCAGTGGCCCTCTTTTTCCTTGGACTTGACAATCATGTCATCTACATACACCTCAACCTCTTTATGGATCATATCATGTAGGATCGTGGTCGCAGCCCGTTGATATGTAGCCCCAGCATTCTTCAAATCGAACAGCATCACCCTATAACAGTTGGTCCTCCACGGGGTAGTGAAAACAGTCTTCTCTTTGTTTTCGGGTGCCATCAAAATCTGGTTGTAGCCTAAAAACCCATCCATGAACAAGAGCAGCGCATGCCCAGCAATGAAGCCCACTAATTTGTCGATATGCGGCAGAAGAAAGTCGTCCTTTGGACTGGCTTTGTTCAAGTCTCTGAAGTCCACACATACTCGAATTCTGCCATCATTCTTCGGCACCAGAACTATATTAGCCAACCAAGTTAGATACTCAGATACTAACAGGAACCCTGCGTCGATCTGCTTGGTGACCTCTTCTTTGATTTTCAAAGCCCAGTCCGGGCGGATCCTTCGGAGCTTCTGCTTAACAGGTCGGGCCTCTGGGTCAAGAGGGGTCCGGTGCTGTAAAATCTCAAGATCAATTCCAGGCATGTCTTCATAGGACCACGCGAAAACATCTTTGAAATCTTTTAATAAAGCGACTAACCGCTCGCGCTCCTCCGAAGACAACGTGGACCCGATCTAGACCAGTCGTGGGTCCTTCTCAGTACCAACATTCATTGAGGTGATTTCATCAACCAAAGGTTTTACAAACCTCTCCTACTCTTGATCACACAAATGTTTCAAAACCGGAGGAATTTCTTCCTCGTCATTTTCATCAAAATTTTGAAAGTCCCGATTAATGCAATAAACTAAAGGCACAGAAAACTACTCAAAAGCCACAACAGCACCATTCTCGTTAACAACATCCAGTTCGTCTGATCCTTCAGTTACAATAGACTCAAAGGAAAATGAACAAGACAACCTACATAGGACAGTGGTATCCGGGTTATCACCTCCAGGCATACCGGACTCAGACTCAGAAGAGTTGGAATCTGATTCCGACTCCACAGACTCTATGGAATCAGATTTCGGCTCACTACCTGACCCGGAACTGCTTGACAAAATGCCTTCCTCATACTGCTAAATGAGGGAAGGTGCGATGGATGCATCGAGAATGCTAGAAGATGGGCCCACAGCCGTTTGATCCCCAATCATGAAAACTGAGAAGTTATCCCCCAAGCACTCCGGTACAATCTGAGGATCTGAGAGGAGACAAGCCAATGCTACCCCCATTTTGATATCTATGCTCTCTGACTCATCCTCCTTGCACTACTCAGCCTCAGCTGGTGGGTCTGTCTGCTCTTTGGCAACCTCATCCCCTGATAACTGAAGGTCAAAAAAGATCTCGAAGCCAGGCAAACGCCGCTTCTCTGAATTCAGCCATGGCTCCGGAAAGCCGCAAACAGGGAAGTCTTCCCCTTCCCAGACAAAGCATCAGTGCAGGGTCCCTTGGATAGGTCTGTGCACCAACTCGTAGTGCTTCCCGGCTTGCTTGGCCCTAGCTCTTCTGACCATTTCCCTTCTTTTCCTTGCCCAATCCTCTTTGGTAGGCAGATAACCTAAACCAAAGGTATATGGGTTGTATGGCACTTCGGCCAATGTAGCGATGCTATTTCGGCCACTCCGTCATAGTCCCATTCTGAGCATGTGTTGAAGCTTGTTCATGGGGTAGACAGACTGAGCACTGACATATAGTCCCTCGTCAATAGTTAGCATACCATGTACAACCTGAGCCTTAGCTAAGGTGAATCCTGACAAAAACACATCCTACACGCCGTGATCAATCTCCAGAACTGGTGTAAAAACCTCTGGCGGTGGATGTATGGACGAGTTCCCAAAAATAATTGCCACCCACTTCCCGTGGGGGTACTTCAGCATCTGGTGTAAGATGGAAGACACAGCTCTCACCTGGTGTAACCAAGATCGCTCAAGAAGTAGATTGAAGGTGGCTAGAACATCCAAGACATGGAACTCAATATCATGCTGCCCCGGGCCAGTCGTAGTCTTGATCCGTACGGTCCCCATCACCTCCCAACTGGTGTTATCATAGGCCCGAATTACCTGGGCTGTTGGCGTGAAATCTACGGGCTTCAACCTGATAGCATATGTTGTTCTCGATGAACACACATTGATTGTAAATCCCGTGTTGACCAGGTCCACCGGTATCCATTTTTCTCTACACTCCACAGAGATATACAACGGCTTGTTATGATCGGAGCCCTCAGGTGGTAGTTCCTTGTCACTGAAGGTCAAGGTCAGGAAAGTTCCACCCAGGAAAACCAACCCTACCAACTGCTCAGGCGTCGTGTCAATCGAAAGCTTAGCCCTATCCATGGCTGTAAGGACGGCCTGTCTATGCACCCTCGAGGCCATAAGCAGTCACCAAATGGAGATGTCTGCTTGAGTTTTCTTTAGCTGTTTCAGCACAACTTCCTCATTTAGAAGTTTTTCTTTCTGCCTCTCTGCTTCTTTGTCTTTCCCGAATGCCTCTGGCTGGTCCAAATGTGGGGGCTTGAAGTACCACCCACTTCGGGTCATATGGTCAACCTCCTCAATATACTAGGTGTCATCTGGTTGGTTCTGCCCCCAGTCCTTGTCAGTGTGGGCAAGACGTAAGTCATCGTTTTCCCACCACATCCCGTCTGCAACCGACTGACCGCTGTCTGGCTCCGCTATAGCTGTTCCTATGTTTTCAACACACTCGGCCCCTCTCAGGTGCCTTGGCTTTTCTAGCCCTATCTTCGTTCTCAGTTTTCTCCTGCTCAAACCTTTTCCACGCAACCTCTTGTTCGGTGTCTGTTGTGCACAAACTAACCAAGTCCCGAGCAAAATTCTTCGCACCGATGCTCTCCGGCGATTCTTCCTGATTCTTGGCCATTCTGACCACTATAGGCTAAGGCACCTCAACAATATCCAGCTCATCATTGAGCCACTCAGTGGTATCTACTGATCCATTTAAACCAAACTAGTCGATGCTTATGTTCCTCGGGTCTTGCTCATCAAAGAACTGAAGGTTGCTGATACCCTCCTCTAGCTCGGCAAGGTCATCTAACCCCTGACTCGGTCCATCCTTCCGAACCACACTGATCTCCGCCCCGGTTGGTAACTCTACCCTCGGTTTAGCCTGATCTATCGACACAATATAACCACACAGGTTATATACTTCCTCAGTAAAGCTCCCAAATCCCTCAGGCTCTAAATTAACATTCACACTCTCCTCTAAAGTCACCCCAGTTCCGCCTTTGACAATCACCACCACTATCTTGGGCTGGGTTAGGGAGGTACTCAACATGCACAAGTCCGTGCTGTCCGAGATGAACACCTCAGGCTTAGGTACGTAGGAGGGTGTGATGTATATGCTAGCATCATACGTGATGGCCGTAGTTTGGATTAGGTTTACCTGCCTGGGTGGTGGAGCTCGGTTATGGGGTGGGAGTGGGTTGGTAGTGACATTTGGTTTTTCTGGAGGCACTATCACCTTATTGTCAATGTGATTCTGGATCTCATGACGTAGTTTGTAGCAGAAATCGGTGTCATGATTATGCTATTGGTGAAAGGCGCAATATTTGGTCGGGTTATGGGAAGAACAAAGTTTGTTTGGTATGGCCACAGCTCTAGGGGCTTCAGATGCCCTTTTCTGATTAAAACCCACAGGGCCTTGGACAAAGGCATATACAACGGGGTAAAAGTCCTTTGGCCCTGAGGTGGGTATTTTGCTGGTTGAGGGGTGGCACTAGATGTGCCGATGAAAGGTGTGGCTGTGTTTGGTGTGGTGGTCGTGACCATGCCCATGTTAGAAGTCCTTGCGGCTATAGCACTACTTGTACCTGCATTCGAACCGCAGGTAAATACCCTCTTGGGCTGCTCTCTCTCATGGTCAATCAGACCTTGCTTTATGGCATCCTTAATCTGTACCCCAATCTCGTGTAAGTCAGCAAAGGTAGGAAGGGGTAAGACTATCATTTTTTGCATGAGCTTGGGTTGAAGGTTGCGCACAACCATTCTTATCTGATCTTTCTCAAGTGGCTAAGTTGTCATCATGGAGGCCTTGGCCCTCTATCGAGTGACAAAGTGAGAAAAGCCCCCTTTCGGCTCTTGCCTGGTTGCTTCAAGATCACAGGATGTGACCTCGATCTGGGTGTTGTACGAATATTGGGCGATAAAGACCTCAACCATCTCCTCCTAACTTCTTTTCACAGAGTCCTCCAGCTTGGCATACTAGATGGCCGCGATACCCAACAGGGTCTGACCAAAAAGGGAGAGCTTCTGTAATCTTGTCAAGCCCATCGGGCGCAAAACATCTGAAAACAACCTCAGGTGGACCACGGGATCTCCTGACCCGTCAAACCGGTCGATGTGAGGCATCTTGAACCTGTCCGGCGATGTCACCACCGAATTAGTATATCCATCTTCAATGTCCGGGATCGAGTTGACTCCTTGGGCTTGCTTAAACAACTACTCAAGCTTAATGACTTTCAGTGCGGTTGGATCCACCTTGAATTTGAACGGTGTGTCCACAGGATTAGCCAGTGCTTTAGACATCTGAGGTGGGATTGGCAGTGGGACTAGCCTTGTCAGAACGTCTGGCAATTAGTTAACTGTTGAGGTTGTTAGCTTCGCCAAGTCGGCAATTAGTTAACTGTTGAGCCACAACTTCACTGACGGCAAGATAACTTTGCTGGCGGCGAGATCACGCATAGCTTGCATGGTCTCTTGGAGTTGACGCATCATGTCCTCCATATTAACTGAAAACTACTGATCTAACTGAACAGGTGTGTATCCCTTCTTTGAGGTGTAAGTAGATATCTCAGCCTAACTGCGCACAGGTGAGGTGGATAATGACCGCTAATCTTGTAACTGTTGTACTGACGACCTGTGCCTAACCGACCTCCGTCTAGTAACCAGGGATAGCGAAATGAACACTGGTTGTCCACCAATTAGATCCTCATATCGTGAAAGTCTCTTTTCTCTGGTCCAAAGTGCTCAGGGGAAATCTGCATTTTCGGAAGCAATAATGCAATACTACCTTGCAAAAAGATAAATAAAGCAAAAATAAGGAAACAAAGAAGCAGAAAAACGGACAACATTTTGGCTTTAGATAAAGACAACACAAAGTTGATATCATAAGCCGAACAAGCTGTTCTTAAACACTGATATTTGCCCCCAAATCATTGCCTCAAATCTGATACCCCCAAATACTGATGTCCTCAAACTGATACCCAGACTTGCAACTGATACATACAACCTGTAGAGACACACTCTGATAGCGCATATCAAGCAAGTAAGAGCCAAAATACCCCTATGGTGGGGTAAGGTTTCCCTGTCCGATTTTGTCAGGAGCTACAGTTTCACTACACACGCAGCGGTTTCAAACAACCTACATTCGGGTAAGTAACCTGCCCTAGTTTGGAATGGTCTCTATGGCTTCCGATATGCAAATAGGTCGAATGGTCAAGAAGGGTGCCTCAACAAAATCGAGGTTTGTGTTTCCATCATGGCAGAGCCTGTAACCTGTCAGCCTAGTGGCATGCTTTTCCAAGCAAGCCTCCGACAAACCGTTTAGGAATAGCAGATGGAAAACACTATGACTTAGGTGCACCAATGCAAATGCAATGCAAAGAAACACATAAGTGTAAGCAAAACAGCATATCATGAGTTCAAGTTAAGTTCTCTAAATCCCTAGCAATGTAATCAGCTGAAGCCTTTGGTGTCTTTGTGACACCAAACTACAACAAAGCACAAAACAGAGGAAATGGAGGGTCTCCCAAGGGTATGTGTGTACCATGCCTCTCCTTATCACCTCAAAAAATCAAAGGAGAGCCATAATTGAATCCAAGACCATCAACCAAGCATTTTGAATGCATCATGGTCTAAGACCCAACTTGTACACATTCAATAAATGCACAACAAACAAGGCACTAAAACCACGGCCTTATCATGAGTGATCAAAGGCCACAAAGACAAAGAGAATTGGCTCATTTTCATCACTTCAAGTATGAAATGAACCAATTCATCTTGTGTTCAATATAACGTCCGATTGAACACAATGCAATGCAACACAACCCATGTTTATCTTGGCATGTTTTACTTGCTTTAATTCTTGTTTACACATTTTAAGATTACCAAGCCATTCATTAACCAATTGGTCCAATTGTGAAAGTCCTCTAATGGGAAAGATGGCAGACATTTCAATGTTAAAGTGGCATGCACAAGACTTTATTGTGTAAGCAATGCATGCAAGACATGTTAAGGGCCCAAAACACTAAGGCTAGTGAAGAGCATCATACAAGAGACATGCAATACATAGCCTGAACAACCACACCAGCTCTGGACAGAGCTCAAACATGCTATAGACGTCCCCGAACGCCCCGGCAGGATGAACCCCCGTTCTGTTTATCTGTGGGTCTACTATAGTTCGGACTCAAATTGTCACGGTTCTTAATTTGAACCAAAGAGTCCAAATCCGGCAAATCGTTTTGAGAAAACAGATTTTTGAAAGAAGTGCCAAACATGGACTGCTTTGCCAGATACAGAGTCGCCACCTAAATATTTTTTAAATGGGGGAATTTAGGAAACCCTGACTCGGTGCCAAAGGCCACGTGTCCGTCATCACCAAAGTTACCTCGGCTCGGGAACTTGGGTACGATTGGGGAAGGTCAGCTATGAGCACCCCCTCTCGCCCGGTCCGAAGGCCGGCCTCTACTAACCATGATATCCAATTTTGAAAACGTTATGTGTTCTTATTCCGATTATTAGCCTAAATTTACTATGTTATGCGCACAGCAAACAAGTATAGACCAAATCACCTAAATTGGAACAAAACATTTCATGTTTGTTTTGAAGATGGTTTGCTACTCGCAAATAGGCTAAATATGCAGATTTTTGCCACCCTCAAGTGGGCTTACTTAAAACTCACAGTTTTAATGCATCATTCCAATTTAGGTAATTCAACCTCTATCCACAGGCATTCAAGCAGTTATATCACATAAGCAGCTAGCCTCATGGTAATCTTGCAATTATGGCAACACTCACACGCATGCAGTATGCTAAAGCATAGGAGCTCACCTAGTACTCCAAGCCAAAACAGGAACTAGTTAGTAATCATATGCATTATCCTAGTTCATGTTTAAAATGGCTAATGCAACACATGTAAAGATGCAATCTAGACAGGCTCGGCTATCCTAAACATGGCATGTGAAATGCTACAACTAACACGTATTCAATTTGGAATTGAAATACAGATGCAGTTAGAATGATGCGTCGAGCCCGATGCTTGCAAAACAGATGAATGAATACAAATATGCTATCATACTGTATGCTAATTTGAATATGCCCTAAACTAACCATCGAAAGCCAGTAAATAAAAGGGAAGAAAGATGTGGGGTTGGAAGACATACACACACTCACGCACACTTATTACACAATTGCCCTCGCTCGGAGGGTCCGAATAAATATTACAGTCCGAATAAATAATACTAAATTAATTATTACAGAATTTCCAATTAATTAACAAATTAAATGCAGAAAGAAGGTGGCCATAGCCCCGCCTCGGGATACGTGAATGATGCATGCTTGATCCGTCTCGCCCGGAAACTCGATGCCATAGCACTGTTGCCTCTGTTTACACTGCCCTGCCCCTCTGAGAACTGCCAAAGTCCAAAGATATGCTCTATGGATGTTGAGGAATACCACCGGCCAAGTAGAAACACCACCGGCCAAAGGGAGGAACCACCGGCCACTTTTTTGTCTACCGGCCAAAAATTGATGGCCGGCCGGCACTATATTTAGCCGATCGGCCAAAACTTCCTGCAGAACCTGCAATTGATAGCAGCAGAGGGCAAGCAATGTATGGCATGGAATTTTCAGGCAAATGTATGCACGGACACACTCCCTATCATGTAATGGACTCAAGGGAGTGTGACCCTCGACCCTCGGGCCATCAATCACGCATTTCAATGCATGATGGCCCAAAAGCCAAGTGTGCAACTTCGATATCAAATGAAATGCAAGCAAAAAAACACATCAAAGGGCCCCAACCCCTATCATGATTGATCAAGAGGCAAGGGATGCATGCTCAATGAAATGCAACCTAGGCATGGAGGCTAAGTATGCAACATGAACATTCAAATGAGCAATGTATACTAGGCACGCAACCTAAACATGTAAGCAAACATGGCATGCAACAACATGCGAAGATGGACTTAAACTAACATGGATAGCTCGCAAGCATGCCAAAATCAGTGGCCATTAGATGAAAATGAGACAATCAAAATGCGTGCACACATGCACGCAAACCGAGGACCGAACCTAAAGCATCAAATGCCATTCTACCAAGGCATGGCAAGGGATGCAAGGTGGCATACAAACATGTAATTCCAGCACTGAAACATGATACTAAATGGTACCAAAACATGGAAGTATGGCACCCAATGCATGGAATAAACCCCGAAACTCAAAGTTAGGCACATGTATTGACTTATGGCTATACAGAGCATGCATTATTTGACTATGCAGTACAAAGACAGAACCAAGGTAGTCCCAAAACATGGACATTCCTAGTTCAAAGCATGGCCAAAAGGTTCTAGCATGATGGACTAAAATAGCATACAACTTTGACTAGCAAACATGAGTTGTATGGCAAGTATATGAAGCAACTGAAATCTCACCAAACCAGCCAAAATCAGTGAACAAAACATGCCAAAATATGCCCAAATACCCACTGAAATGAAGCCAACACATGCAAAAATGATGAGCTCCTTTAGAGGGCTATACAAGGGGTTATTAAACACATACAAGATGGACATTCAACAAAGCCAAACCAACTCTGGAAATGGCCTATAGGGGTCCTAAAACCCACTGAAAAATTCCTGAATCGAGCTCAAGAAGTGTGCAAATATAGGCCCCTTTGTAAGGCAAAAAATGCAGGCAAACAAGACAACAAGGAGAGGGGATGGCCTTCTCCTTCTTAGGACCTCAAAACACCACCCCCACCACTGAAATCCCTCTAGATTTCAGTGGTGAGAGGGCCAATACAAGGTGGTCCCGAAGCTCACAAAAAATGCACAAAAATGAGGCCAAACAAGGCCTAAGATGGGTCAAACAACCCCAAACACCAAAGTGGTCTTAATGAAGTATCTTAAACACAAAAAAAAAAAAAAGAACTTTTTTATGTTATACACCAAGCTCAAATCAGCAAGAAAGACAGGCTAAAATGAGGTACAAGAAAGTGCTAAAAAGGGGAAGAAACTTACCCTTGAAGATCGACTTTGAGATCAGCAATTTCAGAGGCCAAAAACCAGCTTTTAGAGCTCAAGAAACCCTCCCAAAAACCTCAGTCCAATGGTGGTGGTGTATGGCTATGAGGTGTGGTGCAATAGGCCAAGAACAAGCCCTTTTTGAACCCTCTAACACACAAATGTAGAGAGAGATATATATATATAGAGAGAGAGGGTGTATATATATCAGATATATATGCCCTAGGTCTGGTTTTTGCTGAACCAAAACAATGGAGGAGGAGGCTTCCTTATAGAGACAATGGAAATGGTGTAAAGCTTCTCAAAGAAGCTATACAAAAGGGTCAAAGGAACCAAGCTTCTAAGAGAAGCTAATGCAAAGGTGCAAGCTTCTTGAGGAAGCCAAGACAAGGGGTCAAAGTTTCCTCAAGAAGGTTTGAGCAAAGGGTGCAAAAAGAGGGTCAAAAAGGGTGCAAAGGGTGCAAAACAGCCACACACGTGCATGGGGAGCAGAGTCTGTGGATTCCAGCTGGCACAACTGGCATCCATTCAATCTGTAGAATACTCCGGAAGGTCGTCGGCTAGCAAAATTGGTCGGTCGGCCATCTTTTTTGGCCGGTCAGCCATCTATTTGGCCAGTCAGCCATCTATTTGGTCGGTCGGCCATTTGTTTTGGCAGGTCGGCAGGAAAAATCTACTATGCAGGTCCAACTTCAAACGGGCATAAATTCCTCATATGAACTCCTTTTCAGGTCATTCTTGTGTCAAAATTGAATCCCCGGAAGTAAGCTTTCCAATGGCACTATCCTTGCATCAAACTTCCAACTGTGCAAAAAGTTATGCTTGTTTTGGTGAAGGATGCTCAGTTTCAGTCCAACCAGGGTGATGCCTAACTTCAACCAATCATATCTCCGCCCTCCGGACTCTGATTTAAGAGATTCTTGAATGAAAAATGAAGCCCCGGAAGTCTTCTTTCCAACGGTGGTGGCCTCATAGCTTAACTCCAAGTACATAGACATATAAGCATGATTTAGCGAGGATTGCTTGTCCCTTTCTTAGGGATTCTTGTCTATCCTCTTTTCCAACTTGGTTTCTTCCCTCTTCTCCTCTTTTCTTCAACTTCAAACCCCTAAGCAGGGTGTTTTGAAAGATTTTTCAAAGATTTCATCTCTCTTTCATTCATCTTCACTTTGTCCTTGCTCAGTTTACCGAAAAGCGCAACATTTACCGAAATGCGAGCGTCGGAACGTCGTAGGAACTTTATTTCAAAAAAGTTTTGAAAGAGAGGGTTTTAAGGTTTAAAAACCATTCAAAATAGCTTTGGTCCAAAATGGGGTGTGAAGTTGGGATTTGTCTCTCTCATTGCCGAAGAAATTGAACCTTTGCCATGCACACCTTTTACCACCAAGTAAACCATCAGTAACGCCCAAGTCTTAAGGGCGGTCAATAATGGGGTGTCTACACATGCCAAATCAAAGGCCAAAACATGCTGAAATTGAAGCTCAAAGGACAAGACAAACATGCAAACATGTTAGGCCACGAACAAGGCACAATACACAACCCCCAAAAGCAATGAAGGAGTGAAGTGTGTGAGAGTGTGACTGCACAATATACACTGAAATTACATGCTAAATGGTGCCATGCCATGCAAACATCACATGCACAACATGTTAAAGGCCCTAAAACTCAAAGTTAGTTAAGGCACCTTACACTACGACCATATTAAGCAATGCTCAAATGACCTTAACCATTTAAAACAGACCTAAGGCAGGTCGAAACAATAGCAAAAATATGCTAGACTTGCAGCATAGATGGCAAGAAAAATATGCTCAAGTATTGGCTCACAAACAAGGCATGATGCTCAACTTCTCAAAAGCATTGAAAGAGTGATTCAAGTGGAAGCATGGCAAAGATATAAGCTCTAAAATCACATATTAAATGATGCCAAATCATGCAAACAACTCAAGCAAAGCATACTAGATGACTCATAACACAAAGCTATTAAAGCCTATCATGCTATAGCTATACAAAGCAAGCCTCATATGACTAAGACCACCCAAAATAGAGTTCAATCATGCCAAAACATGAGCAAAAACATGCTGAAGTGTAGCCAAAATAAGCTAGAATAATAGGCCAAAATAGCAAGCATATTAAGCTAGTAAGCAAGATTTACACTACAAGTGTAAGGAGCATGCAAGAAGTGGCTAAGACAACCACAAATAGAGTTATAGTAGGTCCAAAAAGTCACAAAAACATGCTCAAACTAAGCCTCGAGAAGGGAGAAACACATGCTCATTTGATAGGCCATCAACACATGCAAACAAAAGAAGAGGATGGGGGACTACCCCCCACCTATTTGGGACCTCAAAACCACCTTTCCACCACTTAAATTCCTCTGGATTTTAGTGGTTAAAGGGCCAAAAAGAGATGGTTTCAAAAGCTTTAAAAGATAGCAACAAGCTTAGCAAATAAGGCACAAAAAGGGGGTGAACACACCCCTAACTCAAGCAAGGCCTCAAACAACCATTTTAAACACTTTAAAAAAAAAAAAGGTTTTTGTAGTTGAGAGTAAGGCCTAAAGAGCATGAAAGGATGGCCAAACAAGCAATTAAAATAAAGCTTTAAAGAGGATATAGGCCTCACCCTTGAAGCACAGCAATAACAGGAAGTTCTTGAGCCCAAAACCAACTTTTAGAACTCAAATATGACCTCCAAGAACCTCAGCTCAAAGATGGTGGTGTTTGGCTAAGAGTCCCTTTGCAAATGCACCAAGAATTACCACTTTCAAGCCCTTTCAAGCACAAATATATATATATATATATAGAGAGAATTCTAGAGAGAGAGTAGATTTTTTGCTCTAAAAAATCTGAACCTCTAACAAGGGAAAGTGACCTCCCCTTATATAAGCAAAGCAAGGAGAATCTGCCTTGACAAGCTTAAAGCAAGCTTCCATCCCTCCATACGCGTGTATGGAGGATGGCTCAGTGAGCTACAGCTGGCTCAAAACTATCTGAGAAAATATCTGTTAAAACAAGGGTGGTCAGCCGGCCATCAATGGTGGCCGGCAGTGCCTCATAGATGGCTGACAAGGCCTAATGATGGCTGGCATGGCCTAGCCCATGGCCGGAAGCCCTCTATGATGGCCAGCAGGCCATCAAGGACTCCACAAAACAAAGACCAATGCATGGTCCAAAAATGAGACAAAATGAATTCCTTACCCAAAAACCTCATAGTCGTTAAGGTTGGTTAATGACCTCTCGACTTCTTTAGAAAAGATTTGGTGTGTGAATTCAATGATCACACTGGGATCATTCACCAGTGAGTCAGCCTCCATCATTGGTTTATTCCTAATGAAGACTACAAAGCTCAAGGTGCAAGCCAGTATGCTCAGCTCACTTGCATTAGGGGTGCCAACTATTCTGTTAGCCCCTTCATCGTGTACATCACCCTTGGGCAATCTGCTTCGTTGTTCTTTTTGATCGAAGCTCCGATAGGGTTGTTGTGGAAAACGTCATCTGTTTTCTTTCTCCATTTTAACAAACCTCTGCAACCACAATTATAGTGAGAACGTTGGTTAATTTCTGCACCTAACTCAATGAGACTCCTCGCTTCCCCTTTACTATTGATGAATATCCTTCCAGATGTTAAAGGAAGATCTAGACAAAAATCAGTAACATAGAGTAGCCGCAGAGTGTGATTTTGAGAGTTACTTTTTAGTAGATTAAGAAAGATTAAAAGAAAAGAATATGGAAGTTGCAGTGTATGGTTTTAAGATGAAGGAATTCTCACACCTTATTAATATCAAATTCAAAATAGCCACAAAGCAAATGGGCAAGGCACACATCGCTTGAAATAGCCATTATTGGCGCTCCTTTCAAAGCATTTAATGGACCGCCACGTGTCAAACTCATCACATCATCGGCCAAATGGCACACTGCCAATCATTAGGGCAACACCATGATGGTTGGCCTAAGTTCACCTGGTCACCGTTTCATTATCAGGGCAGGGGCATGTCGGCCTTTGATTCTATTGGCACAGTGTATTCGGTATGAGGTTTACCTTATTTACGAAACATCATGCTAATGCCGAGTGCATGGACAACGAGGGCACATTGCCAACTTTGTAGCCTTAATACCTCACTCGACAAAACTTTAATTTTTATGATGCTGATTGCATGCACAATGAATAAATGCGTTGCTGACTTGTCTGCCTGGACAACATGTTTCGCAAGTACTGGATAGCGTTGCCGAGTTCTCATGTAAGGATACACATATGAATACAAGTAAATATTTGGCATCAATAACTAAAGCTACTATTTGGCCAAAAAGAATCGTTTTCATTAATAAACTAAATTAGATTATGAGCAATTTTATACATAAAAACGACCCTATCTAAAAAAAACAAACAAGAAAAAACAAAAGCAAAACAACTCAAAACATAAAGACAAAGCTCGTTAGCATCATTTTTAATCAGTTCAAAGTCCAGAGGATCAATGCCTTCATTCTCAAATGGGATCGGTACATCTAGAGTGACCTCGGCTACTTCAAGGGCCTTGGCCCATCCGTGCTTGAAGCCTCTGTTCTCAAACTTTAGCACTTCATCAACGCAGTTATTAATAGCAGACTCTTCCCTTTTCTTAAAGGCTTGTATCGCCGATTGTTACTGTCACAACCCGAACCCGCCCCCATGGGTTAAGGACATAACCGGCCAGTAATCCTATGATTACCTATGGCCTCATACTAAATCAGACATAACTCATCAGAGTAAAGGGGCCAAACGGAAGCAAAATTTAAAACTTTGTCCACAGAGTTGTGCTTACATGGCACATCATAACAAACCAGACATGTACATATTAATAACTCACATCAGGAAATACAGTAGCAAACGGTTCTGTACAAACAAGATCATTTAAGTCTAGGTCAAACAATCATAACTACGTACAAACATATCCAAAGTCTTCGCTGACATGACAAAACAAAACAAGATAGCAAAAGGACGAAGACTGGTTTGATGCGTGAGACGACAAGGGCTGACTCTTCAAAACTTGGTTGTTCCACACAAGCTTCACTGAGGCTGGGTTTGGACCTCTCTTGGCTCACCTACAAACACATGAATGAGAATGAGCGAAAGCCCAATGAATAATATCAAAGAAAGCAGTTATACAAACGGTATATAGAACAATATGCTTCAAACGGCCTTGGGAACAATTGGTATTTCTATTTCGCATATATACACAAATTTAGGTCAAGTGACGGTGGCTCCACACACATCATACAGCCTCGGGCCCAATTCGTTTGTGTCATATTGGCCTTTGGCCATTTATCTTTTATTCAGATCAAACTGGTCTTTGGCCCATCCATTCTTTCATTCAGATCAAACTGGCCTTTGCCCATTCACTCTATCATTCATGTCGGACTGGCCTTTGGCCCACTCATACTTTCATATCAAACTGGCATGTGGCCCATTCACACTTTCATGTCAAATTGGCCTATGGCCCGTTCATACTTTCATGTCAAACTGGCCTATGGCCAATTCATACTTTCATTCATGTCAGATTCGCCCCTGGCCCATTCGTTTGGCATAGCAAACATTGTCCACTATTCAAATTATCGAACTTATAAGACTTACATAGAAGTAAGCAATTGGATAAACAACATATTTCAGATATCTTTGTTCAAATATTACTCACAGTAATCAGCTGGATGATTTGCCCTAGAGCTTGACCCTACATATTACATAACACACAAGGGTCACGAACGATTCAATCCGTTCCTCAATTCACATATTCCTCTTTAGGCTTCATTCTCATCCTTTTAACTCATTTACAATGCTCAATGTATGCCTAAAAGTGCTTAGAAGTGAAAGAGAACGGAAAACGAAACAAAGAATGCATTTACAAAATTACAGAAATAGGGGTCCCTCGCTCGAGCATGGACTTCCCCGATCGAGCGGACCCATGAAGTCTGCAAAAGTGCTGGTTACATCAAATTTACACTCAAGCGCACACTCGGACGCTCGAGCGCGAACTCGGTCTACATAGCTCCCCGCTCGAGCGGACGTCATGTCTGCAAAAAATACTGGGAGCTCGTATTTCCCGCTCGAGCAGCGGTTCCCCCGCTCGAGCAAACGTCATAAATTCTGGGTTTTCCAGAATGGTTCTTGAGCTGAAATTCAACATTCAAACCAACATTCCTTACATATTATGGCTCAAACTTAACATATACATATACTAACATGGCACCAACACCAAATTACAACATTATGAGGCTCAATTCCATGAATTACTTACATGCATGACTCAAATTATCCCCAAACTCATCACCAACATGCTAAATTCAAACATTGAAGACTCACACCTCCATGATTTGCACATGCATGTGGCAGATACTCATTATTCTGAACTTAATTGGTGAAGAGATGATCAAATACATGGATTTCAACTAAAAATTCAACATGGATTATACACTTTATGCTCAAACATGGAAATTCATAGCAATTTCCTACATGCATGTGTCTATTGACCTCACATTTAACAAAACCAACTCAATCCCATCACTTATAGCACAATCCTTGATCATGAATCCATTCTAAATTTACAAAATTACAACTAGAATTCATGGATTACTCACCAAGGAGCTTTAATCTTCACAATTTATGGCCAAATCTTGCACATAGCCTTCCCAATTCACAATTGATAAGTAAAAATACACTATGATGCCTCTTTTCTCTCTCAAGGTCGGCTCTCTCTTTTCTTGAGTTCAAAATCAATCAAATGAAGCTAAAGAGAGAATTTGAGTGAAAGTGGCCCACTAAATAAGCTCCTTTGATCAAAATTACTAATACTTAAATAATTGAGCACTACCTCATTAATTTAATCCATTTAATTTGATCCGAATCAATTTTCAATTAAATTTCACTGTAGGCTCTAAAAATTATGACAATCACAATGGCACAATCAATTTCAGTTTCTGTGGCCGATAGGGCCTTTAATTTAATTTCCAAAGCAGATAATCAAACAGATATTCCTATGGTGAACAGATAGAAATTCAAAACCACATATTTTCACATAATGGCACACAAAATCATATCAAACACATAATCATATTCACATTAAGGACCAATTAGCATAATAACGGACAGGGTTATCACAGTCTTCCCCCCTTTAGGAAGTTTGGTCCTCCAAACTTAATTTACCTTCGTCGGGAAACAAATGTGGATAGCGTAGTCGCAATTCCTCATCTTTTTCCCATGTGGCATCCATCCCATAGTGTTCTTTCCATTCCACTTTCACCATTAGGATGGACTTGCTTCTCAGTTGTTTCACTTGCCGGTCAACAATTCATTCTGGCCACTCGGCATACTCCATATTTTCATCAATAGCCACCCGGTGATAATCAATCACATGAAATGGGTCTTAGAGGTAACCCCTCAACATCGACACGTGACACACATTATGGATTTGTTTGAATCCCGATGGTAAAGCAACTCTATAGGCAACTGGACCATGCCTTTCCAGAATCTGAAACGGCCCAATGTAACGAGGCAACAACTTGCCCCTCTTTCCAAACCTGACTTGGCCTTTCATTGGGGACACAAGAATAAACACATGGTCACTGACCTCATACTCAAGAGGTCTTCTTCGAACATTTGCATAGTTCTTTTGTCGGTCCTGAGCTATTTTGAGCCATTGTCGAATAGTTTTGATCTTCTCAGAAGTATCTTGCACAATTTCAGGCTTAAGTAAAGCTCTATCCCTGACTTCTATCCAACAAATCGGTGATCTACACCTTCTACCATACAAAGCCTCGTATGGTGCCATACCGATGTTGGAGTGGAAGTTGTTATTGTATGCAAATTCTGCAAGTGGCAAATAGTCTTCCCAACTCCCCCGAAAATCCAAAGCACACATCCGAAGCATATTTTCCAAAGTCTGTATTGTTCGTTCTGATTGCCAATCTGTCTGTGGGTGGAATGCAGTACTGAACCTTAGTTCTGTTCCCATAGCTTCCTGCAAACTCTTCCACAATCTAGATACAAATTTCGGATCTCTATCCGACACAATAGATACCAGAACTCTGTGTAAACGAACAATCTCATCAACATATATGGTAGCCAATCTATAAGCATTAAATGTAGTTCTAACTGGTACAAAATGTGCAGATTTAGTCAATCTATCAACTACAACCCAAAAAGAATCCATACCTCGAGAAGTCCGGGGTAGGCCAACAACAAAATCCATAGTCACATGCTCCCACTTCCATTCAGGAATAGGGAGAGATTGAAGTAGACCGCTTGGTTTCTGATGTTCAGCTTTAACTTGCTGACATTGAAGACATTTGGACACATATTCTGCAATCGTTTTCTTCATTTTAGGCCACCAATAGGTTTGTTTCAGATCCAGATACATTTTATTGTTACCCGGATGCATAGCAAACACTGATTTATGGGCTTCATCTAAAACCCTCTTCTTTAGTTCCGGAATATCTGGGATACACTCTATTTCAAAATCTCAACACTTCATTTTCAAGGCTAAACTCTGCTTTAGGACTTGTCTCAAATTCATTAATCATTTTCTTCAGGAATTCATCCTCTTTCTATTTCTATTTGATTTCATCAATAATTGCCGGTTCGGCTGTAATAGCGGCTATCAATCTGCCCTGTTCACACAATACTACTTCAATTTCAGATTTCTCAAAATCTTGTAGGATCTCTTTCTATTCAGTAAGCAAACAAGCCATACTCCCTGTTGATTTTCTGCTCAAGGCATCAGCAACTGTATTAGCTTTCCCGGGGTGGTACTGAATCTCTAGATCATAATCTTTTATCAGTTCCAGCCATCTTCTTTGTCGTATATTCAACACCTCCTGTGTAAAGAAGTATTTCAGACTTTTGTGATCCGTGTAGGCTTCAAACTTTGCCCCACACAAATAATGCCGCCAAATTTTCAATGCAAAAACAACTGCGGCGAATTCTAAATCGTGTGTTGGATAGTTTTTCTCATGTGGTCTCAACTGTTGGGAGGCGTAAGCAATAACTTTTCTGTTCTGCATTAACACACAACCCAAACCTTTATAAGACGCATCACTGAAAATTACAAAATTTTATGTACCGGACGGTAGTGTCAAAATTGGTGCAGTGGTCAATCTCGTTTTCAGTTCATGAAAAACAGATTCTCTTTCTTCATTCCATTCAAATGATTGCCCCTTGCGTGTCAATTAGGTAAGAGATACAGCTATCTTTCAAAAGTTTTTCACAAACCTCCTGTAATACCCGACTAAGCCCATGAAACTGAGGACCTCTGTCACATTTGTCGGTGTAGGCCAATTCACAATTGCCTCTATTTTCTGTAGGTCCACTGAAATTCCTTCTTTCTTCATAATGTGCCCTAAGAAATCAACTTCATCCAACCAAAACTCACATTTCTTTAGTTTAGCAAATAATTTCCTTTCCCGAAGTATATGTAGGATAGTTCTCAAATAATGTTCATGTTCAAGTATATCTTTAGAATATATCAAAATGTCATCAATAAAAACCACAACAAATTCGTCAAGGTAGGTTTTAAAAATTCGGTTCATTAAGTCCATAAATGCTACCGGAGCATTAGTCACTCCAAATGGCATAACAAGAAACTCAAAATGTTCATACCTCGTTCTGAATGCGGTTTTCTCAACATCTTCTGCCTTTACTTTCAATTGATGATACCCGAATCTCAAATCGATCTTGGAAAACACCTGTGATCCCTGCAACTGGTCAAATAAGTCATCAATACGGGGTAGGGGATATTTGTTCTTTATTGTTACCTTGTTCAATTCTCGATAGTTGATACACAGGCGCAAGGTCCCATCTTTCTTTTTCACAAACAACACTGGTGCACCCCAAGGCGAAGTGCTAGGTCGGATAAATCCCTTGTCAAGTAGGTCTTGCAACTGTTCTTTCAATTCTTTCATTTCGGCAGTAGCCATTCTGTAGGGAGTTTTAGAAATAGGTTGGGTGCCTGGCATAATCTCAATTGGAAACTCGATCTCCCTGTCTACCAATTCCCCTGGTAATTCATTTGGAGACACATCTGGAAATTCTCTAACAATAGGGATATTATTCAATTCAACATCTACAGACTGTTCAGACAACACATAAAACAAATAACCCTGGCACCCTTTTTCTGATCAGTTTACATGCTTTCATTGCAGATATCAAATAAGTTGGAGGTACTACCCCGTTACCCACAAACACAATTTCTTCATGTTCTAGTGGTCTAAACACAACTCGTTTTGTCACACAATCAATAATGGCACAATATTTAGTTAACCAGTCCATGCCCAGAATTATATCAAAGTGCCTAAAGTTCAAAGGCAACAAATCTACATATATGATAGCATCCTCAATACGCATGTCACAAAACCGGTATATAGATTCACACAATACAGATTCCCTAGATGGAGCAGACACACATAGCAAATATGGCAGTAATTCTAGAGGTCTACTCAGTCTAGATACAAATGCACATGTCACAAAAGAGTGTGTGGATCTGGAGTCAATTAACACAAAAGCATCCTGGTTACATATAGAAATAGTACCTGAGACAACTGCGTTGGCATTCTGTGTATCGCCCGGAACAAGCGCAAAAACTCTACCTTGCCTCACGGTATCCCCGGTGGTAGCAGATCTCATAGCATTTCCCGGCTTCGGGATTGATGCAGTCAAACTAGTAGCTAGTTTCCCATTGCTCTTATTACAATCTCGGGCCATGTGCCCTTATTTACCACATTTGAAACAGGCTCCTGACACACAGTAACAAACCCCACGGTGCCTTTGGCTACAAATATTGCACATAGGAGATGTGTTTCGGGAAGAATTCGAAGTATTGGAGGAGCCTGTTGTAGACGTCCCCGAACGTCCAGGGAAAAATCCCGTTTTGTTCATTGGGCTCGTTACATCTTGGACTCAAATGTCACGGTTCTGAATCTAATCTCACAAAGTGCAATGCAAGATCGATAAATCACCAATGACTCCAAATTCGGCAAATCGTTTTGGAAAACTGATTTTTAGAAAGAAGTGCCAAACATGGACTGCTTTGCCAGATACAAAGTCGCCACCTAAATATTTTATTTTTGGAGAAATTTAGGAAACCCTGACTCGTGCCTAAGGCCACGTGTCCATCATCACCAAAGTTGCCTCGGCTCCGGAACTTGGGTACGATTGGGGATGGTCATGCAATGAGCACCCCCGCTTGCCCAATCAAAGATCAGCCACTACTAAACATGATATCTTGTTTTTGAAAACACATGCGTTCTTATTCTAGTTTATTAGCCTAGAATTACTTTGTGATGCGCACAGCATACAAGTATAGACTGGATCACCTAAGTTGGAACAAAACACCTCATATTTGTTTTTGAAAGCGGTTTACTACTCGCAAGTAGGTTAAAATGTGGATTTTGCCACCCTCAAGTGGGCTTAGAAAATATGGTGATTTGCCACTCTCAAGTGGGCTTAAAACTCGCAATCAATGAATTGTTCCAATTCAAATAATCCAACCTTCACCCACAGGCATTCAGGCAGTTACATCACATAAATAGTTAGCCTCATGGCAAGCATGCTATCATGGCAGTCACTCACACACATGCAAGGATGCTAAAGCGTAAACACTTACCGAGTACTCCGAACCAAAACAGAAACTAGTTAGTAATCAATGCATGATCCTAGTTCATGTTAAGATGGCTAATGCAACACATGCAAAATATAACTAAGATAGGCTCGGCTATTCTCAGGTGGCATATGAAATGCAACTTGATACATGTATTCAACTCGGAATTGAAATACAATGCAGTTAGTATGATGCGCCGTGCCCAGTGCATGCAAGACAGATGAATGAATGTAAACATGCGAAGCATAAGGATGCTAATTGAAACATGCCCTAAAACTAACCATCGTAAGCTGGTAAATAAAAGGGAGAAAGGCGTGGGGTTGGAAGACATGCATCACACACACACACACTTATTACAAAATTCGCCATCTCGACGGAGGGTCTGAATGAATAATACAGAACCAACTAGCTAATCTAAGCTAATCTTATTGAACTAGTTATTACACAACACTATGAATAACAAACTGTAACTAATTATTACACAACACTAACTAGTTAACAAACTAACTAAATTAGCAATTAAATACGCATGCAAACTATGTGAAGTGGGTTGCCTCAGCTCTGCTTTGAATGACAAAGGACGCATACATGCTTGAATTGCCTTGTTCAGAAATCCCTCGCGACGGCCCAACTTGCCTTTGTTTGTAATTGATCTCAGAAACTTGCACAAAGCTCCAGAGAGGTGAAACTCCACCCTGGGAATCTGTGGGAAGGCTACCGACCAGCTTATAGGCATGGGAGACCAACTACTGACCACCTTTTGTGGTGGAAACCAAAAAAGTGGTCGGTCGCCAAGTTTCCACTCCTGGTTTCTGGTTTTCTGCAGCAAAGGGAAAGAGAGAGGCACGTCAAAGTATTTGCAACACATGTGTGCACGACCACTCTCCCCATCATTGCATAAGCTCAAGGAAGTGTAGTCCTCAACCCTCGGACCACCAATCACGCATTTCGATGCATGATGGCCGAGGAGCCGAATTGCACGACTCAATGTGAAACGAATGCACATACAAGCACCTAAAGCCAACAACTCCATCATGGGTAGTCAAGAGTGTCGGCGACCGAGAATTGAGGCATGTTTCATCACTTCAAGTATGAAATGTCCCTCGTTTCCCGTGTTCAGACTAACTCCTATTCCAAACACAATGCAACACATAACATGGCATGCACAATGCTACGTAACATGGGATATGCAAAAATGCAATGCAACACAAGCATGCAAATATGCAATGCAACATGAACAACCTAACAAGGCTAATGGCATGCACAATGCTAATGCATTCATACACAATGCAAGGCAACACAAGCATGTAACAATATGAACAACAACTAGCATACACAATGCAAATGGACATGGCATACACAATGCAATGAACCACATGGCATACACAATGCTCGATGGACTTAAATTGAAATGAATAGGCCTCAGCCATACCCAACTCTGTGGCCATTGGGATGAAATGAAAACACAAATTACAAAGCATGCATGCACAATGCATTGGCCAATACAAGAGGCGTAAGAGCACAACTCTCAAGAGTGCTCAAAGAGTGACAAATGTGCAAGTGTAAAGACACTAAGTGCACTGAAATTAAGTAAGAAATGATGTCAAATCATTCAAACAAAGCAAGTAGAGCATGCAAGGGTCCTAAGGCATGAGAGCTATCAAAGAGGACTACACATAAGGCATGCAATGCATGGCGAATATGCATGAACTAAGCATGGACAGAGTTGAAATAGGCCTTAACAAAGACCAAAATGTGCTAAGATGAGGGCCCAAAGTCCTAGGCATGCAAGCATACACACTAAGGCATGAACTAGGCAATAATGCATAACCATCAAAGGCATTCAAAACATGAATGAAGTGAGAACATGGCAAGTCTATATGTTCTGAAATGTGATGTTAAGTGATGCCAAATCAAGTACACAACACAAATAAAGCATGCAACGGTGCTCAAAGCTTGAGGCAAGCAAGAGAATTTACACTACAGGTATACAAAACATGAAGCATGTGATTAAGGCAACCAAAAACAGTCCTAGTACATGTTAATATGAGACTAAAACATGCATGGATGGAAACCAAAATGTGCTAGCATGAGGGGCATGAGGCATAATGCATACGAGGCAAATAAGGTGGATTACACTACACCTATTAGGACCAAGCATGGGATAACTCCACCAACAAAAATTAGAGTTATATAATGGCAAAATAATCCCAAATAAGCACTGAAATGATGGCTCGCAAGCAAAGGCATGAATGCCTACACAATGGCTCATGTTAAGGCATAAAGGGGGAACCTCCAACGCATTGATTGAGTGACAAATGCAAGTGCACAGCCATGAAACATGGACTGAAATAGTATAACTAATGATGCCAAATCATTGAAATGAGCCAAGTAATACATGCTAGTAGACTCGATGCACAAAGCAAACATGCTAGGTTGAACCAAAGCTATACAAAGCAAGTCATAGATGACCAAGACAACCAAAATCAGACCTTAAACATGGAAAAAAATGAACAAAGTCTTCTTGAAGTCAAGCCAAAAGCATGCTAAAAAGACATGTGCCAACATGATGCATGTTAGGCTATTTCATGGGATTGCATGGCAAGTGTACGGAGCATGCAAAGGCCAACCAAACCAAACCAAAATAGAGTCATGACATGGTAAAACATCACCAAAAACATGCTAAAATGGGAAGAAAACAAGCTAGAATGACATGTCAAGGCATGAAGCATATAAAGCTAGTTTAAGGGATTTACACTACAAGTGTATTAGGCATGCAAGAGACAACCAAACCAACCAAAAATAGAATCATGGCATGCCAAATGATGGCCAAAAACCCATTGAGACATGACCAATACATGCAAGAATGAGGTGCTACTTTGATAAGCCATGAAAGGGATTATTCTACACATGCAAGAGGCAAACACAAGGTGACCAAACCAGCCATAGATAGAGTCTAGGCAGGTCCCAAAAGTCACCAAAAAGGGCCTGAACCAAGCCTTGGAAATATGAAAGTATGTGCTCCTTTGAAAGGCCAAAAATGCAAACAAACAAGGCCAAAAGAGAGAGGGTCTACCCTCTCTGATTTAGGCCCTCAAAACCACATGCCAACTACTGAAAATCCACTGGATTTCAGTGGCTAAAAGGCCAAGCAAAGATCAACACAAAGGTCTCATGGCATGGCACAAACAAGGCTAAATAGAGCATGCAAGAGGGTAGATGACCCTCAACACCAAAAGAGCCTTAAACAAACATAAAAAAAACACTTAAATATGAAGCTTTTTTCAGTTGACAACAAAGCCTAAATATGCATGCAAGTATGGATAAGAGAATGATCAAGATAGAGCTTAAAAAGAGGGAAAATGAGTTACCCTTGAAGCTCAGCAAAACCAGTAAGCTTTGGGACCAAAAACCAACTCTTCAACCTCTAAAAATACCCTCCAAGAACCTCAGATCAATGGTGGAGGTGTATGGCTATGAGGTGTGGTGCCATAGGTCAAGAACAATACACACTTTGAGCCAAAATATAGAGATTTAGAGAGAGATATGTATTTTGCCTTAGGAAATTTTTTAGAACCTGGTCCAAGGAGAGGGAGAGCCTCTCTTCTAGAAGAAACAAAGGGTTCAAGCTTCTTGGAGAAGCTAAACCTAGATACAATCCCTCCATACACGTGTATGGAGGATACAGTCTGTGCCCTCCAGCTGACACAGTTGGCATCCATTCAGTCAGACAAAACAGGAGAAAAGGGGTCGACTAGAAAAGGTGGTCGGCCTGCTACTTTTAGTGGTCGGCTGACCACCCTAAGTGGTCTTCCAGAGAGAGAAAAAAAAAAAGGTAGTCTCCAGGGGTAATTGGTGGTCTCCACACTGAAAGAAAGCCAGTGGTGTGGTAGGAGACCAGCAAATGTGGCCCAAAGATCAAGAAAACCAGTTTCCCGACAAGAAAACCGGCTGGCGGGAAAAAAGTGGTCTCCAAGGAGACAAGGTGGTCTCCCACCCTTGTACCACCTCCCAAACAAGGAAAACAAGGTTCATGCCAAAAATGAACCAACACGGATGCGAAACGAGAGTTCGGGAGGCAAAGTGCGCGGCCGGGGGCCTCAAAAACTGGCTATTGAGCACAAAAAGTGGCGTGTGACCACAAAAGTGGTCTCCCGGGCCACCGTGTCCCTCTAGACAGAGGAAACAAGGTGTGTTCCAAAAGCCATGCCAAATGGAGAATGTTAAGCGGTCCCGAGCCGAGGCGCACGGCTGACAGCTCTGAAAACTGGAAACTAGTCTCCAAATGGGAACAGTGGCCTACGACCACGAAAAGTAGCACGACCATTGAGAGATGGTCTACAAGACCTCTCATTTCCTCCAGGAAGAGAAAACAAGACCTGGTCTACAAACCGAGCCAAAGCACAACGAGTTCAGAGACCCAGAGGCAAGGCTCTCAGCCAAAACTCCGAAGCTCGAAACGAGCACAACATGCACTATCACTGAGCGCTCAATCGGTGACGTCTGAGTCTTAAGGTCGGTCAAAAATGGAGTGTCTACACCCTTGTTTTGTTTTTTCAAAAATTTCATCTTTGAAAAAAAGCCTTGCCTTTTGTTGCCTTTCCTGTCAGTTGTTGACTTAGCCTGTCTAACTATGTTGGCTTCTGATATTATGGCCCGGTCTAACACCCCAATGTAGGTTTCCAACTTCAAGACATTTACTCTTTCTAAAATGTCACTTCGAAGCCCACCTTCAAAATGCCTCGCTTTCTTATAGTCAGTATCAATCACATGTGGTGCAAACCTGGCCAATTCAGTGAATTTAGCCTCATATTCAGCTACAGTCATACTGTCTTGCTTAAGTTCCATGAACTCTGACACTTTCCTATCCCAAACACATTGTGGGAAGTACTTGTTATACAAAATTTCCAAAAATTTCACCCAGTCAACATCCTTGTGATTTTCTCGCATTAACATCCATCATCTCCTTGCCTCGTCTTCTAGCATAAAAGTGGTTAGAAGCGCTTTCTGTGTCTCCGAACACGGGAACACTTCAAACAATTTTTCGATGCCAAGAACCCATGCTTCGGCTTTCAACGGATCTAATCCACCATGGAACTATGGTGGTTTCATTTTCTTGAATTCTTTGGTGAGAGCTATTATCCGATCATCATTCTGATTATCTAGCACGGGTGGTGCCGGAGGTGGAGGTGGAGGATGTGGTTGCTGCCACTGTTGTTGCCACTCCTGTTGCTGTCTCAAAGTTTTTGCCATTTCCTGGATCAACCTTTCCATTCTATCTATTCTAGCAATAGAAGGCTCCTCTATCTCATCACCTCTTGTTCTCACCATCTGATTAAACTTGCATTATACTTTATACAAAAGATTCACAAGTATGCATATACTAACGAGCATGCATATTCAAGTAGTTTACAATGCAAGCAAATCACAAACTTATAATCACATAGTAGTTCATATCAAAACATTTAAGCATATTCTTGATGCTTTCAGATTCATATTTATCACATGAACGCACCATAGATCTTTTCTAGACGCTTATTTCCCTTTTGGAGAAGTGTGTGAGTTATTAACTCGTGCTCTGATACCACTCTATCACGACCCGAACCCGCCTCCATGGGTTAAGGACATAACCGGCCAATAATCCTGAGATTACCTATGGCCTCATACTAAATCAGACATAACTCATCAGAGTAAAGGGGCCAAACGGAAGCAAAATTTAAAACTTTGTTCATAGAGCTGTGCTTACAAGGCACATCATAACAAACCAAACATGTACATATTAATAACTCACATCAGAAAATATAGTAGTAAAAGGTTCTGTACAGACAGGATCATTTCAGTCTAGGTCAGCCAATCAAAACTATGTACAAACACATCCAAACTCTTTGTCGACATGACAAAACAAAACAAGATAGCGAAAGGACGAAGACTGGTCTCGTGCATGAGACGAAAAGGGCTGACTCTTCAAAACTTGGTTGTTCCACACAAGCTTCACTGAGACTGGGTTTTGACCTCTCTTGGCTTACCTACAAACACATGAATGAGCGTGAGCGAAAACCCAGTGAATAATATCAAATAAAGAAGTTATATAGACGGTATGCAGAACAATATGCTGCAAACGGCCTTGGGCCCAATTCATATTTCTATTTCGCATATGTACACAAATTTAGGTCAAGTGACTGCGGTTCCGAACGCATCATACGGCCTCGGGCCCAATTCGTTCGTGTCATACTGGCCTTTGGCCATTTATTTTTTATTTAGATCAAACTGGCATTTGGCCCATCTATTCTTTCATTCAGATCAAACTGGCCTTTAGCCCATTCACTCTATCATTCATGTCGGACTGGCCTTTGGCCCACTCAGACTTTCATATCAAACTGGCCTGTGGCCCATTCACACTTTCATGTCAAACTGCCCTATGGCCCATTCATACTTTCATGTCAAATTGGCCTATGGCCCATTCATACTTTCATTCATGTCAGGCTGGCCTCTGGCCCATTCATTTGGCATAGCAAACATTGTCCACTATTCAAATTATCAAACTTATAAGACTTACATAGAAGTAAGCAATTGGACAAACAACATATTTTAGATATCTTTGTTCAGATATTACTCACAGTGATCTGCTGGATGATTTGCCCTGGAGCTTGACCCTACATATTACATAACACATAGGGGTCACAAACGATTCAATCCGTTCCTTAATTCACATCTTCCTCTTTAGGCTTCATTATCATCCTTTTAACTCATTTACAATGCTCAATGTATGCCTAAGAGTGCTTAGAAGTGAAAGAGAACAGAAAACGAAATGCATAATGCATTTTCAAAATTCCAGAAACAGGGGTCCCCTACTCGAGTGTGGACTTCCCCGCTCGAGCGGACCCATGAAGTCTGCAAAAGTGCTGGTTACATCAAATTTATGCTCGAGTGCGAACTCGGTCTACATAGCTCCATGCTCAAGCGTGAACTTCCCCGCTCGAGCGGACATCATGTCTGCATAAAATACTATGAGATCGTATTTCCCGCTCGAGCGGCGATTCCCCCGCTCAAGTGGACATTATAAATTCTGGGTTTTCCAGAATGGTTCTTGAGCTCAAATTCAACATTCAAACCAACATTCCTTGCACGTTATGACTTAAACTTAACATATACATATACTAACATCGCACCAACACCAAATTACAACATTATGAGGCTCAATTCCATGAATTACTTACATGCATGACTCAAATTATCCCCAAACTCATCACCAACATGTAAATTCAAACATTCAAGACTCACACCTCCATGATTTGCACATGCATGTGGAAGATACTCATTATTCTCAACTTAATTGGTGAAGAGCTGATCAAATACATGGATTTCAACCAAATATTCAACATGGATTATACACTTTATGCTCAAACATGGAAATTCATAGCAATTTCCTACATGCATGTGTCTATTGACCTCATATTTAACAAAACCAACTCAATCCCATCACTTATAGCACAATCCTTGATCATCAATCAACTCTAAATTTACAAAATTACAACTAGAATTCATGGATTACTCACCAAAGAGCTTTAATCTTCACAATTTATGGCCAAATCTTGCACCTAGCCTTCCCAATTCATAATTCATAAGTAAAAATACACCAAGATGCCTCTTTTCTCTCTCTCAAGGTCGGCTCTCTCTCTTTTCTTGAGTTCAAAATCAGTCAAATGAAGCTAAAGAGAGAATTTGAGTGAAAGTGGCCCACTAAATAAGTTCCTTTAATCAAAATTCCTAATATTTAAATAATTGAGCACTACTCCATTAATTTAATCCATTTGATTTGATCCGAATCAATTTTCAATTAAATTTCACCGTAGGCTCTAAAAATTATGCCAATCACAATGACGCAATCAATTTTAGTTTCTGTGGCCGATAGGGCCTTCAATTTAATTTTCAAAGCAGATAATCAAACAGATATTCCTACGGTGAACAGATAGAAATTCAAAACCACATATTTTCACATAATAGCACACAAAATCATATCAAGCACATAATCATATTCACATTAAGGACCAATTAGCATAATAAGGGACAGGGTTATCACAGTTGCACCTTCATAAGTTGAGCCTTCACCTTTTGAATCTCCTCCTTCACTGCATTATAAGTTATTTCAAAGGCAGCTGCTCTTTCCTCAATAGCAAGGCGCAACATCTTAGATTCTTTGGCCTTTCAGTATTCGATTTTAGCCCTCATGTGTTTAGAAACTTCTTTCTCAGTTACAATCACAAGGTCAATGGTTGTCGTTTGAGCTTTCTTTTCATCAGTTGTCACTTTGTCTTTGAGTTGATTGACCAAGTTCACCACATTGTGGTGCCGATGTCCAATGTTAACAATTCTTTTGGCAGCTTGCAAAAAGTAATGTTAAAAATCTTGTTAAAGCCTAAAATTAAAGTAATTTGGCATTATGCTTACTAGGATTGCCAATTGAGCTACAAGGGCTATGGCCATAGCATCATCGTCGGCATATAATATTTCCTTGTCCACTAGGAGGTGATGGATTTGGCTAGGCTAAGGGTGACACTAGGCTCCTTGAGAGCTGAGGCACCCAAATGGTACATGAGCACCTTTAACTCTAGGCTAAATCACGAAGGGAACCGTGATATCTAAGGCTAGAGAGCTACGTGCCCTTTTGTTTGGTTGGTTCTTCAGATTTCGTAGGGCAATCTAAGCCCTTTTGATCAGCTTTGTCAATTGTCGCCACTACTTCAGAAGTCGATCCCTTAAGGACTTCAACAACTTTCTAAGCAACAATCCCTCTTGACAAAGGTTTAGGCTCCCCGCTCTTGTCGGCAACCGTTGTCAACTTATTTTTTGTAGCCATCTTTTAGCATGTTGCCATTTTGCGATATGCGATAAGGACAACTTTTCGATGCCCATATTTTCTACTTTAGAGCTTGGTAAATCCTCAAAGTCTTGGAAAATAAAGAAATCAACGTCCTTCCAACTAGGAGCTTTAACATCCTCCTTGCCTAAGGAGTAGGTCTGGCTAGGTAAGTTCTCAGATTCAGGAGTCTGGCCATGCCCTAATGTGCCGACTTCCTTTAAGGATGGATCTTTTTCTATTGATTCCCAACCTTCAGCATCCTCTTCTACGTCGCCCTTTTCAGCAAAGCTCAACCATTCCTTCCAAGTCCCTGAAGCTAAGAGTGTCACCGTAGGTAATGTCCACGAGACAGTTCTCCCCTTTGGGGATTGGCACATTATCAGTGGTTGCAAAAGTTGTGTATGTAAGGTCGTAGCAAAGCAGAACGTGGGCAGCACGACCTTGTTCGTCAAAGTCTTCTCAGCCAGTATAGTCCAAAGTAGTCTTCACTTTGGAAAGCACTATAGCGTTCTTGGATGATAGAACTTTTTTTTTTTTTTTAATCTCGACACTTGTAGGAAACAAATCTGATTAGAAACAATTCAAGGGCGTGCATTCAAGTTCAAAGTGTACAACTACTCAGCCACACTTTTTCCTCAACACTGAATGCTAGTTGTTGTGGAACTAGGACCATCACGTCAGCCACACTTTTTCCCAAACTGGCTAACATGGTTACCAACTGGTGCTCTTTGTCCTTAGCCTTTAGGAAAAATCTCCTAAGTCGACCAGAAGATTTAGTAAGGGTGTAGGAGTGCCAAATAGAAGGCATTCCTAGGCTAGTCCCTAGAATGCGATTTAATTCAACGATTTCTATGATGATTCAAAAAAGTTGATATTTGGCTAGCAGGGAATCAAACTCTAGTAACGTAGAACAGTGCAAAGCAAAGGATAGAAGGGGAAGTGAACTACACCCTTAGTGATAGCCAAAAGTAGCAAAGCAATGGTGCTCACGTCAAACATCTCTAAGTTGACTACCCCATCCCCAACGAGTTCCAGTTGAACGTCGTCTGGGATCTCAGAGTGGCAATGGAAGGAAACTATCCTTGACTCAGACAAGAGCTCCTTCAGGTGGTCGCCATGACAAACTTAAGAGGAAAATTCAATGAAAAGAAAAGGAAAAACATCAAAAATGCAATATGGAAAAAGAAAGAGGTTCAGAAGACTTATATATAAATTAGTGCGTAGCTTAGAGAATGAATGGTGAATCAATTTCAATGAAGAAGATGAAAATGGAGAAATTGTAAAAGTAAAGGATTTTTTCAGAAGCGAAAAGACATTGAGAATTTTTTAAAAGAACACTAAATGAGGCGTGTGAGGGAAGTTTGAAGAGGCAGGAAGATATATATATCTTTTGTGGGAATATCATGTTGAAGAGGCTGAAGTCAATTGACTGCAGAGCGCCAAGACAATCGAATGAGGATATGAACTACCTTTAGAAAAAGAAGAATGATGCCAAGTCACATCCGTCAAGCAGCTGAAATAACCATTCTTGGTGGAGTTGGATGCTTTTGTAGCACCAAAGAGATTCACTATGTCGAGGTTTCAAGTGTACAAAGGTAAGTCTAATCCTAATTTCCATGTCAGTTTGCACTTGAACACCATGTCTTTGCGGAGCGAGAACAACCAGCTATTGTGTAAGGTGTTCCCATCGACGTTTAGGAAGATAGTGTCAGACCGGTTCCTAAAGTTACTAAAGGGATCAATCAAGAAGTGGGAAGGCATGGCTAGGATGTTTGTAGTCAGGTTTCTTACTAACTGTATGTAGCCATTGAGGGTTGATTTCCTATTGCCATTGAAGATAGATGATGGGAAAGCCTGAGGGCATACACCAAGATATATTATGAGGTTTACAATCGGATTTTGGGATGTAACCAAGAGCTAGTCATTGTTTCGTTTAAGAATAGCCTGGACGATGATTACCCCCTTTAACAATCGCTTGCAAAGATCTTTCTGAAAACAATAGAGGACTTGATGGTGAGGATTGAGAAGTGTGCAAGGGTAGAGGACGATAAGAAACCAAATAAGGGAACTGCGTCCAAGGAAAGTGTGACCAAGTAGGAAAAAAAGAACAACTCACCCAAGCAAAGCTAGAATTGAGCCAGCAATAACAATGGCAAGCCGAGGATGAAAGCGATGCAGGCAGTTAGCACGGTCTTCAAGATCCTAATCTATAAGATCTTGGAGATGATTAGAAATCAACCCTATTATAGACCACCACAAAGGGTCCCAGGGGAGTCCATGGAGAGATTGAAAAACAAATCTTGTTTGTGCCATAATGAGACTAGGCACATAACACAAAGATGTCGGGCTTTGAAGCAACACCTGGAAGACCTTGTCTGACAAGGGCATCTAAAAGATTTGATTGACGAAGAGTAGATGATAGAAGAGCAAGACAAGTTAGCTCAGGCTTCCGCAGGGGTAGTACCACCCCCACCCGTTGCACCTCAAGAAAAAGGACCTCAGATCATCAATGTGATCCATTTTAAGATGAGTGCGAACGAGATCAGAGGGGAGACCCAAAGAGTGAAACGCTTGTAACATATGTTTTAGGAACAGTAAAAAACACCCCGGACTGAGGGATGTTGGGGACTAACGATTACTTTCATAGATGAGGACTTGAACGTCGTCCAGAATTTGCACAATGATGCTTTAGTGGTCACCTTCATGATTAGAGGATGTCAGGTAAGGATTATTTTTGCTGGCCAACATGGTTCTTGTAACATCATGTATGTTAGGTGTTAAAAAGAGCTTGGCCTTCAAAAGGACGATTTGGAGCCATCCGATAGCCCCATGGTCGGATTCAATGGAGCGCCGACATGGCCACTGGGGTCCAAGAGTTTGAATGTACTAACTGGGAGAAAGACCATAATGATGGAGTTAACCGTGATCAATACCCATTCACTGTATAATGTCATCCTGGTGGGACATTGGTTGCATGCGATAAAGGTTGTCCCTTCAACACTTCACTAATTACTACAATTCCTAACTGAGTTTCAGATAGAAGATGTTAGAGGAGACCAACTGCAGGCAAAAAATGGTTCCATGACAGCAATGAAGTACACCTGCAGTGTTCGAGAAACACAGACCGCAGAGATAGATGATGAAGACCAAGAGGTCTTGGATGATGTCGGCAAGGAGCTTGCAGACAAGGGTCATGGGCCTTTAAAAACGATCTTGGTAAACAAAGGGGATATGAAACAATTCTTTCTCCTTGGCTCTGGGTTAGCTAAAGAAGTGGAAAGAAAACTGGAAGTTTTTTCTGACAGACAATATGAAGGTATTTGCATGTACTCTATAGATGCCAGGGATCAACCTCGAGGTCACCTGCCACAAGCTTAACATCGACAGGTCAACAAAACCAGTAATTTAGAGAGCCAGAAAACCTACCTTGGTTCATGTGAAGGCGGTAGAAGAAGAGGTGGAGAAGTTGCTTGAAGCCCAAGCTATCTGAGAAGTCCATTACCCGACTTGGCTATCCAACACAGTGGTGGTAAAGAATAAAAATGGGAAGTAAAGGGTTTGCATGGATTTCACAAACCTAAATAAGGCATGTCCAAAAGACTACTTCCACTTACCTAAGATAGTCCAGCTGGTTAACGCCACCTCAGGGCATGGCAAGATAAGTTTATTGGATGCTTATAGAGGTTACCACCAGTTTGCGATGCATAGAGCAAATGAAAAGAAGACTGCCTTCTATGTGATGCCTTTTCAGGGTTACCAAGCACGTCCAATAGTTCGGACTTCAGATCTCATGATCTAGTTCCACAAATGTAATATGAAATGTAAATGAAAGTCCAAATCCAACAATTTGTATAGAAAATCCATTTTATTGCAAAACTTTTGCTAGAAAATGGACTGCATCACCAGATCTCAGAGTGTCACCTAATCTTTTAGGAAAACTACACTGTTAGTCATAACCAAAGTGCCTTGGTTCGGGAACTTAGGTATGAGAGGGAAGGTCATGAATTGAGCACCGCACTCACTTGATCAAAACATCGACCTCTACTAAGTCATCGTGTCATTTTTATAGTCTCAATATATTCTAATTTCAAATTTAAATAATGTTAACATTACTATCTGAGGCATAAAAATATAGATTGCATCGCTTCTTCGGGTTATGCTTTGATGTCATGCATTTTTTAGAAAAGTATTTTGTATAACTCGGCATAAAAAAAAATAACTCAGTAGCATGAGATTCAATGACATTCTAGTGCAAGCAACACAAGCTCTATCTACTGCCATCCAAATATATATTTCAATTAAGCATCTAACCTTAAGGTATAGCATAGGGGTATGATAAATAACATGTGCACACAAAATACTAAAGCAGAAAAATGCTCACCTACTACTCCATGGTAAGCAAGAATAATGGGATAAAAATACATGCATGATTCTATATGCCGATAACTAATGTAGTACACCCATAATATGCAACTAGGGATTCAGTTACTATCAAATGACATGGGTATCATTTCAAGATATGAGATAACGCATAGAAACACTTTTTCAATTGATAAAATCCATAACTAAAAATGAACCAAATCCATATGCATGAAAAAAAAAATTAAATAAAAAAATATGGATGAACAACTTGGGTATGGTAAATAAAGCAAGATGCCATATACAACATCCACAAAAAAGCGTGTAAATAAAAGGGATAGAAAGATGTAGGGTTAGAAGTTATTACAACAATTTGAATGAATAAGAAAGAGAGGGGAAGGGGAGAAATTATTATAACCAATGAA
This sequence comes from Camellia lanceoleosa, assembly GCA_025200525.1. Classification (NCBI taxonomy): domain Eukaryota; kingdom Viridiplantae; phylum Streptophyta; class Magnoliopsida; order Ericales; family Theaceae; genus Camellia; species Camellia lanceoleosa. The sequence continues at coordinate 107,363,827 of CM045762.1, read as the reverse complement.
TGAACAAGACGTGGGATTGGAGGAATTATTACAACAAATGAATTAATTCAACCAATTTACTATTGAATCTAACAAATCATGCTAAAAATACAAAATAACAACTCAAAATGCTAGGAGAACACTCCCCCAGAAACTGTTATGTTCTACTCTGCTCTACCTAGGAATAAGCCTTACTGGGTTGGATATGAAATCATCCGGCAAACCAAAAAAAAGACAGATCGATCCAAATCTCCGGGATGAACACTATTTTTGTGCAACAAGAACAGAACAGAACAAAAAATAAAATAAAATAAAGAGCATAGTTTCCAAGGGGTGTTCATCCTTTTCTACCTCTCTCTCTGGCAGAGAACACTTAAGAAGGAGGTAGATAGGCCCCAATTACATAAATAATTATATACAATAGGTATTCAACCATAATTTCTCAAATTGAATGAATTTAAACAAACAAAATTGAAGCCTGGGAAATAGATAGGAACCTACAATCATCTCTTTGTGAATAAGGGTAGGTTAGTACCCAAACCCATGATATCAATTAGAGAGAGTAGGTTAATGCCTATCATTTCTTAGTGGAAGCTTTGCCTTTAAAGTAACAAATCCATCAAAGGCTATTGAAGACTTCTCTTTTGTCCATGAAACAAGGGTGTTTCCACCTCTTTCCATATTCACAAATGATTAAAACAAAAAAAAACCAAGAGTTTTCAGCATCTTTGACCAAAAACTTCTTCCTTTACTTCCAAGAAAAAACAATGAATATGGACATCTAGTTCCTCAATGTCAAATCTCAAAGATCACACCTCTAGCCCTATGAAATAACCACTTTCACTCATTTGGCTTGAGTTTGGGTCGAGACATATGGACCAATGTGATGGAATGATGAGATATGTGATGAGAAAGCATAAAAAGTATTAACGAATTTACTTCACATAATCTAACTTGTAGATGGATGGATAATATCTACCTTCAATCGCACCCATAAGGTTTCAACACACAACAATAAGAGACTATAACTCTAGAAAGTAAGAAACAATATTAAAGGTATGGAAAAGTAAGGAAAACTATCAACTCAATGGATGGGTGACTACTTTCTACCCCCAACCACATCCATGAGGACTTATTGCAAGATTACAAGCCTACAATAGAATTCAAAGCTTAGTTATGAAGAACAATAGAGAAAAGATGTTACCAAGTTCAAAAGTTCAACTCTTTAAGGAGGATAATCTTCTTTGTTCTCAAACTCTTTCTTGGCATCATCAAGGTCCTTTAGATATAGCTTAGGATGTTCAAGATCCTCAACAAGAAGCTTGGAGTGAAGCTTGAATGGTGTTTTTGAAGTTCGAAATTGAGGAAATGGAGGTTGAAGGTGAAGTGAGGGAAGAAAGCTCTCAATTCTCTTCTTAGGCCTTGGGCAAAATTTTTTAACCCTATCAAATTAACTTTCATCCTCTATATATAGAGTTTTGGACATAAATATTTGAGAAATTTATGAAAAACTAGCAGAAAAGGCCAAAATTCCCAAAAAATGTTCTGCTCTGAACAATTCAGTCAACCATACCATTATACATCCAATTAACTATGTTCCCATCCAATCATGAATTGTTGTCCGGCCAGCTGGAATATACGTCATTGGATAAATAAGGTCAGGTTAGCATGATTTGAAAAGGGAAAAAAGGTATTCTGAGGATTCCACCCTCTCCATTCATTCACATCATATCCTTTCCTCAGTTCATTTTCAGAGGAGACAACATTTTAAGTTTGAAAAGATGAGCCTTAGGACATCATGGAAATGTCTGAAACTATGTAACAAAGCATATTTTGAAAAAGGTTTTCAATTGATTAAAAAAGCATTTTGGCCAAAACAAGTACTTGGTTGGGATTTTAAGTCCAACTCTCGAGTTTTTTGTTGAGGAACTCATATGATTAGCACATCTCGATTTCATCATTAGGTGTTAAAAAATGAGCACCTTAGTCTTAGGGCTGGTCAAAATAGGGTGTCTACAGTTGCCTCTCTTTGACAAAACTCGATGTGTCATTTCATGAAGTGAGTGAATGTCAAAGCCCAAAGATAGCCCTTTTGATAAGGCTGTAAGACTTTGGGGAAACAAATAAAATGCCGATGCAAACATTTGAACTTAAGGGTTCTTTATGTATCCCTTTGTAAGGAATCAAACCAACGTAGTTCAGAGGCAAGATGCAAATGGTATGCTCAAAATATATTTGGAAAAGGCTGGACTTACACACCACGTGGGGCCGGCTGCTTCAAAGTTGGGCTTATGTGTGCCACACTGTCGGATTTTGAAAAAAAAAATTGATGAAGGGCGACGAGATAGAACAAGGATAAAGCTACAAAGATGGAAAATGAAAAAAGTGAACCTTATGCAAAAGACATGAAGCATGTTTAGTGATGCAAAAATAACAAAGATCCACAATGAAAAAAAATAAATCCAAACGCGCTCCATGCGAAAAGAAGAAAGATGGCCGAAGCTAGACCCGCTCGTGACCAATAGTCACAGTAACATGGAACTTCGTAAACTACTCCAAACATGTCACAACGCGAGAGGAGAAAGGGTGGTCGTAGCCAAAACTCGCACGTCACCGACAGTCATAGCGATAGGGAACTCCAGTCTTGATTGACAGTCAACAAAGGTGAACCTCGAAACGAACCCCAAGCACGCTACAATATGGAGGGAAAGGGTGGTTGTAGCTAAACTCGCATGTGACCAGCAATCATAGCTATAGGGAACTCCAATCTTGACCAACAGTCCACAAAGGTGAACCTTGAACAAATCCCAAACACGTCATGACGTGAAAGGGAGGAGGGTGGCCGAAGCCAAACTTGCACGTGAACAGTAATCACAACGATAGGGAACTCCAATCTTGACTTGTAGTCCACAAAGGTAAACCCCAAAACAAATCCCAAGCACGCCACAACGTGAGAGGGGGAAAGGTGGTCGAAGCCAAACTCGCACGTGATCGGTAATCATAGCGATAAGGAACTCCAATCCTAACCAGAAGTCAACAAAGGTGAACCTCGAAACAAACCCCAAACAACCTGCAATGTAAGAGGAGGGAGGGCAGCTCTAGCCAAACTCACATATGACCGGCAGTCACAGCAATAGGGAGCTTCAATCCTAACCGACAGTTAACAAAAGTGAGCCCTGAAACAAACCCCAAACACGCCATAACGTGATAGGGATGTAACGATCTCCAAAGAAGTCGCAATGTGAGAGGAGGAACAAACTCCAAACATGCCGAAACATAAAAGGAAGAACAAAGACGAAAGTGAACATGGACCACATGCCTAGCACAAACACGACAGAGAATGAATATAATAGGGCAAATGCAACATGCAATGAAACAAATGCTGGAAAAACATAACAAAACAACGTAGCAAGTGATACTAAAGATACATTCATTACTGCCCATGGAACTCAAGGCTGACTTGGCTTAGATTGTGATGCTTCAAAAGCCTTTTCAGATGAAGACTTAAATGACCATACTTCCAATGATGATAGAAACAACAACTATAAACATTCTCTGATGCTCTGGAGAAAACATGTTAATGGTCTGTAACACATCTTCTAGGCCGGACAAAATAACAACCGATCGAATTATAAGATAGATGGCCGGCTGGCCTAACCAAGCTCTTGGCGAGGGTCAGGGTCAAGGTTGAGGCCGTGGGTGAGGTCCTCTTTATTCGCATTTCTTGAACTTACTGGATGAGGTTTATTTCTTTAAAACCCAAAATTGATCCTTTTTCAAATTGCTTTCACCCTTGATCTTCCACTAATGGTTCATATTTTTTTCTTCTTCTTGTAGGATGATGAGGTTGTTCTACCTCCTAATGTGATTGTCATCAGTAGTGATGATGATGATGAGGAGAGTGATGAGTTTGATGGCTACTTCAATGATCCTTATTATAGTAGCAGTGACCCCAGCAACGATGATGACGAGCCCGGTGGGGCTGGCTATCCGTTGTTCCACGGGTCTACCACAATTGCTACTTAGCTCGCTTCCCGAGATTGATCCCACTTTTGTTATCTTTTTTTTTTCTTTCTTTTTGTTTTACGCAACAGTGTTTTTGTATAAACCTAGGGGATTTTGAACTTTGTGAACAACTTTTGATGTGTAAACCCAGTTGTAACCTTTTTTGAATGAAATGAACAACCCCCTATTTATGTACATTGCTTCACAAACGAATGAAAGAATCTTGAACGAATGAATTTTGAGCTTGCAACGACTATTTAATAACTAAAAATAAAACTCCAAAGTTCCTGTAATACTAGGCCGAGTAATTTCTGGCCTTCCTCTGGCCGGATCAATCATTAACCGGCCAAATAAAGAATTATTCTGCTGAACAAGTCAGGTAACGTTGCGGCATTTCTGACCTTTTCCCATCTAAAATTACAAAAAGGCGCAAAACCATTTGAGACCTACCTATTTCAACTTGAATAACTCATTGACATTCATTACACCACTCTTGATCACTCCTCATAGCTAACAACATTCCTCCCTCTCATACCCCTAATTCCTTTATTAGGTCAATAGTGATTCACACTCCAAATGAAGATGTTTCTTCTTCCACTGGTAGAAGAGAATGAGTTATCTCTCTTGCTGCCCTTTGGGAGATAAATACTAAGCTAACCAATGCCATTGCCCAGATTAGAGGTCGCGACCAGACCCGTGGTCCAAGTTATAGAAGAGTCATGGGCATGCGTGTGTTCATGGTCGTTAGTACGAACCAGGCTAGAGCTTAGGTAAGAGCAGTGCTCGAGGGTGGTAGTAATGAGTGAGGACAAGGTCGAGAACATGGAACCTTTCCTCACGGTTCCTTGCCTTCCCTTTCTTCAGACCTTTCTGATGAGGTTACCTCTCTAATCTTTTTGCTAACTCATCCCTCAATCAATTTCTATCTCTTATTCTTAGACTGATCATTCCTTTGTTATAGGACGACATGGAACCATTTTGGCCCTCCCACTCTTGAGTCTTCTAACTTCAAGGAGAGATCTAATAGCTGGAGTGGTAGTAGTAGCAACGAGGACAAGCCAGGAGGGTTCAAGTACCTCTTGAAGCGCTGCCATTCTATTCCTGCAGCTCAATCTGACCTGGTTTTGAGAGTCATGCCCACTTTTGGCAAATCCTTTCCCATTTTGCACCAAGAAAGGAGGGTGGACTTTATATAGTCTTTGTACAGTTCAGGGAATTTGTATAGAGAAGCCCTTCTGTAATGTAGGTTGTAAAATATGAATCACGACAACTGGCCATATCTCTCATTGTAAACCCTTTTTTGTAATGGCTCTCTATTTTGAACATTGCCCCTCTAAAATTGAAATGAACTTGATCAACATCGCACTCTCCTCACTTTAGATGGAAATAGGTATCATTCAAGAAAAAATGGAAGTTTACTTGTATAACATCATCTTGCCAGTCACTTTTCCTCTCTGTCAAACAAAAACATGTATGGCTGAACAAATCGTTATTCAGTTAGCCCTATCAGGTACTGTTAGGGATAATTTTGAATTTTCACCTCCCAAAACATTATAAAACACCACAACTCCCATTCATTCGATATAACTCCCTCCAAAAACCACCTTTTCACCTTTTAAACTTTCTCACGAGAATGATGCTCCTAAAATTATTGAAGGTGACGTGCCCTCTCTTGTCCCCGAAGTTAAGGTTCCTGAGCATGTCATTAACATGGGTACTCAGATCGATGATCCAGACGTAGCAGTAGAGGACATTATCTCTCTAGTGTTGGAGCCTGAGATGCCAGCTTTGTGTGAGAGGCCATTCGACCTGGCCACTTACCATCCACATACTCACTGATTGATCTGCGGGAGTATGTTAACATTTGACCAGCACGGGGTATCTGCGAATGTATTTTTTTTAGAGTGACGCATACACCTAGGATTGGTAAGAACCTAACTCCACCTTGCTTTTGTTCATCTGTATTCTATTTTTGTCTTATCTCTGCACTTTGCTAACAACTGTCTTTTGCAACAGGCTAACAGTCGAGCAATGAAAGGATATGGGACTATGATATATCCTTACCACTGGAATGGAGTCAGCCCTCTTGGGGTCCAAGCTCTCGTGGATATTGTAGGCTTCAGTAATTTCTGCTCTGAGATCATGCAGCTCCAGAGCACCTTGTCCATATTTTCCACTTTGGTGGAGAGGTGGTGGGACACCACCAACTTCTTCCACTTTTCATCTATCAGGGAAATGATGATGACCCCTTACAACTTCACTTTGATTACTGGCCTTCGAGTAGGGGGTGATCCGATCCCATTTGATCGAAACATGGGAGAGTGGCGTGTAGCCCAGATTCACCTTCTAAGGACAGTCCCTGAGTTTTCCAGTCCGACAATAATCTAGTACAATTGGTTGTACTAGTATTTTTATGGCCCATAGCCCTAGACCCCTGAGGAAACGACACACTATGCCCCGGGTTTTCTTCTTTACGTTCTCTGTACTTTTCTGTTTGTGAACATAAAAAATACCATTGGATTGTATCTACTGAGTGCCCTGGCAGACCTCCCAAGAGTGGGAGATTATGATTGGGGCGATGCAGGCCTAATCAATCAAATGGGTGTTACCTCAATTGCTATACTTTGATAGCCCATTTCACTTTCAGTATCGCCATACCCACAGTTTTACCTAGTACTAGCACTTCTTTGACATCGTGACCTCTCCTCAGGTAAGCTAAACTAAACTTGATCTATGTTCTCTTCCTCATCACTTCATCCTCATATCTCAGTATCTAAAATTATCCTTGCATTTTTTTGTTTGTAGATTGACTAGCATCCTCGGGCAACCATTCCCCATATTGTGAGGGAGCATTTTTCTGTGTCCTGGGCTGCTTATCGGATAAGGATCCTTCTAGAGGGTCCATTCTGTAGGGCTTGGTACTTAGAAGAGCGCTTCTTGCACCAGGCGATAGGCTAGGTAGTCCCAGGTGTTCCTCTTCCTCTTTTTCTACGTATGAGGACCGCAGATGACATTATTGACCTGGACAAGCATGACGCGATGATGGTGTAGACACTCCATTTTTGACCATCCTCAAGACTTGGATGTCACCGCTTGAACACTCGGTGATCATCCATGTTTGTGTTCCTCTTGAGTTCCCGGAAATTTTGGCTACGCGCCTTGCTTCAGGATCTCTCGACTCGATTGTTTTGTGTTTGGTTTTGCACCAAACACTTGTGTTTTACCTTGGAGGGGTAGAGAATGGCTTGTGGGCCATCCCCACACTTCACCGGCCATGGCTTGAGGCCACCGGCTGTGTTTTGTTACCACCGGCCAAATGTTTGGCCAACCGGCACTCTAGATGGCCGGCCAGCTATCTTTTTTTGGTCAATTGCATTTTTGGCTGGCCGACCACTATGCATCTGCTTTTGCAGATATTTTTGTGCAGCTAGCATACACTGTCACCCCCTCCATACACGTGTATGGACGGATTTCCCTCTTGTTAGCTTCCTTTGGAAGCTTTACAAGACAAATTGTCTATAAAGAGAGGCTCTTCTCTCTTGTTTGGGGGTTAGACATTTTTAGACAACATTTTCAGAGCTTGAGTTTTAGGGTTAGGGTTTACATATATCCATTATCTCTATATCTCTCTCTTTCTTGTGTTTAGTGTGTGTTTAGTCCCATTTTTGTGCACAAACACCCACCATCACACCTTTTCTTAGGAGCTGAGGCCCTTGAGGGTTGTTTTGAAGTTTTGGAGCTGGTATTTGAGCTTGGAAAGGCAGTTGGACCACCATTTGTGACGGAGGTCTTCAAGGGTAACAAACTTGCGCTTTTTACCCCATTTTTGCAAAGCTTTTTAGCCTATCTTGCATCTATTTTTGAGCTTAGCATATAACATAGAAAAGTCTTGCTTTTATCTACTCTAAATAGTTTCTTAAGGGTGTTTTAAGGTTTGGGGTTGTTTGACCCCTCTTAAGGCTTGTTTGGCCTTTATTTTGTGCCATTTTGGTTGAGCTCCGAGACCATTGTGTTTGGGCTTCCTCATCACTGAAATCTTGAGGGATTTCAGAGGTGAGGATGGTGCCTTGAGGTCCTAGGAAGGAGAGGGCCACCCCCTCTCCTTGTTGTCCTTGAAAAGGGCCATTTTTGCCTCTTTAGTGAGCACCATGTTTAGGTTCATGTTGGCCATGCCTTGACTGATTTTCATGCTTATTATGTCATAATATAGCATTATGTTTAATTGGTTTGGACACACCTTGCATGCTTTGCATACATGTCCTGTAATGCCATCATTTAGCCTTAACATGCATCTAGGCTTTGACCCTTGTTCAAGCATGTTTTAGGCCCTACTTTGTGAAGCTCTTATACTTGTTTTTCCATGCTTAAGGTCTGCCTTTAGTTGTTTTGGTCGACCATGGCATGCATTGCATAGCCCTTTTACATTGTTTAGCTTGTAGGCTTTAAATGTGTGAAGTGTTGAGCATGCATTGTTTGATTTATTTCAGTGGTTTGACACCACTTATAGCATCATTTCAGTCCTCATGACATGTTTGCATGCTTGCCTTTGATTCTTCTTTGACACCTTATGAGGTTGTGCCTTATGCTCCATGTTTGGTCATTGTGCATGCTCTTGAATTTAAGTCATTTAGCTGCCATCTAAGTGGTCTTTAGGCTTTGTTTTAATATGCTAAAACTCTATTTTTGGTCATTTAATTCATGCCATGTTTGGTCCTCCTAAGTGTGGTCCAATACCCCATTAGCTTGCCTTGAGTTTTGGTTATGCTAGCATGCGTTGCTTGTGTTAATTAGTTGACTTGGCACCTCTATTTCATGCATATTCAGAGCTTTCAATGTATGCCATTAGTCCATGTTTAGTCTCTTTTAAGTGTGCTTAGAAGTTGCTTATTTGATGCTTAGGTGTTTTGGCCTTAACATGTGCATGCTTGTGTGTGTTTTGCCTCTCATTCCTTAGCTTTTGGCCACTGAATTTGGCATGTTTGCGAGCTATCCATGTTAGTTTAAGTCCATCCCTTTTGCATGTTGTTGCATGCTCACCTTGTGTGTTGTTGCATACTAGTGTGTTGTTGCATGATTGAATGAAGTCACATGCTCGTTTGCATGCTTGAACATCCACATTGTGTCTTGCATACTTGTAGGTTGCATTGCTTCATGCCTTACATGCTTCTTTAGGTTGTGTGCCTAACATGCATTGCTTGCTTGCATTGTCCATGTTGCATACTCATCAACATGCTTAGGATTGCATCTCATGTGCATTGCATTCCATATCAACATGCACACTTGATTCTTTGGGCCATCATGCATGGAAATGCGTGATTGGTGGTCTGAGAATCGAGGCTCATTCTCCTTTGAGTCATACACATGATAAGGAGTGTGGCTAGTGCATACATTGCTTAAAATGCATTGCCATACCAAGTTTTGTCCTCTGTTGCTGTCAAACTAGTTTTTGCAAGAAGATTTGGCCGGCCGGCCATCTTAAGTGCCGACCAGCTGTTGGCCGATGGATTATTTTGTGGCCGGTGACCGTCATACATAGACGATGGCCAATCCCTTCAGCCGGTGGCGTTCTACAGCACTCAGAGGAGCAACCTTGAGACTTTTGCAGGCTTTAGAGGAGGATAACAGCCAAAGCAGAGGCATCTTGTGCATGGCAGTGATTTCTGAGCGGAACCAAGCGCGCACGCATTGGACCCCCTTCCCGAGGCTGTTGTTTATTGCTTAAATACATTAGTTAATTTGCTTAGCTAATTTAATTGATTTGTAATATTTAATTAGCTTGTAGGTTAATTAATTTGTATTATTCTTTCGGTCCCTCCGAGCGAGGGCAAATTTGTAATAAGTGTGGGTGCGTGTGTGCATGTTTTCCAACCCCACGTCTTTCTTCCCTTTTACTTACCTGCTTTTGATGGTTAGTTTAGGGCATATTTACTTTAGCATACCTTATGCTATGCATACGTGCATCATTCATCAGTATTGCATGCACTGGGCTCGGCGCATCATTCTAACTGCATAAGTATTTCAAATCTAACTTGAATACATGCTACTTGAGCATTTTCACATGTCATTTATAGACTAGCCGAGCCTACTCTAGTGACATTCCGTATGCGTTGCATTAGGCATTCAAACATGGACTTGGATCATGCGTGATTGCTAACATGTTCTTATTTTGGCGCGGAGTACTAGGTGAGCTTTTTATGCTTTAGCATCTCACATGAGTGTGAATGTTAACATGACAGCATGATTACCATGAGGCTAGATGCTTATTTGATTAACTGCCTGAATGCTTGTGGGTGAAGGTTAGATTGTTTGAGTTGGGACAACTCGTTGAAATCCGTATTTTAGCCTACTTGCGAGTAGCAAATTCCAAAGCGCTTTCCAAACAAACGGATATGCAATGTTTTGTTCGAAATTAGGCGATCTAGTCTATACTTGTTTGCTGTGCGCATAACATAGTAATTCTAGGCTAATAACCGGAATAAGAACACATAACGTTTTCAACATAGGATATCATGGTTAGTAGAGGCTGATCTTCGGATCGGGCGAGAGGGGGTGCTCATAGCTGACCTTCCCCAATCGCACTGTGTTGTTTGAAATACTCTTCTTCTACTCAAGAAAGCTTGTTCACTAAGTTTTTAGTAGTAATTCTTGCATACCTTGTTTAGTCCGTTGTCACTATATTTATACCTACTTTTTCAATCATTACCTTTTCCACTATTTATCCTTGTGTGATAAAATATACCTCCTTTGTATTTGTCAATTATTCGGCTACCACAGTACCCAAGTTCCCGAGCCGAGGCAACTTTGGTGATGACGGACACGTGGCCTTTGGCACCGAGTCAGGGTTTCCTAAATTTCCCCATAAAAAATATTTAGGTGGTGACTCTGTATTTGGCAAAGCAGTCCATGTTTGGCACTTCTTTCAAAATCTATTTTTCTCAAAACGATTTGCCGGATTTGGACTCTTTGGTTCAAATTAAGAACCGTAACACAAATTGAGTCCAAACTGTAGTGAGGCCTAAGGGCGCGTCTACAGATGGCCAGACAGGACGCTGACTGGTTCTACTGGCATGGGGACTATACTGCCTTCTTGCACACCCATATCATGCCTCATCTTACTCTGGGCACTGACCGTGTTGTTGAGGCTGGTGTTGTTGTTATTGTTGTTTCTGTTCCTACTCCAGCTGCTACAACTCATGCTCCTCCAATTGATCCTACCACTGGCTTCCCCGTGCTTTCCACATCGATAACATACATGAGCTCGAATGGGGCATTGCAGGAGATCCCTCTCGAGCCTCCAAAGAGGCCTGTTCTTACACTTGTTTTGGACATGCGTCAAATATACATCTTTCCTTTAACCTTAGCTTCACCCATTATTTCTCGTTGTTTTACCTTATTACTAATGACTTTGTTCCTTCCACAGCCTTTAGCGGCGTACACTGAGCAAGGCCTCTAGTTGATTGACTCTCTAATCCATATGGTACGGCAGATAGAGTATGCTGTTGCATCTGCCGGAGTTTAAGTATCCCATTCTCGACTGAAAAAGACATGTGAGGCTTTCTAGGTAAAGTGCAATTCATAAGGAGGTCTATTTCTAAATTAACCTTGACCTGTGAACTACTATTTGGTTTGTTAAAGAAAGGAAAGAAGTTCTAAAGGGATGATTGGTGTTAGTTCGCCTTCGAGCAAGTTAAGTAGTATTTGCAGAATCTACATGTGTTATCGCCACCTAAGCCAGAAAATTGCTGATTTTGAATTTATCAGTGACTGAATCAACCATGAGATGTATGCTTGCGTAAGAGTCAAGCTAGAAAGTGGAGAAAGTCATCTACTACTTGAGCAAGAAGATGCTTGAATACAAGACCTGCTACACTCCCTTGGAAAAGGCTTGCTTGGCTTTGGTTTGGGGGACCAAGAAGTTGAGACACTACTTGTTAGCTCACTCGGTAATTCTGGTTTCAAGATTAGACTCCATCAAATATCTCTTTGAGAAACCAGTGCTTACTAGTAGGCTACCTTGTTAGTTGCTTTTGCTTTTTGAATTCGACCTTAAGTATGTTGCTTACAAATCTATTAAAGAAAGGGTCGTGGCAAATTTTTTTCCTAATGGATTATTCATTCCCAGATGAAGAGGCCATGCAGATGGAAGAAGACACTTAGAAATTGTACTTTGATGGAGCATCTAATCAATTTCGCTCCGGGATAGGTGTCTTGCTTATAATGCCAAATGATTCCCATATCCCTTTAGCTTTCAAACTTCGATTCAGGGTGTCTAATAACCAAACAGAGTATAAGGCATGCATTGCCGAACTGGAAGCAGCTCTAGAACTAGGGGCAATAAAGTTGGATGTGAGTGGGGATTCAAACTTGATCGTCTCTCAAGCCAATGAAGACTGGAAGCTTAACGAGGAGAAAATGAAATTCTATCATCAAATCTTAGACATGTTGATCCCAAGGTTCAAGAGACTGACATTTACACACCTGGTGAGAGAGAATAACCGATTTGCTAATTGTGTTGGCAACCCCAGCCTCTATGATAGATGTACCAGTTAGAGTTAACATGCGCCCAATCCTAACAGAACAAAGATATATGCTTGCATATAGCTGCAACATAAGAAGTTCAAGATAAAAACCCTTCTTTGTAAGTTTAATATTTGAAACTTTTTGGAAACCAGAGCATACCCACAAGGGGCAAATGCCAAGGACAAAAGGGGGATATGATGTCTGGCTGCTCATTTCATCATCTACGGAGATAAGGAGTACAGAAGAGGACATCTGGAAATGCATAAGTTGTGTGTAGAGGAAGAAGAGGCAAAGCGTATCATGGAAGCCATCTATGGAAGAGAATGTGGAGCCCATATGAATGGTATAATACTGGCTAGAAAGATCCTTAGACCGGATACTATTAGTTAACCATAGTGGGTGATTGTATTGACTTCATTAGGAGATGCCACAAATGTCAAATCCACGCCAATCGCGTGAATATCCCTCCATCAAAACTCTAAAACATGACTTTGCCTTGGCCTTTCTCAGTCTGGGGGCATAGACATTATCGGGGTAATCACACTGAAGGGTTCAAATAGGTATGAGTTTATCTTAGTTGCCATTGATTACTTTGCCAAGTAGGTCAAAGAACAGTTGTTTTCAGTGTTAAAAGCATCACACGTGGCCAAATTCATCAAGAATAACATTATTTGCCGATATGGGGTGCCAAACGAAGTAATTTCAGACAATGGCTCACACTTCAAAGGAGAAGTGGCAGTTCTACTTGAGAAATATAACATGGCTTTTCCCAAGTCATCAACATACATGACACAAACCAATAGAGCCTTTGAATCTACAAATAAGAACATCAAGACTATTCTGCGTATAACGGTGGAAACCTATAGAGATTGGCTAGATAAACTGCCTTTTGAGCTTTGGGGATACAAGACATCAGTCTGAACGTCTATTGGGGAAACCAGTTACTCTTCGGTATATGGAATGGATGTTTTTTTGCTGATCGAATTAGAAGTACCTTCATCGAGGAATATGGATGAATGTCAAATAGTAAAAGCTAATTGGCAACAAAATCGATTTTGAGGAGCTGATGCTATTTGATAAGTTAAGATTAAAGGTGTTATACCACATTCAGGGGGATCAACACAAGATTGCCAGAGCATTCAACAAAAATGCCAGATCCAGGAATTTGAGGGAATGAGATTTAGTGCTGGAGGACAATCGAGCTCCTATCCACGACCCTAGAGGCAAGTTCAAACCCAATTGGATGGGTCCCTACATCATCAAGTCAATCTGGTCAGGGTAAGCTGTCATTCTGATGGATTTGGATGGTTTAGAGCTCTCGTGACCAATCAACATGGATAAACTGAAAAAATATTATCCTTGAGAGGCTCGATAAGCCGAAAACCAAGAATGGAGACCTAGGCAAAGTTAGAGCATAAAATAAAAACAAAAAAAAATGGAAAATGAAAAAAATGAAAAAAAAGGGGGGGGGGGTTGGAAAATGAAAAAAAAAATTTGAAAAATGAAAAAGCTTGCAAGGCCGAAAACCCGAAGGGTAGCTTTAGCAAAAGTTAAAGCGCAATAGAAGAGTGTTAGTACCCGAGTGAACCTTAGCCGAAACTACGTATTACCTGATTCCTAATTTTGGGATACATAGGCAACTTTATCTTGAATTTTGGCCCTAATCATTTATCAACTCACTCATCCCATCCATGTTTGATTGGTGTATCTTTATTTGACTCGGCATGTTTGATTGGTGTATCTTTATTCGACTCGACTATCCTATATATGTTTGATTGGCTCGTCTCATTCGATTCAACTGTCCTATTTCTCCTTCATGACGAGTTCAATTGCAAGACAAATTTAGTTGTGCATCTCAAGGGTTCATTTCATGTTTGTCAGGGTAGTGGTCATTTGCAAAAACAAATTTTGGGGATTTTTCATGAAGTTGACTAATTTTCTCGACAATTATTCCATTTTTACAAAACCCAGACCTTCTTTAGACCAAAAGGGAAAACATTTCAGTGCTCATAGCCTGACTTACATGATTTCAAAATAGAGAAGTGGAACAAGCATGTTAAGAAAACTCTCATGTTGATCAAACTCTTTTTATTAGAAAACCAAACGGAAAATATCAAAGTGATGAACTAGGGGCACAGTCAAGTTAGATTTTGTATCTTTTTCCTGCACTCTCAAGTCCTCGTTACCAAGGTCAAATTAACTGGTACTTTTTATTTAAGTTAACCACTCACTGAAAAATGCACAATATTTATCTCCGATGATGTCCTTTAGTTGGGTGGTTGACCGGTGATGTTTTGTTTTGTGTCCATTTTATTCTAGCAAGCATAAAGGGGTGCGTTTGGGATGGCTTTTGCTTTGTTTTCCTTTCATTGAGTTGTATTTTGTGTTTTGGTCCATTATAGGCTTGACATTCAATTCAGGATTCATTGAAATGCAACCATTCTCAATTGCAAAATTCAAAACACAATGGTTTTCATGCTCAGTGTTGTGCCATTCATACTATTCAGATTTGCAAAACAAACTCATTTTATTAATGTTAGGGATCAACCCCAATCAAAGTGGTACCAAAGAGAGTTAAAGCTAAGTGCCCACACCCAAGCAAAAATAAATGGGAAAAAAAAAACAAAGATAAAGGAATGTTCTTGGACCACTGGTGGCAGTTCGGCAATTACAAACTGACATCATTTGCAGATGGCTTCATTATGATCCTTTGTCAATTGCCTCACCACATCTTCATTCTTTGAAAGCTCTTGAAGACTCTGCTTCAGCATTTGCAAAGCTTCTAAAAGAGATTACTCCATGCCGTCCAACAAATGAGGAGCACTAAGGAGCTATGAATCAAGCTGCAGAGGTTGCCTGGCGTTTCAACTCTGTATTTTCTTTTTCAATTGGTTAATCTCCTTTTGGGCATCTTGAAACATGGAAGGGGAAGGATAAAGTTATGCTTTCAACTGATGTACCTCATTTGTCCTGGTATGCAGCCAGCGGGACAAATTGGAGACTGTGATTATGGTCTCCACATAGGATTTTAATGTATAAGAGTTAGCATCATTGTCAGACTGTGCTGCCATCAATTAGTCGACTAACAATGCAGGAAAACTGAAAACAATGGTAGGGGCAGGGACACTCTGTCAAGGCTCAAAGGAGTTGGTGTCAACAATCTCTATCGATGAGTCATTAAGGTCTGGGAAAAGGGAAAGAGTATGGTGGGAAAAGGCCATATTAGAGGAGAGTAATGCCTCCAAAGAGAAAATTGGCAGAGTAATGGTAGGGGGAGTTTACAGCTTTCTGCTATACTCTCTCGCAAGGCTCGGTTTAAGAAGAAGCTAAAAGAGAAGAAGAAACCAAGAGAAGAGGGATTGCCAAGGCAATCTTTGACAAATGAGGCTGGTCCAGTTGTTGCCTGTCAGGCGCGCCATGATTGTTGAAATCGTGTGCTAGACACGGCGCTCGATGAAGACCAACGGGGTAGAGAGAGACAGACAGAAATAAGGGACAGAGATATATGATCTATATATAATATATATGTATCTATATGTGTATATTCTGTATATATATATGTGCACCGTATATATATATATGTATACCGTATGTGATGTATTGGTATATGTGTCTATATGTATATATGTATCTATATGTTTGTCTATATATATGTATGTATATATATGTATATATATATTTTATATGTATATTTATGTAATATATTCTGTATATGTATGTATATGTATCTGTATATAAAAGTATGTATATATTTTATATGTATGTATATATATGAATATATTTGGTATGTATATGTATGTCTGTGTATATATTTGTATGTACACTAAGTTTGTGTAAGTATACTAATGTATTTGTATGTATACCAATGTATTTGTGCATCATTGAAATACGGTTAAAACCTTCCCCCTCATCGTATAAGATGTGATTAGGTATGCCCATTGGTTACACCACATTTTTTCCTTTCACATGAAACATGTTAGGATTTTCAGTTTATTCGGTTAAAACCTTCCCCCTTTCTATATGACATATAGTTAGGTATGCCTATTCGTTACACCACCTTTTCTCCTTTCATGTGAAACATGTTAGGATTTATAGTTTATTCGG
Source organism: Camellia lanceoleosa (assembly GCA_025200525.1). Classification (NCBI taxonomy): domain Eukaryota; kingdom Viridiplantae; phylum Streptophyta; class Magnoliopsida; order Ericales; family Theaceae; genus Camellia; species Camellia lanceoleosa. Next base: position 107,347,219 of record CM045762.1, on the reverse strand, counting down.
TTAAAACCTTTCCCCTCTCCGTATGAAATACGATTAGGTACGCCTGTTGGTTACACCACCTTTCCACCATTCACGTAAAACGTGTTAGGATTTGAGGTCTACCCAGTTAAAACCTTTCCTCTCTCCATATGAAATACGGTTAGGTATGCATGTTGGTTATGCTAGTATTTCTCCTCTCACAAGAGACGCATTTGGATTTTGAGTTCACTGGTCCTCCTCTCGCATGAGACGTATTTTGATTTCGAGTTCACTATTCCTCCTCTCATGTGAGACGCGTTTGGATTTTGAGTACATTATTTCTCCTCTCGCGTGACACATGTTTGGATTTCGAGTTAAGCTTTCCCCTTTATTATTTGTGTTGTGGCACATTTGTATACGATGCACTCCATTTTATTGTTTGTGTTGTGGCACAATTATATGAGATGCACCTCTTGTTATGCTTCACAATATTTGCAAGGCTTGCCTCTTATGTTGCTACCTTCATATGTTTATCATCATTCCATTACATTGCATTACTGTAGACACCCAATTTTTGACTATCCTCAAGACTTGGACGTCACCGCTTGAACACTCGATGATTATCCATGTTTGTGTTCGTCTTGAATTCCCGGAGGTCTTGCCTACGCGCCTGGCCTCAGGATCTCTCGACTCGACTGTTTTGTGTCTGGTTTGGCACCAAACACTTGTGTTTTGCCTTTGAGAGGCAGGGTAGGGCTTGTAGACCATCCCCACTCATCACCGGCCATGGCCTGAGGCCACCGGCCAAATGTTTGGCCGGCCAGCATTATAGATGGCCGGCCGGCTATCTTTTTTTGGTCAATTGCATTTTTGGTCGACCGACTACTGTGCATCTGCTTTTGCAGATATTTTCTCACAGCTGGCATGCATTTGGCTCCCCTCCATACACGTGTATAGAGGGATCTCTCTTTAGAAGCTTGTCTTGTAAGCTTACAAGACTAAAAGATCTATAAAGAAGAGTTTTCTCTCTTTTTTGAGGGGTTGAACAAAAGTTAGACATTTTAGACAGCCATTTTTAGGGTTTGAGTTCTAAGGTTAGGGTTTTATTTATATCCTATCTCTATATCTCTCTAGTGTGTGTTTTGTCTCATTTTTGCTCACAAACACCCACCATCACACCATCTCTTAGAGCCGACGCCTTTGAGGGTTGTTTTTGGAGTTTTGGAGCTGGTTTCAACCTAAAGAAGCTGCTGGAGCTCCATTGTTGAAGAGGGTCTTCAAGGGTAAGAAGTTTATCCCTTTATTCCCCATTTTTGCAAAGATTTTCTACCTATCTTGCAATTGTTTTTTGGCTTTGCATATAATACATAAAAGTTTTGTTTTTAAGGCCTCTAAATAGTTTGGTAAGAGTGTTTTGTGGTTTAAGGTTGTTTGACTCCTCTTAAGCCCTGTTTGGCCCTTGTTTTGTGCCATTTTGTGTGAGCTCTGGGACCATTGTGTTTGGGCCTCCTCACCACTGAAATCTTGGGGGATTTCAGAGGTGAGATTGGTGCGTTGAGGTCCTAGAAAGAAGAGCGCCACCCCCTCTCCTTGCTATCCTTAGAAGGGCCATTTTCTCCTCTTGAGGGAGCATCTAGTTTAAGTGTGTGTTGGCCATGCCTTAATTGATTTTCATGCTTATTTTGTCATAATATAGCATTATATTGAGTTGGTTTTGGTACACCATGCTTTCTTAGCATACATGCCTTGTAATGCCATTTTGTTGCCTTAATATGCATCTAGGTTTTAACCCTTGTTCAAGCATGTTTTAGGCCTAGCTTTGTGAAGCTTTCATGTTTATTTTGCCATGCTTAAGGTCTACCCTTGGCTGTTTTTGGTCGACCAAGGCTTGCATTGTATAGTTCTTTTGCATTTTGGCTTGTTAGCCTTAAGTTTTGGACCCTTGTTGCATGTTTAGCCTATCTTGTTTGCTTGGTTTGGCACCATCTTAACATGATTTCAGAGCTTAATGCATGTTAATTGTCCATGTTTGCATCTTCTTAAGTGTTCTTAGAAGTTGCTCTTTAATGCTTGAAGTGTTGGACCTCATTTGCATGCATGTTTGTGTGTCTTTTAGTCCTTCATTTATGGGCATTTTGGCCACTGTTTTAGGCCTAGTTAGGGCTGCCTAAATCATGTTTAAGCCCATCTCTTTGCTTGTTGCATATGCTCCTTGTATGTTGTAGCATATTGGTGAGTTGTTGCATGTTTGAACTTGCATGATTGAATGAAGTCACATGCTTGCTTGCATGCTTAAACACCTACATTGTACCATGCATGCTTGTTGGTTGCATTGTCTCATGTCTTTCATGTTTTGCATGCTAGCCAACATGCTTAGGATTGCATTTCATAAACATGTGTGCTAGACCTCTTGAAATGAGTATGATAGAGGTTAGGCCTCCTTGTGTGTTTATTTGGTTTGCATTTCATTTGAAATTGAAGTTGCATACTTGATTCTTTGGGCCATCATGCATGGAAATACGTGATTGGTGGTCCGAGGATCGAGGCTCATGTCCCTTTGAGTCATAAACATGATAAGGGATATGATTGGTGCATACATTGCTTGAAATGCATTGCCATGCCAAGTGTTGCCCTCTGCTGCTATCAGACCAGATTCTACAGGAACTTTTGTCCGACCGGACACATTTAGTGCTGACCGGCCACCATTGTTGGCCAATGGATCAAGTTTGTGGCCGATGACCATTCTATATGGCCGGTGGTGTTCTCCTTTAGCCGGTGGTGCCCCCTGGAATCCATAAAGCAAACCCTGAGACTTTGGCAGTTATCAGAGGAGCAGAGCAAGGAAAACAAAGGCACCTTAAGCATGACAGTGAATTTTCGGGCGAAACCGAGCGTGCATGCATCGAGCCCTCTCCCCGAGGCTGCTGTTTATTGCTTTCTTAGATTAATTAATTTGGTTAATTAATTTAGTTGGTCTGTAATAATTAATTAACTAGGATAGTTAATTTATTATTCGAATTGTAATATTCATTCGGTCCCTCCGAGCGAGGGCAAATCTGTAATAAGTGTGGGTGAGTGTGTGCATGTCTTCCAACCCCCACTTCTTTCTCCTTTTTACTTACCTGCTTTGATGGTTAGTACTAGGTCACGTTTAATTTAGCATACCTCACGTTATGCATGCGTGCATCATTCATCAGTCTTGCACGCATCGGGCTCGGCGCATCATGCTAACTGCATAAACATTTCAAATCTAACTTGAATATATGATGTTTGTGCATTTCACATGCCATTTCTAGATCAGCCGAGCTTATTCTAGTGACATTTTGTATGCGATGCATTAGCCATTTAACATGGACTAGGGTCATGCATGTTTGCTAACTAGTTTATTGTTTTGGCTCGGAGTACGACGTAAGTATTTTTACGCTTTAGCATACCGCATGCATGTGGATGTTAACATGACAGCATGCTTACCATGTGGCTAGATGTTTATGTGTCATAAACTGCTTGAATGCCTGTGGGTGAAGGTTGGATTGTTTGAGTTGGAATAGCTCATTGAAATCCGTGTTTTAGCCTACTTGCGAGTAGCAAATTCCAAAACATTTTCAAAACGAACGGATATACAATGCTTATTTCCAAATTAAACGATCTAGTCTATACTTTTGTGTTGTGCACATCACATAATAAATTCTAGGCTAATAACCGGAATAAGAGCATATAATGTTTTCAAAAAATGATATCACGGTTAGTAGAGGCCGATCTTTGATCGGGTGAGAGCGAGTGCTCATAGCTGACCTTCCCCAATCGTACCCAAGTTCCCGAGTCGAGGCAACTTTGGTGATGACGGACACGTGGCCTTTGGCACCGAGTCAAGGTTTCCTAAATTTCTCTATTAAAAAATATTTAAGTGGCGACTCTGTATCTGGTGACGCAGTCCATGTTTGGCACTTCTTTAAAAAATCTGTTTTCTCAAAACGATTTGCCAGATTTGGACTCTTCGGTTCAGATTAAGAACCGTGACAATTTGAATCCGAACTGTAGTAGACCCGCAAAACGAACAAAATGGGATTTCCCTCCCGGGACGTTCGGGGACGTCTACAGTTTCTTGCGACTCTGCTGGGAAGTTTAGAGAGCTTGACTCAAACTCGTGATATCTTGTTTTGATTACACTTATGTGTTTCTTTGCATTTCATGTGCATTGGTGCGCCTAGGACACCATGTTTGCCATCTGCCATTCCTGAATGGTTTTCCGGAGGCTTGTCTTGTCAAGGCATGACCATAAGGTTGACCGGTTGTGGGCTCTGACAGCATGGGAATACAAACCCTGGTTTTACCGGGGCACCCTTTTGACCATTCGACCTAGTACATAATTCAGAATCCATAGTGACTATTCCAAACTAGGACAGGTTGCATACCCGATGTTAGGTTGTTTGAAATTGCTGCGTGCATAGTGAAACCCTAGCTCCTGACAAAAATAGGACAGGGAAACCCTACCCCAACATAGGGGTGTTTTGGCTCTCTTTTACATGCTATGTGCTTTTAGAATGTATCTCTACAGGAACGCACATATCAGTTTGCAAGAATGAGTATCAGGCCTGAGGGCACCAGTCTCAGTCTAAGAGGATCAGCTATATCTGTGGGTATCTGATTCAGTATTTTGGGGCAGTAATGCAGTAATCCTGAGGAACAGTGATCAGTAATAGAGTACAATTGATTGGCTACATCTGTGTTTGATCCGTTTGGGCTGAAATGCTGCTTGTCTTTCTTTTCAAGGTTCAGAAAGTTGATCCAGGATAGCCAAAGTTTCACCTTGCTGAGGCAAGACTTATGATGACGCAGAATTCGAAGGAGATTGTGGTTATGACAGCCGCATTAGATCAAGGGATCACTTCGCAAAGTGAGACCAATGTTGATATGCCACATCCACCCGGTCGCCTGTCGCGCACCCGGTATGGGTCCCCCAACTATATCAAGCTCGCGAACCTACTACTTTCGAACTAATGGGCATGATAGGAGACCTCCAGAGGTCCGTGGCGGATCTCGCCCATGGGATGTCAGCTTCGCCACCAGCCGCACCACACGCTGGGCATTTTGTACCCCAGGAGCCCCCATTACTAGAACGGATTATGATCGAGCTTAGCCAACCAGAGATAGCCGCCAGCCATAACAATGACGTATCAACCCAAACCCTCGATCAGGCTGAGGCCAGAGGTAAAGACAAAATGAAAGCAGACGCCGATCCCATCGAACAACTGCTGTGGACAGTCGATGCTTTGAAAGCCGAGGGGATGAACAAGCAACAGACATCTGCAGTTGTGACAAAAGCTGTGGAGGATGCTTTTCCCACTCCACTTAAGGATAGTTCAAGTCAGTCAAAAAACCGGGATAGACCCCATCACGCCAGAACAGTTCCTCCCATTCCCAACCTTGCACTTGGGAAAGATCAGAAAGCCAAGGTGGCGCCTGCCGACCCTTTCGCTAGTGCGTCAAGCAAGAGTGCTCAGGCTTCAAAGTACCTGCCCCGAGGGCGCAGGATCTTCCATGCTCTCTACATGCCGTTATCTAAAGCACTTCAAATCCTTGCCGAGAGAGGGCATCTTAAACCCTTGGAGCCCAGGCCTCTCCCGAAGAATCTCCCTCCCACACATGATGCTGCTCAGTACTGGGCGTACCACCAGCAAACAGGTCATGCTACCAATAACTGTTTCCGCCTCCATCACGAGGTACAGGATTTGATTGACAACGAGGTTATCCTCCCGCCCACCTCAGCCAAGTCCATTACTACCCAATTTTTGGATTTTGAGGACACTGATACCGCGAGTATGTAACCAGAGAGTAAACCACCTGCGGGCGGTGCTTGGTATATTTTGAATGTGGCGTTTGGCACGCATTTTCGAGCACCTGTGAATGATAGTTTTGTAAATTCTGACTTGGGTATCGAGTCGGTCTTTTGTTTTGTTTTGAGTCTGTCTCGTTGTCTTGAGTCAGTCCTTTTTTGCTCAAGGGTCTGTCTTGTTGTAGCGAGTCGGTCCCCTTTGTATAGGATGTCGGGTGATTCCGGGGTTGTTGCCTCGAACACCGTTTTGTAATTACCCCATTTGTTTTTCCTTTTAAGTTTGTCTCTGCTGAGGAGCCAGTTGCAGTTGGAAGTTTTGAATGAAACGGCTGTGGCTATCATGTTCCCTTACTTATTGTTTGTCTGGAGCCAGTTATGCCAGAAGATTTGAATGGGCTGACAGTACATCTCGCTTGCTCTCCTGGGCGCCAAACTCATTGCATTAACCTAAATTTGTCAAAAAAACAAACCTTCTTAAACACTACGGTGATAAAAACGAAGAGGAAGCAATTCCTCGGGTTTTGCAAAACTTTGATCATTTTTGAGAGAAAGAGAGGCGTACTAAGCCTTTAATGAATGAAATCATGCTTGTTAGTGTGAGTACTGAGAAGGACCCTAGCTTTGATCCAGATTGGTTCTACACTATCTTTAGCGCGAGCGATTTCTCGCTTTCTTAAAAACTTTCAAAATTGTTTTGCGCGGTCCTGTGAAGACCTGTGTGGAATCACTCTTGAGATTATGCAGCCTAGGATCGCTCTCAACCTCAAGATTCAATCCATTTGTTTTCGAACCTCGAACCCATTCAGAACGTTCAACGATCGATCATCAAGAGAGGCCTATGTGGCCAGATTTGAATCAGCCCTCGAACAAGAGGCACCAAAGTCAGATCAAGAGGTCAGATCTCGCCGGAAGAAGCTCGTGAAGCTAGAACAGAAGCACCCCTCGACCTAGGGGCAAAAATGTCAAATGTCTCGAAGACCCAAATACAACAGCCATTCTCCTGGATACAGAGAGGCTTTAATCTCAAAACCATTTGGCATGGACTTGTTACACTTTTACCCTTTGAGAGGCTCGCTGGACCGAAAACCCGAAAGGGCGACCCAGACAAAAGTTAGAGGAAGGAAAAATAAAATACCAAAAAAAAAAAGAAAAAAAAAAAGAATACAAAAAAAGAAGCAAAAAAAGGAAATATCAAAAAAGAGAAAAGAAAAGAAAAACAAAGCTCGCAAGGTCGAAAACCCGCAAAGGGCACCTTGGTAAAAGTTAGAGCCTAAAAAGTGAAGGTTAAAATACCCGAGTGTACCTTAACCGGAACTACGTAAGGCTTGATTCCCATGTTTGGGATACGTAGGCAACTTCATCCTGAAGTCCAGCCCCCAACGCTTTCATAGCGTCTCAGTCCATGTAATGGGTTTGATCACCTTTGCCTCCTCTGAAATCTGACGGTTCGGTTGTGACAACCGGAAATACGCAGTCAACTTCCTCCTGAAGTCCAGCCACCGACGCTTTCACAGTGACTGTGTCCATATATTGGTTCAGACCGTCTTCGTCTTCTCCGTGTCCGAGAGTTCGATCATCATTTGTGAAGACTGTTTTCAGCATGCTGCGGCATCATCCAAACAAGGGGCAACTTTCCGTTGCCATTCGTCGCCATGCGTTGTCATAAGTTGCCCTGAGTTGCTGTCCAAACCAGGGGCAACTTTCCGTTGCCACGCGTCCCTTCAAGCAAGGGGTAATTTTCCATTGCCTCCGATCCGAGGTTGCGCATCTCGAGGGTAGGTCTCATGCTCGTTTAGCATTGGTCGTCTGCCAAAAATGGTTTTTGAAAATTTTTACTGAGGTTGACTATTTTCTCGAAAAACTATTTCATTTTCCAAAACCGGACCATTTTCTTAGACCCAAAAAAGGAAAATTTTCAGTGCTCACAGCCTGACTTGCATGATTTTCAAATCAAAAATTGAACAAGCATGTTAATCCAACTCTCATTTTGGTCAAAACTGTTTTAGGAAGAAAAAATGGTCAAAGTGATGAACTAGGGGCACAGTCGAGTCAGGTGTTCTGTCTTCCCCCCGCCGTCAACATACTTGCCAGAAAGGCACCCTATTCACCGAAAGAAGCTTTCCCTATCCGGAACCTCGACTAAATGTCGCCGAAAGAATATAGCCGTGAGCTAAGCCTTGGACGTGAACCTACGACTTCCTATTCGTCCATCAATCACCTAGGGGAGGGATAAAAAATGAGAGAATAAAGAATAGAGAAGTGTAAGTCGAGAGAAAAGTGAGAAAAATGGTTTTGAGAGAAAAATCGAGCCTGAGGGCCGAGTGATGTGAGAATCACAAATCAGAACGGGTGGGAAACATACCCGGAGGAACTGGCTCCTCGAGATTTGAGGTCTCTTGTTTTGTAAACACGTCCATGTGTCGTGTCTTTTGTCTTGTTTAGCCCAACTTTCATTTTGGGCCCTTTCCGAGCATGTTTAGTTGTGTTTAGGTCGTGTGCCTTTTGTTTGAGTCTTTTCAGTTGTGGGCTCGATACCCCAGTTGAAAAATCCTTTTTCAATTTCAAAAAAAATCACTTATGCTCAGGGTGCTGTGCCATTCTCTACATTTATGCAAAGCAAAAGAAGAAAAAGGGAAAATTTGGGACATCTGAGTGTGTTTCAACTTCAACCGTTTCAACTTTCGTAGTTCGTCTTGTCAGATTGGGCTGTTTGTTCAGGGTTTGCTGTGTGCAGAATGAACCGAGTACTGTGTTATGGGCTATATGCAGATTAGTCCCCAGTGGAGTAAGGGCTGTGTGTTCAGAATCAGGTCAAGCAGTGGTTTGCTTGGGTTGTTTTGCTATTGGCTGGTTGGTTATCTGATTATTGCAGTACAAGTGTTCAATTTTCAGACAAAAGATCAATTTCATTTACATTGAGGTGTAACATGATGCAATGCAGTGCAAAGTATGAAATGCATGAGGTATACAAATGTAACACTTTTTTTAGATAAAAAGTTTCTTTCATATCGTCATCTTTTTAAGTACATAGTTTTGGAAACAAAAATCTGCCTGCAGCAGTATAAGATACTCTAATCTACCAACAAAAAAGGAAAAATACAAAAAGAAGAAAAACAGCAAAAATCTGTATCAAATGTCCAAAATGGCTCCAAGGCTATCAGTCTGTCCTAGTCCTCTTCCTAGACGAAGGTCCAGGAGCATCATCAGCACTGCCATCTGAGCCCGAGTCCGAGCCGTCTCCGGTCTCCTCCTCCGATGACTCTGCCTCTGCCTCTGTCTCCGCCTCGGACAACTCGTCGTCATCATCTGGGACTGGCGCCCTGGAGCTACTCCCAGCATGAGTGCGCCCCGCCTTGGTGTGGGGAAATACTCTGCCCTCCTCATCTCTCCCTCGAGCAGGAACGGAAGGTCCAGCTGGAGCACATCCTACGGTGGGAATCTGGAAGGGAGGCTGAAAAACATAAGAGGCAAATGCATCAGTATGCTACGCAAAACAATGAATCAGTGCAGAATGCAGTGTATGAGTACAGTGAGCGAATGTTGTGAACAGTGAATCAGTGTAGAATGCAGTGTATGAGTACAGCGGGTGAATGCCGTGAGCAGTTTATTAGTGCAGAATGCAGTGTATGAATACAGTGTATGAATGCTGTGAAATCAGTGTGTTGAGTGTTGTGTTGTGCACCAGATTATGTCAAGCAGTTTATGTATGGTTTGAGACTGTGGTTAGAAGAACATACCGGAATACTATAGAGGGCCAGAAGGTTGAAGGTCCGCTGCAACATCCCCATCATGGAGGCATTCAACTCCAGGGACTGCCGGGTGTACTCGAAAGAAGCCTGCAAAAGTATCAAATGCATTAGTATTCTGCAGAATATCAAGGAAATGAAATGAAATGAAATGATCATGCAAGATGCATTGTGAAGTAATACATACCGGAGGCAAGTCAGGGATGCCAACCAACTCGTAATCAGCCGGAGGAGGGGCAAAGGGGAACTGGTAGGTCGCCCCGCCCTACCCTCTGTATGTCATCGAGGTGGGCAGTGCAAGCCAACCAGCCCCCCGCCCTCTCTGAGCTCCACCCCTACCGCGAACTCGGGCCCTCCTCGATGCTCCCGCTCCAGCTCCCGCCCCTGCCCTAGCCGCTGGCGCCGTAGGCCTCGCTCCCTCAACCTGATAGCCACCGCTCATAGGCCGCATGATATATGTCTCCACATACTCTCTATAGTCGCCGATGCCTCTGAAGCGGATCACGTCCCAGCTGATCATATACTCGGCCATCTGCTCGGTGGTAAGTCTCTCGGTATCCCTCATGTGCTCCGGAGGGTGAACCGAGACTATCTGCTCAGGTAACCCTAGGGTCTGGCATAGGAAATGCTCACCCAGGTGTAGACACCCCATTTTTGACCGTCCTCAAGACTTGGACGTCACCATTTGAACACTTGGTGATTATCCATGCTCGTGTTCGTTTGGAGTTCCCAGAGTTCTCGGCTACGCGCCTTGCCTCAGGACCTCCGAACTTGACCGTTTTGTGTCTGGTTTGCACCAAACACTTGTGCTTTGCCTTGGAGGGGCAGGGAATGCCTTGTGAGGCACCCCCACACACCACCGGCACTAGCTAGAGGCCACCGGCTGGTTGGTGTTGCCATCGGCACTATATTGTGCCGGTCGGCACTCTTTTGTGCCGGTCGGCAGTAAATATTGTCAAGATGACACTCTTTGCCGGCCGGCTACTGTTCAGTTGCTTTTTGAGATATTTTTAAGCAGCTGTCTACCACTTTCTTCCCCTCCATACACGTGTATGGAGGGATGAGTCTCTTGTTTGCTTGGTTGCTAAGCTTACAAGATTGCCTCCTCTATAAGAGGAGGCCTTGTCTTCTTGGTTGGGAGGTTAGCCATTTTCCAACACAAAAACCAGAGCTTATATACTCTCTCTCTCTCTCTATATCTCACTCTCTCTCATCCTTGTGTGTGTTTTGTGGGCAAATAGTGCACTTTTACCTTACTTTTGCACCATTACACACACTATTACACCTTATTTCGAGATTGAGGAACTTGGAGGGTTGTTTGTTGTGATTTTGGACTGGTTTTGACCACTAGAGGAGGGCTGCTCCACCTGTTCTTCAAAGGATCTTCAAGGGTGAGCTTGTTACTTTAGTTTCCCCATTTTTGCAATGAGTTTCTACCCATCTTGCTTTGTGTTTTAAGCTTTCTGTATAACATAAAAAAATCTTGTTTTTACTTGCTTAAGAACATTCATTAAGGTCACCTTTTGATTTGAGTAAGAACTCACCCTCTTAGGCCTTGTTTTGGCCCTTTTAGTGCCTTTTCTTTGAGCATTGTTTAACTTGGTGTTTTTGGCCTTCTCACCACTGAAAACCAGTGGGTTTTCAGTGGTGAGGGAGATGGTTTCAAGTCTCATATAGGGGAGGGACACCCCTCTCCCCCTTGTCCCTTGCTTGCCTTTGTTTTTGGCCTAATGGATAGCATGCATGCTTGGTTGGTTGTCTTCATTTCAAAGCATATTTTTGGTTAATATGATAGGTTATACCTCTATTTTAGGTCAGATTTGTAGCCCTTAGCATGTCTCTCATACTTGCTTTGAAATGCTCTCTTATGCTTAAAAGTATGCCATGCATCTAGGCCATGTTCTTTGCATATTTTAGCATAATTCCATGAGGGCATTAGCATCATATTGCTATGTGTAAGGGCTGTTAGCCACTGTTTGTGCCATGTTTGGAGTGTTTGGTGTTGTTATCTTGTTTGTTGGCTTGCAAGCCTTGGGTGTGTGAGTCCCTAGCATGTTTAGCCTACCTCGATCTTATGATTTGGCATCATTTTAGATCACATTTCAGTCCTTATTTCATGCCTATATGTCTCTATGTATCACCTCTTCCATGTCTTGAAGTGTTGGTCTCTTATGCTTTAAAGAGGGTATTGTGCATGCTTGCATGATTAATGCACTTTGGGGGCTGTCATATCAAGGTTTGTGGGTGTATTTTTGCATGATGCAACTCTGTTTTTTCTTAGATAATTCATGACATGATTGGCCTTAGTAGTGGTGGAAGGGGACTCCCTTTTTGTGCCTTAACCTTAGGCCATTTGACTTGTATGTTTGCATGAGTATTGGTCACCATTTTGGGCATGTTTTGCCATTGTTTTGGGGAGATTTGAAGGCTGCCCCATTGTAGTTAAATCCACCATTGCATGCTTGCCTCATGGTGGTTGCTTAATTGAGTGATTAAGTGTTACTACATGTCATTCCCATTGCCTTAAGTGTCCTTGTTTGCACTACACCTTGCATTTTGCATGCCTAGTATTGCACACTTAATATCATGTTGCATTGCATTTGGGTATGCCTTGCATTTTCGCATTATTGTTGCATTGTTGAGCCTTGTTGCATACATGCATTCCATGTCTTGGTTTGGGGTGTCAAACCAAGTGTAAGGGTTGAAAGAAGTTCACACTACAAGTGGTGCAACTTATTTCAATTCTTCGTCACCAAGGCCCTTGACCAACACATGATAAGGCCTTGGTTTCATTTGTGTATTTGCATGCATTTTTACATTAAAATGCAAACCTTGGTTCCTTAGGCCATCATGCATCAACATGCATAATTGATGGCCCAAGAACCAAGAGCCATGTCTCCTTGAGTCCCCAAACATGATAGGAGGCAGTGGCCGTGCATACATATGCCTAAAAACCCATGCCATGCATTGCCGATGCCTTCTGTCAACCGCCGTCCCTGCAGGAACTTTCTGCCGACCGACAGTGTAATGTGCCGACCGGCACTATATTCTCAGCCGATGGATATTGTACACGGCCGGTGGACATTCTATTCAGCCGGTGATGATCTTTAGTGTGCAGGGAGCATGTTCTGAGACTTTGGCAGCTTTCCAGAGGAGCAGGGCAGTAAAAGCAGAGCCAACAGTGGTATAGTGCGGATTTCTGGGCAAGTCGGGTTCGAGCATGCATCATTCACGCATCCCGAGGCAGGGCTGAGGCCCCCTTCTTTTTTTTTACATTGAATTTAATTTGATGATTTGAAATTCTGTAATAATTCATTATGTATTTGGATTTTATTTGATCAGATATTCTTTTGGTCCCTCCGAGCGAGGGCAAATTTGTAATAAGTGTGGGTGAGTGTGTGTATGTCTTCCAACCCCCATTTATTTCTTCCCTTTTATTTACCTGCTTATGATGTTAGTATTAGGGAACGTCTATTTTAGCATACCTTATGCAATGCATGCGTGCATCCATGCATTTGTTAACATGCATCGGGCTCGGTACATCATACAAACTGCATTGTATTTTCAATTCCAAATTGAATACGTGCATCGGATAAAGTGCATTTCACAAGCCATGTTTAGGGTTAGCCGAGCCTACTCTAAATTGCATCCTTGCCTGCGTTGCATTAGCCACTTAACATGAACTAGGTCATGCACGTTTGCTAACTAGTTTCTTGTTTTGGCACGGAGTACGATGTAAGTATTTACGCTTTAGCATACCACATGCGTGTGAATGTTGCCATGACAGTATGCTTACCATGCGGCTAAGTGCTTATGTGAGATAAACTGTTTGAATGCCTGTGGGTGGAGGTTGGATTGCTTGAGTTGGAAAACTCGTTGAAATCCGTGTTTTAGCCTACTTGTGAGTAGCAAATTCCAAATCATTTTCAAAACGAACGGATATGCAATGTTTGTTTCCAAATTAGGCGATCTAGTCTATACTTGTTTGCTGCGCGCATAACATAGTAATTCTAGGCTAATAATTGGAATAAGAGCATGTAATGTTTTCAAAAACGGATATCACGGTTAGTAGAGGCCGGTCTTCGGACGGCGAAAGGGGTGCTCATAGCTGACCTTCCGATCGTACCCAAGCTCGAGCCAAGACCACTTTGGTGATGAGCGGACACGTGGCCTTCGCACGAGTCGGGTTTCCTAAATTTTCCGTTTTAAAATATTTAGGTGGCGACTCAGATGTCCGCAAAGCAGTCCATGTTTGGCACTACTTTTCAAAAAATATGTTTTCTTCAAAACGATTTGCCGGATTTGGACTCTTTGGTTCAGATTAAGAACCGTAACACAAATCGAGTCCGAACTGTAGCGAGGTCCCCCGCGGACGTGTTACACCAGGTACCAAGCCCGACAGACCAGGCCCTCTAGCAAAATCCGGAAACGCGAGGTCTCCTCAGTGCTGGCAAATCGATCTCGCATCAAGGCTGGCAAGGGAGCCCAAGGCTGCCAGGTGATCTGAAAATGAAATACAGATTGTTATCTACTGTTATTGAAAACATACAGTGAAAAGCGAAGCTTAAATGAACTGCAAGTAAAACATACCTCCGCAGGAGTGATGGTGTCGAAGTAGCGGCGGAAAAAGATGAATGTCTCCCGTGGCCTCCGCACGTATCTCCCGTCGAAACGGCGCGAGAAGGGGACGACGAGAGGGGTCTGTGTGTCTGGCACTGGGGCAAGCCTGGGAAAGTAGGCATACACCCATAACTGCAGAGCAGAATACCAGTAAGCTTATCAGACAAAGCAGAATACAAGAATAAAGCAGAAATAGCAGAGCCATGTATTGTGTAGTGTATTGTGCAAGCAGTGTATTGTGTGTAGTGTACAGTGTGAGCAGTGTACAGTCAGTGTGAAGAAGAGTATGTGTGTGCCGTGTGTGCAGTATACAATTAGTGTAAAGCAGACTACAGTGTGTGCAGTGTGCAGAGTATAGAAATTAGAATAGCAAAAATGAAAAGCAGAAAAAGGAAACATACCTCCCAAGCACGCCAGTAGCCCCCGAGCAACTGTCCGCTACCACGGGAAGCTGAGCTCATGTATCCATAGAGTGTGGCCAGAGCGGCGCCACCCCAGTCATAGTCCAAGATCCGAGTGACGTCCACAAGGGCGCTGAGCAAGCAGAGGGGCACGGTATTTGCCCGGTCGGGGAAAATGGTCGTCCCCAGTAGAAACATCAGAAAGCCGCAGGCATACTGCTCCACAACCTCCTGAGTCATCGGAGCCTCCTCTACCAACGCGGGCTGGACCCTGAACTACACCTCAAACCAGGAGTAGCGGACGAAGCCTGGACAGGCCAGAGGCGGCACCTCGCCAAGCAGATAGACCTGAGCAACGGTCCACTCGTCCATATCAGTGTCGAAGGGGATCGGATCACCCCCTACCCCGATGCCTGTGAGCATCGAGAAATCATAGGGAGTCATCGTCATGTCTCCCGTCGTAGATAGATGGAACGAGTCGGTGGTGTCCCACCACCTCTCCGCTAGAGCAGCAAAGAGAGGCCTGCTCGTGGTGAGCCGGGATAGTCTCTGCGAGTCTTGCGCCGCTTTGTCAACGAGCGATGTAAACCGCCTCGGTAGCTCTGCATACCGCCTCGGCGGCGTAATGTTACCCGCATGGGGTATGGGATCTCTCTGTTCAAACAAAGCGATATGAGCGATGCTAAATATACCAGTTTTGTAAGGCATGCAGAATTGAGGTAAATATAGCATGTGTGCATATTTTCAGATTCAAACAAATACCGGGTGCCGGTGTGCTCACAGTGAACTACAACGTGCGATGTGTCAACATATTTGAGTGGTTCAGTACAAATGTGGCATGCGTGCAAGGTTTTCAGATTCAAACAGGTACCGGGTGCCGGTGAGTTTGCAGCGAAATACAGTGTACGTCGTGTGTTTGAGTGGTTCAAGGCTAGTGCAGTGTGTGTGCACGTGTCAGTCTCAAACAGATATTAGTTGCAAGTGTATTTGCGATCAACTACAGCATACAGTGTACATCAGTGTATCTAGGCTGAAGCAATTAAAGAACATAAACAGCTATGGCAGTTGGCAGTTTTATATTCTGCATTGCAGAAAGTAAAGCAGAGGAAAGAATGTTACCTTGGAAGCGCCGAAGGAAAGATGAGAGGTAGGCTCGCGTAGTAGTAGCTCGGAAGGCATCGCCCTATCGAAGCTCCGAAACTGGCGAAGTCCATCGGGAGGCAAGACGTGAATCGCCAGCCGGTAGGTCGCCGGGTCGAAGGGACGGACGCTCAAAGGGAGGAGCTCAGCCCCGGGATCCATCTCGTGATCCGGAGGAGTCCCACCCTGTGGAATGTCGTCAGCCATGTCAAAAATGATGAAAAAATAGCCGGAAGAAGGAAAACCGAATGAAAATGTGGAAAGTCAACCGAAAGTCAACCCCGGGAGGGTGGAAAATGGCCGGAAAAGCCTGAATGTGAAAAATGTGGGAAGATCGAGAGAAACTCGAAGGGAATAAACCCCAAAAAGAAGAAATAGTGAAGGACGCACCAAAATGAAGAAATATTCGGATGAAAATGTTCGAAACGCGAAGATATACGCGAATCGAATGACGAAACGGGCGTGAAACGCGAGAAAACGGAGAAAGGAAGAGACGAAAATGCCCTAGAGAGAGAGGGTAGCTAATTTCGGCTAAAGGGAAGTAAGGAAATAGGGTTTGAAACCCTATTTTAAAAGACCCAAGGTAAAAAGTCAAATTTGCCCCGATTCAGGCACTTTTGGCCGGTCGGCTAAATTTTTGACCGGCCGACCAGCCAAATATTTGGCCGGTGATGTTTTTTGTTGGCCGGTGGATGGTCGGTGGCCTCCCCATGTGGCCGGTGATCCTTCCTCAACCTTGTTTGGGTTAGATATGTGGTTTGGGACCTTCATTGCTCAAGATAGTACAAGAAATGGCATTTCCGAAGCTCAACCGGTCTCCGTTTTGACCTCAGACCGTGTCTTCTGTGCGTAGCACTCACATTTGTGCAAGGTGTATCCTTTCCATATCATTTTATCTCTTACGAGATTCAAAAGTTGCCCCGTGTGCATTTCAATTCAATCGTGTTGTTTAGCATATCGCACTGTCTTGTGCACCGCACTTCAATCGTCCTATTTTGCGCATCTCGTTGCATCTGGCATGCATTCATTGTTCGCGCTATTGTGCGCACCTCACTCGCATTGTTTTGTACCCACCCAGTCTGGCGAGACCTTAAAACCGCTTGGTTGCATTGTCGTGCATATCTTAAGCCGCACGTTGCTGCGCATTTCAAGTTCACTTGCATTGTCATGCATTTCCTGTGCATACTCGGTCTAGGAGACTTTAAATCCTTGGAAGGTGCAAGACCTTCCGTGCATTGATGTGCACAGTTCGTTTGCATTGTCATGCATCTCTAAAGCCGTGCGTTGCCACGCATTTAAAATTCATGCATTTTCATGCATCTCAAGCCACGCGTTGCCGCGCATTAGAAAATCCATGCATTGTCTTGTATTTCAAAACGACTTGCATTGTCGCGCATTCCAAGCAACATGCATTTCATGCCTCATCATCATGCATTATCATGCATCATCATTTCGAACAAAAAACAAAAAAAAAAAACATGCATATGTAATGCATTCATTGTAAATAGTGCATTGTCATGCATACATGGTAAATATTGCATTGTCATGCATCGTAGAAAATAGTGCATTTGTCATGCATTTCCACTGTAAATATTGCATCCATTTACATTGCATTGCATATTTGTAGATATTGCATTGTAGATTGCATGCATTCACTACATCACCTTCCATCTATGGCTTGCGCCTTTCCATGTTGAGCTTGGTCTAGTATGTGCCCATACTTCTTGTGTCAAAACATAGTTCAATAGACCGTTTTATGTTAGCCGCGGCTTGTATGTGTACATGCCTTTCCTTGGCAAGATTTGGTTTGGTTGCATGCCATATTCATTGTATATTACATTATAGTGTAATTTTGCATCTAGCATTAGGATCATTGTTCTTTTTTCAGCGGGTCGTTTCCCCACTTATGTAATCCCCCCAATACTCGTTCTTGTGTCCGTCTACATTACTCATAGATCAGTAGACCGTTCTATGGTAGACGGACTTGTTACCTCCATCCATCTATTTGACATATGTGTGGTTTCGAACTGCTCATGATTGGATCATGACTCAATTGCTTTGCATATAGTTTGCATTGTTTCAATTGCATTGCATTTTAGTTTGCATTGTTTATACATTGTTTTGTATATATTGCATATCATTTTGCATTCATTTTTGCATTGTCATGCATGTTGCTAATAACATCGTACCTGTTAAGTTGTTTTCTTTGCAGGCACGGTATTGTATGTACGGTTCATTTGTGGCTGGTGGAACCAGACGAACCGGACAGGTATTGCATCCTCCGCGTGAGACGTATCGAGAATTGCATAATTCTCTTACACCCTTTCTGCATTGTAGTGTAGTTTGGTGTACGCTAGCTTAAAACTGTTGCATTGTCATGCTTCGTTACAGCTTTCTTTGCATGATCATAAGTTATATTCGGCCTTGTGCATTGTCTTGCATTTTCCGCCTGCCTTCGGGCGCATACCTTATTTGTCTTGCATAATTGTCCAAGTCTTCGGCCTTGTCAAAAATGGGTCGTCTCCGGGCTTTGACATTCACTCCCGTCATTGTTATGACTTTCGAGTTCTGTCAAAAAGGGGCAACTGTAGACAACCCATTTTTGACCGTCCTCAAGACTTGGATGTCACCGCTTGAACACTTGGTGATTATCCATGTTTGTGTTCGTCTTGAGTTCCCGGAGGTCTCGCCTACGCGCTTAGCCTCAAGATCTCTTGACTTGACTGTTCTGTGTCTGGTTTTGTACCAAACACTTGTGTTTTGCCTTTGAGAGGCAGGGTAGGGCTTGTAGACCATCCCCACCCATCACCGGCCATGGCTTGAGGCCACTGGCTGTGTTTTGTGGCCACCGGCCAAATGTTTGGCCGGCCAGCATTATAGATGGCCGGCCAGCTATCTTTTTTTGGTCAATTACATTTTTGGCCGGCCGACTACTGTGCATCTGCTTTTGCGGATATTTTCTCACAGCTGGCATGCATTTGGCTCCCCTCCATACACGTGTATGGAGGGATCTCTCTTTAGAAGCTTGTCTTGTAAGCTTACAAGACTAAAAGCTCTATAAAGAAGAGTTTTCTCTCTTTTTTGAGGGGTTGAACAAAAGTTAGACATTTTAGACATCCATTTTTAGGGTTTGAGTTCCAGGGTTAGGGTTTGGTTTATATCCTATCTCTATATCTCTCTAGTGTGTGTTTTGTCTCATTTTTGCTCACAAACACCCACCATCACACTATCTCTTAGAGCTGAGGCCTTTGAGGGTTGTTTTCGGAGTTTTGGAGCTGGTTTCAACCTAGAGAAGCTGCTAGAGCTCCATTGTCGAAGAGGGTCTTCAAGGGTAAGAAGTTTATCCCTTTATTCCCCATTTTTGCAAAGCTTTTCTACCTATCTTGCAATTGTTTTTTGGCTTTGCATATAACACATAAAAGTTCTGTTTTTAAGGCCTCTAAATAGTTTGGTAAGAGTGTTTCGTGGTTTGAGGTTGTTTGACTCCTCTTAAGCCCTGTTTGGCCCTTGTTTTGTGCCATTTTGTGTGAGCTCCGGGACCATTGTGTTTGGGCCTCCTCACCACTGAAATCTTGAGGGATTTCAGAGGTGAGGATGGTGCCTTGAGGTCCTAGGAAGGAGAGCGCCACCCCCTCTCCTTGTTATCCTTGAAAAGGGCCATTTTCGCCTCTTGAGGGAGCATCTAGTTTAAGTGTGTGTTGGCCATGCCTTAATTGATTTTCATGATTATTTTGTCATAATATAGCATTATATTGAGTTGGTTTTGGTACACCATGCTTGCTTAGCATACATGCCTTGTAATGCCATTTTGTTGCCTTAATATGCATCTAGGTTTTAACCCTTGTTCAAGAATGTTTTAGGCCTAGCTTTGTGAAGCTTTCATATTTATTTTGCCATGCTTAAGGTCTGTCCTTGGCTGTTTTTGGTCGACCAAGGCTTGCATTGTATAGTTCTTTTGCATTTTGGCTTGTTAGCCTTAAGTTTTGGACCCTTGTTGCATGTTTAGCCTATCTTGTTTGCTTGGTTTGGCACCATCTTAACATGATTTCAGAGCTTAATGCATGTTAATTGTCCATGTTTGCATCTTCTTAAGTGTGCTTAGAAGTTGCTCTTTAATGCTTGAAGTGTTGGACCTCATTTGCATGCATGTTTGTGTGTCTTTTAGTCCTTCATTTGTGGGCATTTTGGCCACTGTTTTAGGCCCAGTTAGGGCTGCCTAAATCATGTTTAAGTCCATTTCTTTGCTTGTTGCATATGCCCCTTGTATGTTGTAGCATATTGGTGAGTTGTTGCATATTTGAACTTGCATGATTGAATGAAGTCACATGCTTGCTTGCATGCTTAAACACCTACATTGTACCTTGCATGCTTGTTGGTTGCATTGTCTCATGTCTTTTATGTTTTGCATGCTTCTTTGCATCTCCATGTTGCATGCTAGCTAACATGCTTAGGATTGCATTGCATAAACATGTGTGCTACACCTCTTGAAATGAGTATGATAGATGTTGGGCCTCCTTGTGTGTTTATTTGGTTTGCATTTCAACAGAAATTGAAGTTGCATACTTGATTCTTTGGGCCATCATGCATGGAAATGCGTGATTGGTGGTTCGAGGATCGAGGCTCATGTCCCTTTGAGTCATAAACATGATAAGGGATATGATTGGTGCATATATTGCTTGAAATGCATTGCCATGCCAAGTGTTGCCCTCTGCTGCTGTCAGACCAGATTCTGCAGGAACTTTTGTCCGACCGGCCACATTTAGTGCCGACCAGCCACCATTGTTGGCCGATGGATCAAGTTTGTGGCCGGTGACCATTCTATATGGCCGGTGGTGTTCTCCTTTAGCCGGTGGTGCCCCCTGGAATCCATAGAGCAAACCCTGAGACTTTGGAAGTTATCAGAGGAGCAGAGCAGGGAAAACAGAAGCACCTTGAGCATGACAGTGAATTTCCGGGCGAAACCGAGCGTGCATGCATCGAGCCCTCTCCCCGAGGCTGTTGTTTATTGCTTTCTTATATTAATTAATTTGCTTAATTAATTTAGTTGGTCTGTAATAATTAATTAGCTAGGATAGTTAATTTATTATTCGAATTGTAATATTCATTCGGTCCCTCCAAGCAAGGGCAAATCTGTAATAAGTGTGGGTGAGTGTGTGCATGTCTTCCAACCCCCACTTCTTTCTCCCTTTTACTTACTTGCTTCGATGGTTAGTACTAGGTCACGTTTAATTTAGCATACCTCACGTTATTCATGCGTGCATCATTCATCAGTCTCGCATGCATCGGGCTCAGCGCATCATGCTAATTGCATAAATATTTCAAATCTAACTTGAATATATGATGTTTGTGCATTTCACATGCCATTTCTAGATCATGCTAACTGCATAAATATTTCAAATCTAACTTGAATATATGATGTTTGTGCATTTCACATGCCATTTCTAGATCAGCCGAGCCTATTCTAGTGACATTTTGTATGCGATGCATTAGCCATTTAACATAGACTAGGGTCATGCATGTTTGCTAACTAGTTTATTGTTTTGGCTCGAGTATGATGTAAGTATTTTTACGCTTTAGCATACCGCATGCATGTGGATGTTAACATGACAGCATGCTTACCATGTGGCTAGATGTTTATGTGTCATAAACTGCTTGAAAGCCTGTGGGTGAAGGTTGGATTGTTTGAGTTGGAATAGCTCATTGAAATCCGTGTTTTAGCCTACTTGCGAGTAGCAAATTCGAAAACATTTTCAAAACAAACGGATATGCAATGCTTATTTCCAAATTAGACGATCTAGTCTATACTTTTGTGTTGTGCGCATCACATAATAAATTCTAGGCTAATAACCAGAATAAGAGATATAATGTTTTCAAAATAAGATATCACAGTTAGTAGAGGCCGATCTTTGATCGGGCGAGAGGGGGTGCTCATAGCTGACCTTCCCCAATCGTACCCAAGTTCCCGAGCTGAGGCAACTTTGGTGATGACGGACATGTGGCCTTTGGCACCGAGTCAGGGTTTCCTAAATTTCCCCATTAAAAAATATTTAGGTGGCGACTCTGTATCTGGCGAAGCAGTCCATGTTTGGCACTTCTTTCAAAAATCTGTTTTCTCAAAACGATTTGCCAGATTTGGACTCTTCGGTTCAGATTAAGAACCGTGACAGTTTGAGTCCGAACTGTAGTAGACCCGCAAAACGAACAACACGGGATTTCCCTCTCGGGACGTTCGGGGACGTCTACAATTACATAATCATGAATTTTTGAGAAAAAAAACTGGCTACGCAAAGCGTGTAAGTCCAACTTTCAAATTGTATTTCGAGCATGTTATTTGCATCTTGCTTCTAAACTATACTGATTTGATTCCTTGCAAAGGGATATGTAGGCAACCCTTGGGTTCAAAAAATTGGATTTGCATCTTTTTTTTTTTGTTTGCCCAAGTCTTACGACTTTGTCAAAAAGGTCATCTTCAGGCTTTAACATTCACTCACATCATGAAATGATTTTGAGTTTTGTTAAAGAGGGGGCAACTATAGATTCTCCATTTTGACGAGCCCTAAGACTTGGGTGCTTTCTTTTGATCACCCGATGATGAAAATCAGAATATGTTTCTCACAAAATCCTCAATAAGAGAGATGAAATTTGAGCTTTGTTCCCAACCTTAAGCCTATTTTGGTCAGGTATTTAAGCCCTGTTGGACACTCAGAGCGAGGTTGGACTAAACCAAAATGAAACGTAGTCAAACATAAGCAAAATATGCGAATCTATTTCTAGGCAGTCTTCCGCTTGGTCAACCGCCAGAGACAAATTGCCCAGTTTTTTTGTTAGTTCGGGTGGGGCACTTCCTAAACTGATTTTCTAACCCATTCATGCATTGAATACATGTATATTCGACCTTCATTGCCTAGTACTTAATCCATTGAAAGTAATGCTCCACTTTTGTCTTCAATTAGCTCCATTAGTGCTTCATTATCTCTATTGTCTTCATTAATGCTCCATTCTTGTCTTCTACCATTTCACCATTTGCATTGCCTATATGTATACATCAAATTGATAAGAGGAGAAGGAGGATTGATTGAGTAGAGAAGGCTAGAGATAGAGAAAATGAGAGTTTAAGCTTTGAATTTGAGGGTTAAACAAAATTAAGTGTTAGTTGTGAACTTCCGTTTTCTCAAGCTATACACCATATCTCATCTTCCCTTGCAAAAACCACTCATGAACCAAGTACCAAAGCTTTGATCAATAAGAGAGTAGTCTTGCTAAGTTGAAGAAGAATAAAGAGTGATCATACATTTGTCCAAAACCATCATTATAACCTCAAATTTCAAGCTCTTGAATTGAGGATTAAGATCATAATTCATAACCTTGAGGGTGATCAAGAGGAAGTTTGGAAATCAAGAAGCCCACCATTTCTTTGGAAGGTGAATTTTCAATTCTTTCATTTCTATTTCAAATTCATTTTCTTCCTTTCATTTCATATTGTTTTGTTGCAATCTAACCAGAAGCGATTAGTTTTCAATTCTCTCATTTTCTTGCATTTTCTATCTCCTACTCATTTTCTTGCACTTTCTATCTTATATTAGTTTTCATACTTTAGTTTCATATTAGTTTTGTTATAATCTAACCGAAAGTGATTAGTTGAGCCACCTACATATTCCTTATTTGTTTTTTTTTCTCGATTTTGCAACAGGAGAGGTTTTGCTAGCCCTAGTTGGCTATCCGAACAGTGAGTTTCTTTTGGACAAAATGGAGTAGTCTTCTAGTGTTGAGCATATTAGTTTTCAGCAATCCTCACGACACATGAAGCTTCTATTTTCATTTTTTTTTCTTGGAGTGTTTTGTGAGGTTTTTATTTTGTTGTAATATTCTCTCTCTCTCTCTCTCTCTCTCTCTCTCTCTCTCTCTCTCTTAGTTTGCAATTATTCTTTCAAGTGTTGTAATAATTCCCGGCCCTACTTCTTTTTACCCCATTCTTTTACTTGCTTTCCTTATTTGTTCATAAGCATCATATTTCCTTTTTCATCAAATCCATGCTTTGCATCCATGTTTCATGCATCTTGATTCAACCAAGTTTGCATTTGTGGATTTAATCAATTCCTATGTGATTTTGTGCGCTACCTCATGTTCTTGTGATAATTCACATGTCATATATTAGAAATCGAATCTTTAGTTGTATCTCATGAGTGAATTGCATTAGGATTTTGTATATAAAATCATGTATATTTCGCTAACTTTGTTTTGTAGCTGTTCGCAAGATGTTGGTAAACATGTACGTTTTTATACTTTAGCATCCCACTTGTGTGTATTTTTCTTACTATATTTAGCATTCTACCATGAGACTACTTGCTTACTTGATATAACTGTATGAATGTTGGTGGATGAAGGTTGTGTCGGTTAATTTGGAATGATGTTGATTTTCATGTTTGTAAACTCAATTTCTTTGAGTTTTACATCTTCAAAACTCTTTCAAACTACATGAAATCAAGTTGTTCCAAAGTAGGTCGAAGGTGTTCAATTAATGACTTCCCCCTCTCGTACTTAAGGTTCCGAGACAAGCACCCTTGGTTACAACGAACAATGGCATTGGCATGAGTCATGGGTTTCCTAATTTTTTCAAAAATATTAGGTGGCGACTCTAAGATTTGGTAATACAGTCCATTTTTGGCAACGATTTTGTATTAAAATGGATTTTCCATAAACGTTGCCAAATATGGACTCTCATCTATGTTTCACATTGCACTTGTGAGACTAGATCAAAAAAGTCAAGAGTCCAAACTATTTAATGTGCATGGGTACCCCCGAGCATGTTACAAGGACCCTTCTTAGTACCCACATTAATTGGAACAATCTCATTCATCAAAGGTTTTGCACGCCTCTCATCCTCGTAATTAATCAGATTTTTCAAAACCATTATTCCTCTTCGTTTTCATCAAAATATTGAAAATCTTGGTCAATGCAATAAATTAAGGGCATAGAAAAGTAAGCACAATCCAAATGATTCTCATTCATCAAGTCCAACTCAACAGATACAGTGGACTCAAAAGAAAACGAAAAAGAAGACCGAGACAAAACAATGGTATCTGGGTTATCAACCCTAAAACCAATTGACTTAGAACTACCAAAAGAACTCGAGTCTGACTCTAACTCTACAGACTCAGTCGAATCAGACTCAAACTCACTATCAAATTTGGACTCCATGATACAACCCTTCTCGAGTTGCCATGTCAAATGAGGTGCCTTAGATGCATCCAAGACGAGATCAATGCAATCCACGAATGATCCTTCCCCAATCACAAAAACACTAACATCCTTAAAACTATATAACTCGATGCTAGCTTCACAATCAACTAGTGTCTCCACTTTGTCCCCCACCGCTTTGGCCAAATAGCTATTCCCGTCCTGGCCCAAGCCATTTCTAAATTTTGCTTTCATGTCCTCACTTACAGATAGCTGGTGGTCAAAGAAAAACTCAAATCCGGGGAGACACTCCTTTGTCTCAAGGTTTACCGTTGGTTTAGGAAAACCATAAAAGGGGAAGTCATCTCCCTCTCTAATAAAACGACCATTTAAGGTTCTGAATCAGTTTGTACTTTAATTCATATTGCTTGTCGATCCTCTTAGCTTTGGCCCTTTCTCTCACCTCATCCCCCTTCTTACTTCAATCATCTTTCGTGAGTCTATACCCTAACCCAAAGGAATAAGGATTATGGATAATTTCCTCTGCCATAACAATACCCTTCCTTCCACTTCTTCTAAGTCTTATCCCCGAAATATGTCCTAACTTGCTCATCAAGTAGATTGACTGGGCACTTAGGTATATCCTGTTTTCACCTGCCATGATAGTCTAGACTAACTGAGCCTCTGCTAAAGTGAATCTAGAAAGAAAAACGTCTTCTTCCCCATGATCTATCTCCAAACTAGGGTTATAACCTCAGGAGGGAGATGGATAAAAGAATTCCCAAAGATAGTGGTGATCCCCTAGCATGCGGGTATTTGACTAGTTAAATCCATTATGGAAGAGACGACTTTCAATTGATGTAACCAAGGCCTACTCAATAGCAAATTAAAAGTCGCCGGCACATCCATGACGTGTAACTCAATTTCGTGTTCAAATGGTCCCACCAGAATTTGTATTTTAACGGTGCTCATAACCTCTGGTTAATGTTTTCATATGCTCGGCTTAGCTAATTTGTTGGTGCAAAATATGTTGGCTTCAATCTTATCGGTAAACAATACGTGAAAGGCACACATTTATGGTTGACCTAGAGTCAATTAAAACCATAGAGACCTACGCATTCTAGAGAGAGATACAGAGGCTTGTTGTGCTCTGATCCCTCTAGAGGGAGTTCCTTATCTGAGAAAGTCATAGATAGAATGGGCCCAATTAGCGTGATCAATGACACTAGCTAGTCTAGTGTAGCATCAATGGACAACTTGGCCTTGCTTAACACCGTGAGCATAGCCTATCGGTGTTCTCGTGATGTCATAAACAATTCCCAAATTGAGATGTTAGCTTAAATCTTCTTAGTTGTTTAAGGACTAGATCTTTATCTTCTTTTTTTTTTCCTCTCTTTCCCCCCCCCTCCCTTTCTCTACATCCTTTCCCGCCAGCTCACCTTGATCTAGGTGTGAGGGCTTAAAGAAGCGTCCGCTCCTAGTCAGATGATCAATCTTTTCAGAGTACAAGCTATCATCTGGCATATTGCTTCCCCAACCTTCATCGATGTGGGCAAAGTGTAGATCATTATCTTCCCACAATTCTCCTACATTTATAGACAGGAAATCCTCCTGCTTAACATGTATCATCCCTACGCTGCAATCATTTTCTTTTCCCTGGTATGGTGATGTTGACCAAATTTCAACAAAGATTTTCCTCCTTCTCAAATATGTCCATGCTTGGCTGGCTCTTTGCATTTTTCCTTCAGCTATTAGGCCAGTTAGCCAATGCTCTCAGACTCAGGGACTACCCTCTCAACCTCTTCTCCTGGCACTTCTTTTTCATTCTCCTCTGTTGTGGGCTCTTCTAGCATACTGCTTTTTCTGATTTCATTACTTTCACCTTCATTTTCCTTCCCCATTGTTTTTCTAGTGGCTTGGTTTATTTTTCTTACTTCCTCATTATTTCCTTTTGATTTCAAATCTTCCTCACTACTTATCCATCCATGGACACTGGCCAAATTGCTTAGGTTCCACCATTCAATTTGTACATCTCCCAGACCTCATTCCTCAAAGAAATGAAGATTATCCAAGTCCTCTTCCAAATCTGCCAAGTCATCCAGCTCTTGCTCGAGTACATCCTTCCTGATGACACTAATAGAGAATACATCAGGTAAAGCAACCTTTGATTTTGGACGACTAACCAATATAATATATCTACTGGGATCGTATCAGACAAATCCCCAATTTCTATCCCTAGCGTCTCTGTTATCACCACAACATTTTTGAGTTCTGACTGAGATTAAGTCGAATCTATCATAGACAGATTGATGCTCTTCGAAATGTAGACTTCAGGTTCAGGTGAACGAGGAGGAGTGATATATACGTTGGGGTCAAATGCATGAGATAGTGTATAGATAAGGTTAAGACGAAGGTGCGGCGAAACTCGATCATGGGTAGGCAAAGGGTTGGTAGTGACATTTGGCCTTTGTGGTGGGGCTTGTGAGGGCCCTATGATTTTACAATCTATAAGGTCCTGAATCTCATGGCAAAGACGAATGCAACGGTTAATTTCATGGCCTTTTTGTTGGTGGAAGGCACAATAATACTTGAATGCATCATGCCTAGGTGGAAGTGGGTCAAGAAGAGGTCGAGGGTCAGGAAGTTTGAGATTACCCTTTTCCACCAGTGTTTTCAAGGCTTGGGTTGGAGTCATATAGAGTGGATAAAAATTATGGTTCGATAAATAGTTCCGATTATAGGATTGCGGGGTGGCATTGGCAAAGAGGTGGTAATAGTACTAACTTCTGAAGGTTTCGCAGCTATGTTACTACTGCCAGTAACATTAGAACCACGGACAAAAGTTTTTCTTACAAGCTCTTTCTCATGTACAATGATTCCCTATTTCATAGCATCTTCAATCTAAACTCCTATATCATGCAGATCTTTGAAGGTAAAGAGTGGGAGAACTATTATCTTTTGTAACATCTTGCAATAAAGGTTCCTTACCACTTCTGAATCTGATCCTTCTTTGAGGGCTTGTTGGTCAACATGGCTGCCTTGGTCCTCCATCTTGCTATAAATTCGATGAAGCTTTCCTTTGGTTCTTGATGTGTCGCTTCCAAATCCTTGGTGATTACCTCAATCTGTGTTATAGGAGTATTGAGCGATGAATGTCGCAGTCAATTCCTCTCAATTTCAGTTCACCATATCCTCCAATTTGGCATACCAAGTTGTTGCAAGTCCCAACAAAGTCCTCCCAAATAGAGACAACTTTTGGGGGCAGGTCAAACCCATAGGTTTCAGAACATTTTAGAATAAACGGATATGTACAATAGGGACTCCTGATCCATCAAACCGGTCAATAAGTGGTATTTTGAATCTTTCCAGTAAATTGACAGCTACCTTCATGTATTCATCCTCTATATCAGGAATGGAATTAATTCCTTGGGATTTTTTGAACAACTTCTCTAACTTGGCTATCTTCAGCATGGCTGGATCAAATTCAGTTATATCCAAGGAAAAGAGTCCCTCGACTGGACGTACCGGAGCTCTAGCAACAAGAGTCTGGGCTAGTTCTTCTGATTGACCAGTACTTGGGAAATTCTCAATTGGCGGAGATAGGTCCAAACCTGGATAATTAGCTGGTTGTGAATGGGTAGCAATTGCCCCGGCTGTTTGTTGCATTCTAGAAATGGTATCACCCTAAGTAGCTACTGTATGATTGATAGCATCCATGGACCGTTGAAGGTTAGCGATAATTTTTGTGATATTTGGGAGATTTTTAGCCATTAAAGGGACTGGGGCATGGCTTACTAGGGTGCTGAATAGAGGAGATCTGAGAGGTGATTGACGTAAAATCTGTAAAGGAGATTAGGGATGTGACAGACTCTGAACCAACTGTGCATGTCTAACCCCTCTTTTGGATATTGATGGAAGTGACACTAACATTGGTTGACCTTAAATAAGATCTATAGTTTTGCAAATTCTACTAGCACAAGTCCATAAGGTTTTAGGGGTGTTAGAACTTTCTGAAGCTGTGATGAATAACTACCTAGCAAAAGAAATAAATAAAACAAAACATACATCAGACGAAAATCTGGCATCAATTAGGCTCACAACACATATATCCAACTTGAATTTGGTAGTATTTTGGCTCAATCTATACCACCAACCACTGTATATCCCATTAAACTATTCTCAACTCAACCATTGATGTATCTGAATCACTGATATGAATAATGAGCACCTGTATTGGATCCTACACATAGCATATAACAAATAAGGTGAACCAAAACACTCCTATAGGGGCATAGGATACCCTGTCCTAGTTGGGAGATGAACTAGGGTTTCACTATTCAAACAATTTAGTATCACTACATCTTAGACACAGGACAACATCTTGTCCTATTTGTGGAAGTTCCTAGAGCTGAGTATATGAACTAGGTCAGTTTGGTCAAAAAGGGGTATCTCAGCAAGACACCTAATATACCTACTGTTTCCAACACCTGAATGAATGGAGGATCAAGTGGTACACTGGTAGTCCAGATTCGAGGCATGTATTTCAACCGTAACAGAGCCCATGTTTGGCAAGTTATCTGAGATGTTAGATGACAAATACAATGACTTAATCACATAATCCATGGAATACAATGAATATACATATGAAGATAAAATCCACATTATGAAGTTTGAGTCATGTTCTCTTAATGTTCCCCAACAGAGTAACCTAGAACTGTGGAATGCCTTTTGGGGGTTACCAAGTGCGTCTGATAGTTCAGGCTCCCAATTTCTAATCTGATATCACTAATGCAATGTAAAACAAAAATGAGAGTCCAAATCAGGTAACTTTTATTGAAAATCCATTTTTATTTCAAAACATTGTCATGAATGGACTACATCACCAAATTTCAGAGTTGCCAACTAATCTTTTGAAAAAATTATGAAACTCATGACTCGTGCCAAAGGTCACTGTCTGTTATAACCTAACTGTCTTGGCTCGGTAACATAAGGTCATTAATTGAGCACCTCACTCACCCAATCAAAGATGGGCCTTTACTGAGTCATAATGTGATTTTTATAATCAATGTAAATCCATATTCCAATTATTAATAATACTACCATTACTATGTCAAGCACTCAAATATAGATTGTGTCGTAAGGTTTGGTTATGCTCTAACTTCACGCATATTTTAAAAGGGTTTTCTTGGATAAAATTCACAGCATAAGAATCATCTACACTTCAAAATAAATAACACAACCTTTATCCACTAGCATTCAAATAGTTATCTCACTTAAGCACTTAGCCTCATGCAGTAGCAATAGATATGGTTAGAAACACACACATGCAATATGCTAAAGCTCAAAATGCTCACTTAGTGCTCCAAGGTGAGTCACAACACATACATATATATACAGATATTCTTGATCCTATATGCGAGTTTCTAATACAATACATACAAACATGTATCTAGGAATCCGGATACTAAGATGTAGTATGAGTATCAACACAATAAATGGATTTATGCACATATCCATCTTTGAAGATAGTAAATCCTATTAATGCGGATAATCCAGATCCAAATGCATGAAATATGGATGCAATATACAAGCATAATAAAGAAAACATGATACCATACTGAAAGCGAGTAAATAAAAGGATTAAAAAGACGTGGGGTTGGAAGATTATTACAACAATTCACATAAGAAAAAGGGAGAGAGAGGAATTATTACAATAATGAACCGATTTAGCAAGCCTAGCTACTGCTAAATCTAACAAATCATACTAAATAAAGAAAAGAAGTAATCCAAGGGGTTCCAGAACTGCTCAGAGGAGCATTCCCAAGAAACTATATGCTTTGTTCTTGGGAAAGAATAACTGGCCAGACACCAAAACAGCCAGCCAAAGTAGAAAATGGCCAGCCGAATTCCCTCTCTAACACCATCCTTCAACAATAACATAATAAAGATATATAACTGATATTTTTCTTAAAGGAACAAATTAAATAGATCAAAATCAAGAATAAATTCAAGCCAAAGAAATAAATAGGAACCTACATCTTCTCTTTGTGAATAAAGGCAAATTAATACCCAAATCCATGCTATTAAATGGAGAGCATACATTAATGCAGATCATTTCTTAGCGGAAGCTTTGCCCATTAAAACAAGAGATTCATCAAATTAGCTAAAAATTCCTCATCTAGTCATAGAACAAGGATGGCAACATCCCTTTCTATGTTCACCCATGATTGAGATGGGAGTTTCAGCTTCCTTTAACCTAAAATCTCTTGTTTTACTTCTAAAATAATCAATGAAAAATGGAGGACAACACTTATCAACACCAAATCCCGTGGATCACCCAAGCAACCTCATGAAACAATCCCTAACACTTATTGTTATTGAGTAAAGAGTTTAAACACATAGATTAACACACTTGAGAAAGGGGATATGTGAAGATAAGTGGTGTAATAGTAAGAAAAGCTATTCTACTTATTGAACTTTTGAATGGATGGCTAAAACTACTCCCGAGCATATCCACATGGGTCCAAAATTCATAAGAATTAGATACTTAGAAAGTTAGAGCCAAGGAAAGTAAGAAAACAAAGAAAAAGGCTATCAACTCGATGGATGGATGGCTAAGGTTACTCCATCCACATCCATGACCACTTACAACAATTACATAATGCAAATGAAAGTTTGAATTCAAGAAAAGCGAAAGAATAAGGTCAAAGATGCTAAAGATTCACCTCTTAAAGAGGGTGAGCTTTTCTTGTTCACAAATTCCCCTTTAAGGTCCCTCAAGAGCTTCTAAGGGTGTTGTTTAATGTCCACCATCCTTTGTTCAAAGCATAGAATCAAGCTTTAATGGAGAAATTAGTGTTAAGGTTGAAGGTGGAAGGTGGGAGATAAGGAAGGAAGGAGAGAGTTCTCAAGCCTTGTTATCCTTGGGCAAGGTTTTTTTCTAACCCTTTGAAAAGAGCTGGCGAGCACGGTATATAGAGCTCAAGCCACAAATAGCTAAGATATTTGTGGTAGGTAAGCAAAAAAAGTTAAAATCCCTGAAAATGGTCTGTACCTGAAACATTCAGCCAGCCAACCTTCTTGGTGATCAATCGACTACTTTTGTGGTTGGCCATCATTTGGTGTTCGGCCAGTCAATGGGCACATCATCAGATCAACAAGAGTAGGTTAGTCTTAATTGAAGGGGAAAATAGGTATTTCGGAAGATTTCATCATTCTCATTCACTTCCAATATATTCTTCGCTCTGTTTGCTTTAAGAACACAACGCTTTGACCTTAAAAATATGAGCATCAGAACATTATGGTAATGTCTAGAGTTACAACACTAAAACTCATTTTGAAAAAAAGGTTTCCACTTTGGTCGAAAAACATTTTGTCCAAAGCAGGTCGTCGAAAGGTTTAAAGCCTGATCCTTAGAACTCTTGTCATGGAACTTGCAAAGATTAACTGTCACGACCCAAACCTGCGCCTAGAAGGTTGGACAAGACCAGCCTAACTTGAGGCCTCAACTTTGCTATAGTAAATTTTACTCAATATTAGGGCCATAATAGAAGCAAAATAATAGAATCAAACATTCATTGAGCTGTGACTACATGCCAGGATCTTAATGCATTACCATATATAAGTACACAATATTCCATACACCATTTACATTACGGTTTGTGTGGAAAAGGTAACAACCAAAACGTTAGGTAATGTCAAAGCATATATACAAGTCTATTCCTCCTAATTCCAACAAAACATGCTAACATACAGATTTCCCAAAATTAAACAAAGAGTCACTTTGGGTGACTCAGCAAAACGAGTCCAAAAAAGACTCCTTGGCAGACCTAGGGTTGTCCCACGGCCTAGTTACCTACAAAACATCCACAAAATGGAGTGAGCAAGGCCTAGTGAGTGATAATCATACAAATAGATTGAGAGTACGAACATAGCTAAGCAGTGTATATTCACAAATCACAAATTAGTCTTATTTTTATTTCTTTTTCTGAACGGCCTTGGGCCCACTTAGAATAGAACGGCCTTGGGCCCAACGTAACACAGAACGGCATTAACCCCATTATAAAGGCAAAACGACCTTAGGCCCATCATTATCACAAAATGGCCTCGGGCCCACTATTCTCACAAAATGGCCTCAGGCCCATTATTGTCACAAAACGGCCTCAGGCCCATTGTTATCACAAAATGGCCTCGGGCCCATTATAATAGCACAACAGAACGACCTCGGGTCCATAGTTCATGTGCCAATGTTCAATCATTACAAATGCTCCATCAATGTTTTATTATTTCAAATGTTCCATCAAACATTACTCATATACATAAGTCATTTAAGAAAAGGGAATTAAATATGGAATAACATAAATGAATACAATACATAAATGAAGTATTTTTTTTGTTCTACTATCACTCACTATGATAAGGATGAACGATGGTCCCCTCCTATGTGCCCTACACAAAGCATACGACTTATAAGTACCTCAAGTATATCACTTTTCTTTAACCTCCTTTTATTTCCCAAATGTCCGATTCGGTAAGTTCCATGTAATTAAATGCATTAAAGAAACATCAAATGGACATTTTAACACATTTTGAGGGTTAAACAGAACGAAAGAAGGTTATAGAATTTTTCAACTTTGGCCACACGTGCGAAAGTCCCCACCGCACCTGCGGGCAAGTGCACTGCACGTGCGGGCCGCACGTGCTTTTATTGCAGTGTAGTTTCGTGCTTCTCCCTTGTTTTTCGCACACGTAGTTGTGCCTCCCGCACATGTGGTCGTTTGCCCTATTTTTCTGTCTGAAACTACAACAATTCCAAGCTTGCAAGGAATAGTCACAGGGCCAAAGTCAAGGAAAATTTACCATACAATATAACATATAAACATATGTACATGAAATTCTAGCCCATTAAGATCTAGACTTATTTTATTTGAACCTTTGTACCGCCAATTTCCATGATTCCCTCATTCTCACTCTGTAGACATATATATATACACATACATATGTAACCATTTTTACATGAGTTCAAGCATAACAAAAGGGTGAGATTAGGCACAATTGTCTCAAGTCCAAGCAATTAAACATGACATAGGGAGATCAAGGTTTCCATCACACACATCCTAGAGACACATGATTATTTATGAGACTTGGTTGTTCGCAAGAGTAACCCTAGTTTTCATGGATGATGCTTCTTTCCAAGGCTTAATTCAAACTAATTGAAGAGAAATTGGGAGTTTACTAGTGATTTACTCACCTTAAGTGTGAACTCTTTAAATTCCTCTAGCAAATTCTTTAATCTCCAAGCTTGTTTGATCTCCTCTCTCTCTCTCTCTCTCTCAAAATTCTCTACCAAGAGATATGTAAAGTTCCTTCCACTAAGTTCCCCAAGGTCATACATATATATCTTATCCACTAAGGCACTTTATTTGAGTTAATGGCCTAAACTATATCAATTAATTCATTACAAATCAGATTTTTGCAAAAATTAATATAATGTCCTAAAAGTTATGCTAATCATAGATATAAAATCAATTTCGGGTTATCGCGCCTCTAAGGCTTCCAATTTCCAATCCTAGTGTCTTAATGTTAACAAAGTTTTCCAATAACCAACAGATATATTGTCCTAATTAAATAATTCACATATGTAAACACAACTCCGCATGGAATTTCACATTAAATAAGTAATTATCCAGATAACTAAAAATGTAAAGCATATAAGAGGGTCGGGTTATTACATTAGCACCTCTCATTTTCATCATTGGGAACTCAAAAGGGAGCGTTGAAGTCTCAAGGATAGTAAAAAAATGTCTATAGCCATCATGAACATGTAAGGGACATAGACATCTAAGGTGTTGTCAGTAGTGAAGGGTTTTGCACGGTTTGGTGGTGGGGCTTCGGCTGAGTCAATGGCCTGCCTCTTTTCGGCTTCTACCACCTTCAAAATACGGATAATGTCTTATGGGTCCTTCTCTTCAGAAGGAGTGGTGGTGGTCACTGTGGCTTTGGCTTTCAACTTATTAACCCTTTTTGCTTCTAGACTGATTATGGAGAAGGGGTTGACTGTACGGTGACAACATCGGGGATGCTGGTGAGGAGCTCTTCAGCAATGGCAGTTCTGTGACCCATCTCTTCTAAAGTGGTGGCAATTGTAACATCGATCCCAAGCTTGAATGTATGAAGGGCGATGGACAAATTTTCTGGATCATACACCCACAGTTTGGAACCTCAGTGTTTCCTGCTTTTGGTTCTTGCTGTAAGGACGTTGGAAAGTTGGTAACAATGGCAACGTTAGGATGGCAAAACGTATTGCAATGGAGCCAATGTTGTTGGCTGGTCAACTAGGTCCAAAGTCAAGCCCTGGTCTAGGTGAGATGATGCAGTTGGAGTGGTCACAGACTGAGAAGTCCTACTCCTTGATGGACGTTGAGAAGAGGTGACTTGTATATGGCGATGTAGTTCAGAATGAGAGGGGCTTTTCGCTGATCAATGGAAAGTTTCAAGAGCCTGCCTACACAAGCTGACTTAACATAGGCTTTGCAGATAATGTTGCTTGGTTGTTCAAGTGCTGCAATATGAAAAGGAAAAGATTAGGAAAAAAAAAATTACAAGTATAAGATATTGGATTAAAATGAGAAAGCATTGGGAATCTAAGGGGGCACTTACCCTCGTCACTTCTTAAGGGCTCTCTAGGTAGTGGAAAGAGGCAGTGAATCATCTTGAGCAAACTCCTAGTTGCCCGAGAAAATAAGACAATCCTCTCCAGCACCTTTGTTTAGAATCTGGGAGGTCAGCAATCATTTTATAAGCAGTGGATCTGGGATTCAGATAGTAGGAGATGTCGTTCTTCGATTTGCGATATTGGACGTCAGCAATGGTTAGTTTGGCATTATGTCAACGACATAACTCGGCTATACCATTTATGATCCTAAAGGTGTTTATGGCTAATTGCATTGCGATGAGTTTGTAGTAGTGCAATAGCTCTCGGAACAAGAGGTTTAGGGGGAACCTAACTTCGCCCTCTAGAATGGACACTATAAGGAATGGCATGTGGCCTTTTCTCGAAGTGATAGTGTCGGCATCACCAATGAGCCTGATGTGGACATCAATTGAGATATCAAACTCTCGGCGGAAGTACTCTATTTTGGTTAGGGTGTCTACCCTCCACCTATGCATACCCATGATCTCAGAAAGTCTTTGGTACTATTTTCTTAGAGTGAATTCTGGGTGAATCGGTTTGAAGATATTGGAAGTCTTAAGGGCATTTTGGGTTTCGATTTTTCTAATGTTCTAGCAAATCCCAAATCCTAAGTCTAGATTATGCAGGAAACTCTGCCATAAATATGCAAGAACTGGATAGACCAATCTGGGAAATCAGTAAAGAAGAATCAACAAACACGATCCAAAGTTTACAGAAGAGGATTATATTGAGAATATGAGGAAATATGCAGGAGCCAATATAGAATGAGAAAGAATAGAGTATGTAATGTGAATGAGTTAGAGGTGTGTGAGAAATCAAAAAGTAATAGGCATAGAACATGCACGAAATCAACACGAGCAATGTTATATGTAGGAAATCAAATATGTATGAAATAATTAAGTGCAAAAACTTAAGAACATGAAGAACTTTAAAGAATTAAAATGGAAAGACAAGGATGAAGAACTTATAGATCAAAATTGAAGAAACAGACACCATGATGAAATAGAGCAGTTGATTGGAACAGAATAGTTGTTCAACCACCAAAAAAAGACAACCGGTGTGCTTGCAAATGATCTTGAAGGGTTAGCAATAGTGGTTTGGGAGAGTTTTAGGGAGAGTATTTGGATGGGCAGAGAAAGTAGTATATGCAAGTGAAGAAACGAAGAGAGAGGGAAAGAGTTTTATGGAATGAGAAAGGTTGGAAACAGAAATCATTTCAAATGCTTAGGGAGACGTGCCTTGCTAACGTCAGTTGACATCAAGCGGTATATGACTGCATTGATTGGACACGCCTGTTAACGTGATGCACACGACCCAATGGAGTGATGCCACGTATATTGGTAGTTTTGAAGTTTATTATAGAAACAGACTTAGGATCTTGGATTCTTGCACTGGCGAGTCATGACCTCGACTAATGGTGCGATCTTAGACGAGATGATGGATTTGAGTGAAATAGAACATGTTGCTTCTTGGTTCATGATTCTTAGTGAGTGGACAATTAAGTTCTTTTTTCTTAACGCTGATGAATCATGACCTTAGTCGGAGGAATATCCTTCAGTATATGGTTTATCCGACATGTTGGGAGGACATATGAGGTAGGTTTCTTCACCTCAGTTTGTCGAGGTAATAGAACTTAGGGGCAATTGTTAGGACATATTTTTTGGGTTGTCCACGTGGCTGACATTCCACTAAAATGAACCAAGTTACTGAGGTTATCAACCTATGGCCGAGATGTGAAGTGGCAATATCAGAATTCGAGATATTCGAATAGAGGACAAGAGTCCTAGATGAGTTAAGAAAATCTGTTTGGATAGAGATGAGACTCTTAGGGAAGTTCATTCTTATCTGAAAAGAAGAGTTCGAGATAAATGTGATCCTTGTAAAGGATAGAGTACTATAAAGTAAGACTTCTAGGGAATGAGGGCACTGCTGGCTATAAAAGTAAGGCACCTCTGGGGTCTAAGGTACACTTTTGACTTATTTACTTGTGTCAATATCTTTGAGAGATAAGTTGACTGACTTGATCATTAGAGTGCGCCTGAGTGGACAAGCCATCGTGGTCTTCATGATTTTCTTGTGTGCAAGTGTTGAGCTATTTTATTCTTCTGTGTGTTCTACAGCTAAGTTCCTTAGATCTTGGCTTGCAGATTCAGTTTAGTTATGAGGTCAAAAATCAACACCCACAATGAGTATGATGGAAAGATCAACTTACGTAGGAAATATCAACACCAAACCTCTATATAAAAAAGGTAAATGGAAAAATAAAGGTATGCAATCACCCAAAGTTACTCTAATCTCTTAATATCTAACCTATATTCTCTCAACCAATATCTAACTTGACCATTGGAGTGCTAATTTCGGCACGCCAGATCAGAGTGTTTCTTTTTCAGGCACAGGAGCAAGGATCAAGCAAAGGTCAAAGGTCTATTTGGGACGAAAGAGTATTGTAAAACCACCCCTCCGAATGTAGTAATTTTTTTCACCAAAATAATTTGTAATGTTTGTCACCACAAATAGTTCATAACATTTACACCACATCGTTCATAACATAACTAACACTGTGTAAATTCATCTATTATAACCTTTTTAAATTAACTTAATCATGTGGTGTAATTAGTGCTACATGTGAAATTCAGTTTCGTTGTGTGAAAGAGTAAATATAGAGTTAGAAAGCAGCTAAGGTTGAATGCAATGCAAATATTGTAAAAACCTTAAAGTTGGTCTCTGGTGGAGTTTGGCTTAGGTTGACATATGTCTATCTATATACAGCCCAAACACATGTTTCACCTTGATAATGGACCTATGATCAATCCACCAAATCAATCAAGATTGAAAGCCCAAAAACTTTAAGTTGTGATCTGGATGGATATGCTCAAGCCATCACAAACAAATCTCTAATCCGGATAGTAATTAGTCTAAAAAAACTAACCCCAAAAAAAATAAATAAGCAAATAATTTTTTATTTTTTATTTTTTAAAAGTGATGGTTGCCAAATTTGCTACCCATTAATTTTAGGGTACACGGTTGATAAATCCAAATTTAGATTTTTCTTCGCCAAAGGTCAAAATGCTCAAATACTTTGTCTAAAAGGACCATCTCCTACAAAATGACCAAATTACCCATATGTCTATATATTTTGCCAAAACTAAACAATTCATTCTCTTCCATCATCTTTCTCTCTCTCACACTCTCTCTATCCCCCTTTCTCTAGATTCTCCTTCTTTTTCCTTCTCTAGATCTAGGGTTTTGAAATCAGATTGGTGAATCTAACATCAACGGCGCTTTTGGCCCTCCATCGCCCATTCGCCATCATTTCTCTCTCTGTCTTCTCTTCCTCCTCAACACTGTCTCTACCACCAATGCGATGCTGCCCACGCATCCACGGTCCTCTGTCGTGCCTCCCAAATACTTCATCATGGTTGTCCATCTTCAGTAAGAATGATCATCCTCTCATAGTTTCTCTTTATCACATGACTCTCATCACTGATGTGACTATCTCCTATTTTTCAATCACCTTCTCTCATTTTCGACTGATTCCGCTTTTGATCATCAGGTACTACTCTCTTACTCTCTCACTCTCACTATCACTCCTTATAACTCTCTCTGTGTGTGTATGTGTGTGTGTGTGTGTGTGTGTGTGTGTGTGTGTGTGTGTGTTGGTTGAGTGAAATGGTGTTGATTGTTGAAATGTTTCCAATGTAATCTCTATATTTGAGTGTGACGTTGGGTGTTTTTGTTACAGGTTCTTCAGTGGTAACATTTTGCCCTACTCTTTCAAGACGTTGCTCACAACAAATAAGCAGGTTAGGGTTCCTAATTGATTTTGTACTTCAAAAATTTATATCATAACTTGAATACACTACTGATTAATTTAGAAATGTTCAGTACATCTCTCTCTGTATATATTTGATGTTCTGTTTGTTTAATCGGTGCAGAGCCTATCCAAATCCAGAATTGTTGACTCCTCATCATCCAGATCCAAATCCACCATTGAACAGATTTCTTGACTCTTTATTTGTTGAACAAATCTCATTATTTTCTCTCTTGATATGATTTTTTTTTATGTAAGTTTAGATCTATTGTTGTTATTGATTAATGTAATGGTCTTTGTACTTTTCTTCCTTTCTTTTCTTTTTTTTTTTTTTTTGTAATTTTTTTTGTTCTTGTTGATTCTTATTGTTATTGATGTAATTGAGAAACATATTGTACAGATATATATATATAGTGCATTTGAATCTATAGTGCAACAGGTAAAAAATTGAACAGATAAAAAATCAACAAATTGAATTAAAGGAAAAAATTGAACAGATAATAAAATTTGGACATACAGATTTAAACAGATAAGAAGAAAAATTGAACAAATAAATAGATATTCCAACATATAGATAAGTTTAAAATGAGAATTTCAGGAGAGAGATAGAGAGAGAATAGAGGTGTAAAATAAGAAGAAAAAATTAAACAGATAGGGTAAAAAATTTGAACAAATATAGAAAAAAAA
The DNA here is from genome assembly GCA_025200525.1 of Camellia lanceoleosa. Lineage (NCBI taxonomy): Eukaryota > Viridiplantae > Streptophyta > Magnoliopsida > Ericales > Theaceae > Camellia > Camellia lanceoleosa. The sequence goes on along the minus strand of CM045762.1, from coordinate 107,307,153 downwards.
AATTTGAACAAATAGTCCACAAAAGTCAACAGATAAAAAAAAGTCAATAGATAAATTAAGTGGTAAAATTAGAAATAAAATGCCCTCCAAAACCAAGAAAATGACTTCTCACCAAACTATTTTACAAATGGTGGATTTTTCACCAATAAAAAATATCCACTAGACCTAATGCCTTATCCCTCCTCAGCTTGGACTTTTCAACAATTATCTCTTAATTTTATCTGGAGAACTATAATTTAAATCTTCAAACTCATCTATAATGGCATGACAAGAGAAACGATTGCTTAATTTGTAACAATAAAAATGGACAAACAACATATCTGTGGGACATATTTTGATGGTTATCCACGTGGCCGAGGTTGTTAGTTGAGATGCCACGTGGTTGAATCGAGTTGCCGAGATATGGTGCGATCATGTGATCGAAATCCGAGATACTCGAATAGGGGACAAGAGCCTTAGATGTTTTGAGACTCTCTGTTTAGATAAAAATAAGACTTTAGAAGGAGTTCGTTCTAATATGAATTGAAGGAGTTCAAGATAGATATTATTCCTGTAAGGGATAGAGTCCTATGAAGTGATATTTCTAGGGGACGTGAGCACTGCTAGGTATTAAGTAAGGCACCTACGTAAGTCTAAGGTACACTTTATTTGATAGTTGTTTACTTGTGTCGATATCCTGTGAGATAAGTTGACAGACTTAATCGTTAGGGTGCCCCCAGATAGACGAGCCACCGGTATTTGTTGTCTTCTTGCATGCAGGTGATGGGTTTCTCTATTCTTTTGTGTGCTCTATGGCTAAGTTCCATGGATCTCAACTGGCAGATCTAATTTGGTTGTGAAATCAAAAATCAATACCCACACTATCATATCAATATGAGGAAAATTAGAGAAAACTTTTTATCGGTCTACATCTTTTTCCTAATTTAAATTGTTAAGAATTTTTGAAATAAAATGAGTTATTTTTTTGTGTTTTCAAAAACCATTCATGTTCCATTAAAAATTTCAACCAAAAAAAAAAACCTGATGGGCACTACGTTATTAAATATCAATAAATTAAATCCCATTGGTCCTGTGTTCCCATTTTCTATTGTGTGAAACTAGCAATAACCATGTGTGATGTACAATTTTTTTAAAAAAATAAAATTAAATGAAGAGTTTGAGTATATTATTTTTTTCTAAATGCATGCAAGTCTTGTGAATTAATTTTATTTATTAAAAATTTTTATTTCAACCTTCAATAATATATGTTCTAGATTTTCATGTAAGGAGGAGATAGAGAGATAGCGGTGGTTTCCCCACCTTTCCGATCTCCCTCTCATTTCCCTCCCCTTCCTTTCGATCCTTCTCCAGATATGATCCTTAATCCAGATATGATATTTGGCCCTCCAATCCGACCATCACTATCTTTCCTTCTTTACTCTCGAGCCCAAAACTTTAAATTTTGGTTTATGTTCTTCTTACAGTCTGATGGTCGACGCTGGATAATGCGTTTGTTTCACACTAAATGACCACCTCAACCTCAATATTCTATCTTGATCAGAGGAGATGGGGTTTTTAGATTCCAAGTTGAAGGCTACAGACCAGGAAAGTTTTGGATAAGTTCGATAGCGACTTGGATTTGATTGTTTTTATATTTGGTGTTTTAATTTTTAATTTATTGATGTAATTATCCTTCATGTATAAGGTTCGTTTCCCATCCTTGTGGGAACCTTTCCTTCTCCTCTATAGAGGCTTGTATCATTCCTTCCATAGAGGTTACTGTACTAGATTGATCCGATCTTTTATCAATTTTGCAATAAAGATTTTCTTCCTAATCTAAAAAACTTTCAATAATAAATTTATTATTACAAATATTTTTTTAACAAAAATACAATTCAACTACCTATACTTCTTACATCAAATTTTAACAAAATTAACACGAATAAACTAAAAATTAATCAAAACTCACAAAGGTCAAAATATTCAAATCATTTATGACTTTGATAAATTTATCATTATCAGTACAATTAATTATTCCACAAATGTAAAACACAACTAAAAAGTATCAAAATTTTCTCATGATTAAAACAAGGGGTACATATATATAAAAAATTTCACTTACGACTTATGAGTAAATAATTTCAATCAATAGGTCCTACTAATAATTATCCCATAATTTTAAGTGTAAATTGCACATGTTCTAGCCTTTGAAGAAAATGAAATAACCCCCACAAGTTTGAAATAATTACATCATATTCTTTTAAAATTTTAATTTTCAAAATATAATTTTTTACCCCAAAAAAAAAAAAAGAAAGCCCTATATTAATGATAATAAAAGAAAAACATTAATAAGAACAAGAAAAAACAGGCAGGAAGAGCAAGCAAACAACATGGTAATGAGTATGGTAGAGGATGGTAGCTAGTGATTTGTAGACATGGAGGAAGGTGAATGTGGAGTAGAAGCGAGGAAGCAATGATTCATTCTATTTTTATGGATAACATACCAGAAACCATGGGGGCAAAAGGGTTATACTCCATCTTTTCCAACTATGGTGTAGTTCTAGATGCTTTCATTCCAAACAAGAGAAGAGAAATGACGTGATCTCGCATTGGCTTTGTATGATATAACTGCTCTGTAGTAGCGGACATGGCATTTCAAAAAGCAAATGGGCTTTGGTGCGACGACAGAGCACTAAAAGTCAAAATGGCAGAGTTTGGGCAGGAGTATGATACAAAGCGCAAGTTAAAACGAGGACCACCGATAAGAAAAGTTATGGAAGTCAACCACATGCCTATGGTTGGGTACCAAAGGAAACAGTTATATGTAGAGGTAAGAGGAGGAGATGATGCAACAAGCACAGTCCGAACCATTAAGGCATATGAGGAAGGAAATGGCTGGTTGTATGAAAGTGTAGTCGCTAGGCTCAAATCATCCAACTCAACGAATAACTTTAGGAAGAAAATAGTAAGGCAAGGCTTTGGGGATGTAAAGGTGTGTGTGGGAGGGGATAGAGATATGGTTCTTTCTTTTCAATCAATTGCAAATAATAAGGAAAAACTTGTGCGAATGAAGGATTGGCTTAAAGAATGGTGTGAATCAGTCCTAGAATGGAGGCAAGGTTTGGCTTTGGAACAAGAAAGATTTATATGGCTTAGCTGCTATGGAGTCCCATTAAACTTAAGGAGTTATAACACATTCAGTAGCATTGGCAAGAATTAGAGAGTAATGATTGGCATGAACAATGATATGCTTCGGCTAAATTCGCTTCAAAGTGGAAAAGTGAAGATAGCCACGAAAAGTATGGACTCCATCAATCAAACCATCAACTTGGAGTGCAGAGGTATTATTTACCCAATAAGGGTATGTGAGGAACAAATTATAGTATACAAGGCAACGTATAATCCGTGTGTCTCCCAATCCAATCAATAGAAGAATGGCGAGAAGCACTCCTCAATGGGGACTGAAGATGAACAAATTATAAATAAAAATAGCAGACATGAGGAAGAAGATGATGGTGTGGAGGTCCAGGTGGACAAGGCCTTAGGCAACAGGTGTGATGTGGCTGGGGTGGGTCAAAACTTATCACCTACTATTGAGGTTGAGTTGGACAGGGATGACAAGTTGAAGGATGTCTCTGTGGTGGCTGAGACAAAAATGAGGCAAGAAGGGTCAAAGGAAGGTGGTGCATGCGTGAGAGACTCTGCTAAATTGGGGAGAAGTTCCAAGCATTGTGCTGATGTTGTCAGGCGTAGGGTTGATGGTGAAGTCTACACTCCTGGCTTTATCAAAAGTATTAGTGGATCAGTAGGCAATATTGCTGGAATTCAAATTGCAGTGGACCTGAATAGGGCCCAAACGAATCCTGGTTTGGATGGGTCGCTCCAAAAAGCTATTGGGCTTGTTAAAGTTGGTAGCAGTAAGCCACAAACTCTTAATGTTTCTCCAGTCCATACCCAAGAAACAAATATTTGTCCCCTGAGGAAAGCTTTATTGAATATGAAAGGCAAAGAAAAAACAAGACCATCAGTGCAAAAGAAGCAACCGAAATGGAAGTTCGATGTAACTAGGAAATTGGGAGAAGCTTCATTGAATTTGCAGGAGGAAGCAGTCTTCAGCTCGATCGTAGATGCCATCTCACTATCAATGGCGAGTAGAACCAATAGAGGACGGCTTATGATGTCAGAGGCAGAAGGACAAAAAGAAGAGGTGATTAGCAAACTGGTCGCGCTTGAAGCTCAATATATGAAGAGAGTACAGCATAAGAAAGGGGATGTCAACTAGAGTATGAAACTCAACTGTATTAGGCTATGATTTGTTGTCATGACCCAAACTTGTCCCTAAAAGTTTGTGCATGACCGGCCTAAACATAGGTTTCAAAATCAAAGAATCAAATGATTAATAAACATCTTATACAAAACCAGGGCCTAAAACAGAAACAATTTTAATATTCAAATAATACGTCCATTGAGCAGTGTCTAAATGTCAGGATCTCAAAACATTTTCATCACATGTCATAATACATACATAGTTCACATCTACATATAGATATGTACAAGCCCAATAAAAGGGGTGTAACCAAAAACGTCAAAGAGTTAAAAGTTATACATATTACTCAACGTTTGACAAAAGCATTTGTGACCCAACAATGTGTGCTATAAAAGGAAATTCTACAAAAGGCAAAAGGCTTCACTTGACTTGGCTTAACACAACGGGGTCAACAAAAAGGCTGTTGGAGCTGAACTATGGCTGGCCTCGGGTTGATTACCTACATAAACATACATAAATACAATGTAAGCAAAGCTCAGTGAATAATAGGAATGTAAGGAGGTACATGTAAATAAGCATAAGATGCGATAAACATAATTCTATGAGTCATGTGCTTGTCTTAGTCCTGAATTCACTCCCCAAAATGGCCTCGGGCCCAATATCTTTCAGAACAGCCATAGGCCCAACATATCAACAGTTGTTCGAAACATTAGAGGGAAGATAGAACATCGACATGTCTCTACCTCCGTCGGCCTTAGGCCATGAGTCATAAACAATTCATATCATTATAAGGTAGATGGAACATCAGCATGTCTCTATCTCCCTTGGCCTTAGGGCCACAAATCACAAGTAGACCATATATAACCACGGGCCCATTATGGTAAGAGAAACAAAACGACCTTGGGTCCATATTAATGCCATCGTTCAATCATTTCATTTCAAATGTCCCAATCATCCACAATATCAAGAACATATGCCATTCACGAGTAACTATATATAAATGATAATCACCGAAAGTAAATGAAACATATCATTACACTACTATTACTCACTGTGATGTGGATGAGCAATAGTCCCTTCCTGCACGTGACCTACACATAGCACACAACTTAGAAGTAAGCCACTTTTCTTTAGCCTTTTTCTTTTATTCAATATCCGATTCATTCAGTTCTCATTCAATTATAAGCATTTTAGAAGGATCACATGTACATATTAGTAGTTCCAAAGGGTCTAACAAAAAAAAAAAAAAGAGGCTGACAGAATTTTTCCCCTTGGGCCACACATGCGGAAGTCCTCCACTGCATGTGCGGGAAGGTGTGCTGCACGTGCCTTTATTTCAGAATCTCACACTCTCCTCCCCTATTTTCCGCACGTGTGGCTGTAAGCCCTGCACGTACGATTGCGCCTCCCACATGTGCAGCCATAGGCCCCGCACGTGCGGTCGTATACTCTGTTTGAGCAATCCAAAATTCATCAAAAACTTAGCTTTCAAAGGCATCTCAAGGTTCAAACTCAAGAAAAATTCTTTTTACTAACACAACATAAGAACATAATAAACATGATTCTCAAACCTAAATAGATCATAACTCATTTAAAGGCACTCTATATAACTTAAGGATCATATTCTTTTCATCTTTTCATGGTGAACCCAAAAGGGATACAATATATATATACATATATAGAGACCAAAACATGCAACCCTTGAGGCTATTTCCTCAAGCTAACTCGAACAAACTCAAAATACAAGAATTAGCTCTTAATTTAAATAAATACAATGACACTTGATGATTTTCATGGATTTTATCTCAAACAAGTTCTTTAGGTCAAAACCCTAACTTAGGTAATTATAAAACTTCATTTTAGTGCTCGATATTCATAAATCAAAGGGGATTTAGGGTATTTAAGTTGATTTACACTCACCTTGAACTTCAATCTTGAATTCTCCCAAATTCTTCAAGCTCTTAGTTGATTCTCTCTCTCTCTCTCTCTCTCTCTCTCTCTCTCTCTCTCTCTCTCTTCTCCTTTCTTCTTTCTTCTTTCCCAGGAGATATTTTCTTTTTGTGTTGAAAAGTAGCTAAGTCATGAGTCTAATAGACTATTTAAGGCTTAAACTCAAATTAATCAATTTAATTCATTACGAATCAATTTTTTATAAAAATTTAATATTATGACCTAAAAATCATGCTAATCACAATTGTAAAGTCAATTTCGGATTATCGCGCTTCTAAGGCTTCCAATTTTTAATCCAAACATCGCAATTTTAATAGATTTTTCTCACAACTGATAGATATGATTCCATAATCATATAATTCACATTATTAAACACAATTTCACTTGGAATTTCACATCAAGCATATAATTACACATATAATGAAAAGTTAAAAGCATATAAAAGGGTCGGGTTATTACATTTGTTGTGCAAATGAAGATACAATCACAAAATGTAAGGGGTATTGGTAGACCTATAAAAAAGAGGAAACTAATAAAACACCATGCAGAAAGAAAAGTAGACATTGTTCTTTTACAAGAAACGAAGAAGTCAGGAGTTGATTCTATCATGGTTCGGTCTGTGTGGCCTGGGGATAATTTTGAATTTCTAGTAGTTGATGCGATTGGAAGGGCTAGATGGCTGTTATGCATTTGGAATCCGGATGTGTTCCAGTTAAAGGCTTGTTGTGGTAATCACAATTTCATCTTGTTATCAGGTACAATTTTTTATAGCTTTGATTGTGTTATCATCAATGTATATGGACCAAATCCAATGGTTAGAAGAAAAGAGTTTTAGGAGTCTTTAGTTAGATTGAAATCCAGTTTCTTGGGACCAGGGTGCATGGGGGGTGACTTTAATGAAATTAAGAATATTTCAAAAAGAATTAGGTGTTCAAGGAAGGATAGAGGGATAAAGGATTTCAATAATATGATTGAACAACTCAAGTTGATAGATATGCCTATCCTAGGAAGAAAGTTTACCTAGTGTAATTCTCAAGCCAGAGAGAAATGGAGTAGAATTGATCGATTTCTGCTTAATTATGAGTGGGTGCAGAACTTTAATTTCAAATTGTGGGGTCTTCCAAGAATGTTTTCTAATCATTGTCCTATTATTTTAATGGCGGATGATAGGGATTAGAGGGCCCAAGCCTTTTAGGTTTCTCAATGCATGGCTCTTACATCCCAATTTCCTAGCATTCGTCAAGCAAAGTTGGTCAGAATTTGTAGTGGAAGGTTGGGCAGGTTACAAGTGTCTTATGAAGTTTAAAGCTCTGAAACAGGCATTAAAACAGTGGAATGTAGCGGTTGTTGGTAAGATTGGTTCAAAGCTAAAGAGTGCTGAAAATGAGACCCATAATCTTGATTTTTCAGCTAAGGAGAGACCATTACTTGAATCAGAATTGTTCAGACGTACGGAAGTCGAGGTGAAGCTTGGAGAATAAGTAAAATATTGGAGTAGATTTGGTTACAAAAATCTAGAGTGAATTGGATAACTAAAGGGGATAAAAATACAAGATACTTTCACGTGATGGCATGCAACAGAAACAGTTAGAATTGTTTTTGCTCAATACTAGTTAATGGCGTAATGATTGAGGTGCCTATGGAATTGAGGGCTGAAGTTCAGGCACATTTCATGGGGCTTTTTTTTGAAGCTTAGAAAGTCAAACCCAAACTGTCTAGCCCATTCCCGAGTATTGGTGAGGCTCAAGTTATGGAACAATTAGAGGCAGAATTTTCAGATGAGGAAATCAAGTCTGTCATCAGGAGTTGTGATGGTAATAAGTCCCCTAGGCTTGATGGTTTTAACTTGTCATTCTTTAAGAAATGCTGGAAAATTGTGAGAGTTGATGTGCTTCAATTTATGAGGAAATTTCATCAGAATGCAAGTCTTGTCAAGGGGGGATCAATAGTTCTTTTATGGCTCTAATTCCCAAAATTAAAAGTCCTTCTTGCTTGAATGAGTATAGGCATGTTAGTCTGATTGGCTCCCTGTATAAAATATTAGCAAAAGTACTTTCTAACAGAATGAAACAAGTCATGCCTAAGATTATCAGTGAGCTACAGTCAGCACTCTGGGGAGGTAGGAATATATTGGATGGTGTTCTGATAGTGAATGAGATAGTTGATGGGTGGCAAAAATCTAATAGAAAAGGCTTGGTGCTTAAATTGGATTTTGAAAAGGCCTATGACTCTATTAATTGGGAGTTTTTATTTGACATGCTTTCAAAGTTTGGCTTTGGAACTCATTGGGTCAGTTGGATGAAAGCATGTGTTTCCTCTGCTAAGATTTCTGTTTTGGTGAATGGGTCACCAACACTTGAGTTTTGTCCCCAAAGAGGTCTTAGAAAAAGTGATCCATTGTTACCATTTCTCTTTAACATTGTAGCAGAGGGTCTCAACATTTTACTGAGGAAAGCTAAGGAGCTGGACATCATCAAAGGGGTAAAGGTGGGTTTAAATGGATTAAGAGTAACACATTTGCAATTTATGGACGACACGATTTTGTTCTGTGAAGCTAAAAGGAGAGAGATGAGAAATATTAAAAGCATTCTAAGATGCTTTGAGATTTCATCAGGTCTGAAAATTAATTACCATAAGAACATTATCTATGGCATTAGGGTGGATGATGGGTTGGTGCATGAGTTTGCTGCTAGCCTTAATTACCTTCATCAAAAGTTGCCTATTCAATATTTGGGGCTTCCATTGGGGGCTAATCCAAGTAGGAAAAGTACTTGGAAACCCATTATTGATAAGTTTAAACATAAATTGGCTTCCTGGAAGAGAAGATTTTTATCTTTTGCTGGGCGATTAACTCTAATCAAATCTGTAATATCCAATTTGTCGATCTATTATTTATCACTGTTCAGGATCCCTATTAGGGTGGCTAAGGAGATTGAGAGAATGCAATCAACATTCTTGTGGGGCGAATCAGAACTCAAACGAAAAATTTGCATTGTTCAGTGAGAGGTGGTAACGAAGAATAAGAAATTAGGTGGACTAGGCTAGAGAAAGTTGACAATCTTCAATCAATGTCTTCTATTGAAATGGTGGTGGCGGTTTGGTGCTGAGAATCAAACTCTTTGGAAGGAAGTGATTTGTCATAAGCATGATGCTAGGGATGGAAGATGGTTACCAAATATTGTAAGCAGAGGCTCCAAAATTTGGTCTGATATCACCACTGCTGCTGTGTCCAATCCAGAATTGCATAGTTTTTATATCAATAACTCTCATATTGTTTTCGGGGATGGGATAAGAGTTCAATTCTGGATGGATAAGTGGGTTGGTACTCTTTGTTTGATGGATGAATTCCCTAGGCTATTTTCTTTATCTACTGATAAAAATGGTGTGGTAAAGGTGTTCTTTGAGCAACAATCAAATACTGGTGGATGGATTATAAATTTCAAAAGATCCTTACTGGCTTGGGAAGAGGAAGAAGCTCAAAGATTATTCAATTTTCTTCGTAGTGCTCCAACATTCTGTAACAACAAATCAGATGAGTTAAAATGGAGTTTAGATCCATCTGAGGTATTTAGTGTTGCCTCAGCCTACAATTGGAGTGAATCACTGTTAGGGCCTATACTAGTAGTGGCTAACTCAATCTGAACAATTTTCTCCTCCCAAAGTGCAATTCTTTGGATGCTTGGCTTGGCTTGGCAAGGTTAAAACTTCTAATTTTCTCTATAGGATTGGAATCTTAGATGGCAGTGCTAATCTTGCTTGTGTTTTCTGTCCAAATGAGATTGAAACAGTGGATCATACCTTACTATTTTTCCCTTTTGTCTGGTTGTTGTGGTCCAACATTATAAGATGGTGGGGTTTACAATGGGTAATACCAAGTTTGATGACTGGCCTGTTGCAGCGGTAGCTTGGTTGTAGAATGAAAATGCTAGAAAAGAAAATTTTGATGGTTCTACCTCTGGCTATCCTTTGGTCTATTTAGAAGCATAGAAATGATTGCATCTTTAATAGCTTTCAACCAAATTTGGAGGATTTGTGTGAAATTGTGAAGCTATGAGTAGCCATATAGCTCAAAGCGTCGCCAATTCAGGTGGAGTATTCTATTAATGACTTGGTCTTTAATCTACCACAAGTTAAGCATTGTATCAGAATTAGAGGGTGAGTGACTAGTGTTCAAGACTGGTGGCAGATTGCTCTGCAGTGGTGCTGACTATTGATTTTTGTGCTCCAAGTTCAATATTGCATTAGGAATGGAAGCTGTATTTTCAATAGTCAGTTTGTTTAATTAGCTGCATTTTCATATGGAGCAATGTACACTGGACTCTGTCTAGCTGGCTGAGGATGGGCTGAGCATAGTTGCTGCTGAAATGGTCTCTGGTGTGCTCTGTTGTGATGGTCTCTGCGGTGTTTTTCTTTTGGGTGCTTTGCTTCTTGGCTGCTCAGTTATACTTAGGAAGCAAATCCTACTGGTTGCTGCTGGTCTACTATGCTTAGGTTGTGGTCTATTATGTTGGTATGCTAAGTTCTACCAGTGGTATGTTGTTGGTCTATTTGGGTATGTTGTGTTATGTTGGCTCATTTATAAGTCTGTGTTAGATTCTGGTATGCTCTGCTGTTGGTGTGTTTGTTATCATCCTCAACTAGCAGCAGCATCAGTTTGGTGGTTAAGTTTGGCTGCAAAGGCTGAGTCTACTGCTTGCACAGCTGTGTTGTTGTTGTTGTGGTGGTTGGTCTGTTTTTCTCGTTGGTTTCTCTTACCAACTCTGGAGGTGCTAGCAAATGATTGGATGGGCTTTTTGGTGCCAACCTAGTTGGGATAAACTAGCTCATTATGATGTTTTCACACTTTCCTTTTCTTTATTGATGTTTGGTGTTGTGTACTTTGTACTTGATTCTTGCATCAATAAAGTTTCTTTTTTGTTGATCCAAAAAAAAAAAAAATTAAAAAGAATGCATCATAACAAATTCGAATCATAACAACAAATCATGTGCACACTCTTGCAAACAAAGGTTGGCAAGAAGTCAACTGCAACAAAATTAGAAACAAACAAAACAACAAACACAACATAACCCCTGCTGTCCCTGATCCAAAATTAAGTTAGAAGTACCAAGTAAAACACTTAAATCCTTACCCAACAACATCTAACCTAGCATAAGTACCACGAATCAGCAAACAAAGACACTAGCCCACCAGCCCCAAGACAACAACAACAGCATACTAGCACTGGCCCACACTCAAATCGAAGTGGTAAAGGTAATTTGTATAGCTCTCTTCTCATTAATAATTTATTAGTTATATAAATGAAAAAACATACTATTGTCATCCTTTCTATATTAAAATGTATATTTCATATTATTTATTTTATATTTTCATATCATCTATATTAATTTTGATCTTTATGTAGTTTACTTTAATTTTAATGGTGATATAGATGGTACATTGGACAATAATTTTTAATCTTTTGTGACGTAGTTATCTGAAATTTATATCAAATTATAAATTATTCTTAATTATGAACTGTGTAAATAACAACTTAGGCATATTGTTAGATAAATATTTTTAATTTTAGTATTTGTTTTGAATTAATAAGAAATTTTTAAAACTTTTATTCTAAACGGCATAGTGAAACTTAAATATACATGTAGAGATTAGTTCTCAGTTTAGGTTTCGAACTCTTGGCAGATGTGGTCTAATTACCATGTTACCCTCCAGCAATGTGAACGGAAGGCAAGCTTTGTGGGAAATTCTATTTCCACATACTTAATGAACTCAGTGCACATCTTTTCTCAATATACACACCTATTAATTTGATTATCACTTAATATTCTCAATCCACACACAGAAAATTACAATTACACCTTTCACTCATAACCATTGTACACACACCAAACACTCCTTTCCACACACTTGTTCATTGATCCTATGTCCACAAGTGTAGACCCACCCACATGAACACCCGTTGAAAGACTTTGGTCTGCAGTGAGACATTTTTCCTCCATTGAAGACCATATTCAACCTCCATTCCAAAATATTGTTGAAGGTAAGGCATTCTTTCCATGGACATCTTATTCTTTCCACATAAGAAATGGAAAATTTATAGGAAAGCAAGCCTGACTTTACCAAACGTGGTCGATTGCTGGATACCTAACTACAAAAATGCTTTTGGAAAATCCAGAGATGGCTTCTCTTTTATTCTGGGAGGAAGACTATGAACTTCTAGAGATTTTTGTTTGTGCTCTTAGCAAATCCGGCCACAAAAATTGCTCTCAAGGTGCAGCAAAGTCTCAAATTCTTGTTTAAAATTCTTTTGTACAAACCCCACTTCATAAACATAGGGAAATAAAGTTTGTTGATAGCATTTTCTTAGCAGAAAATTTCACATAAAAATCATCTGTTTTTGTAACATTTTAGTGTAGAATATTCATTGATTCATTGCCTGATCAATTACACAAGTTGATCGGTGCTGGAAGATTGAACAACTATTTTTTGGAGAGCCAAAAAATAGTTATGCGGCTCTTTTTGATTATCCGTATGTACAAATATTACATAATAGTTACTACACAATTACATTTTCTCCAAAATTTTGATGCAGCTTCTGCTCTTTTTTGATATGTTGCCCAGCAGAGTAGTTTATGTGGCCATATTATGTTTACGGATAATTTTACATCATTTTATTCTTTCCATGGATATCTTATTTTTAAAAGATGTGTACAGAGAATATTTTCATATAATATTGTAGGTATTGGTAGATGTCCATTATGGTCATTTTAATTTAAGATATAATTGTCATTAAAATAATATTTCATTAAGTGTGTATGCTATGCTGAGGTAATTAAATGTTTGAAAATAGAATTTCCCAAGCTTTGTGCCTCCAATAGTTTTGGACTTCTTTGGCACAAGTTTGATGTTGGTAGAGCCTAAAACAAGACTAGAGGCAATCTAAAAAGGAAAGTAAATAAAGAAAATCAGTGTTTTATTTAGAATTTATTTTCTTAAGCTATTTTTTTGTTGGTTAACATTTTTCTTGATAGTTTGGATTTGAATTTTCTTATTTATTTATATTTTGGTTGGGAATGTAAGAAATTAATATACAGTAAGCTGTAACCATAATAATTATGCAAAATTAAACCTAATAATATCTTAAATTCAATACATCTCAAGAATCAAATGAGCATACCTTTTATTGATTATTGAACTAGAGAAAGTTGAGAAAATGGCCCTTTAGTCGAATATTTAAATTCTTGGCTCACATATTTCTCTATGTCTGTCTTAATTAGAGTGACTGCAATACTTTTTAATGATGGAAAAATAGTAAGTACATTGAAAGGGAAGTGATCAATCCTTTTATAAGGACAGAAGAGGGTCAGGTAAATTCTATCAGAAGAATGTCCATCTATCACATTTCCTTCTTATATTAAAAGAAAAATTATCGCATTTAAAATACTAATTTCTGAATTTTATCTAAAATATTAGTCTTATCTAATTGTGGAGTCTTAATATCATAAAACATGTAAAAGATAAGTCTAGTGGGCTACACCAAAATGTAAAATGAACTTTCTCTCACTTGTCCTATTAAACTGATTTTGATGCAACTATGTGTGTATGTGTTTTGTAGATATACAATTTGTTTATAAAATTTTAACTCATTGGATTCCACTCTCAAAACTTTGAAACATGATAACAATTTTTTTTAAAACAAGCAATAAGTTTAGACTTAATAGAAATTATAATACTGTAATTATTTTAAATCACACCAATGTGAGTCCTGATTGTTTCATTGTGCTTCCCCCTTTGCTTTTGTTTGCTTCCCTTCTTGTTGATTGGTATCTCACCTACTTGGTAGCATACTAGTATATAATTGGGCTAGTTATGCATTGCCAATCTAGTTAGGATGGTTTAATTTTGATATGATACCCTTTGCATTCATCCTTCTTTATTAGTGTATGATCTTATGCTAGTACAATATCTTTCCAACAATAAAGTCTTTTTTTGCCGACAAAAAAACATAGAACGAAAATAAGATTAAAGTAATAATTAATTCATTGGAGAAAAGCATATGCTCTCACAATAATTTTCTTGGGTAAACCCCAAAAATGGGAACTGAACAGTAGGCACTTGTAAGGCCAGGCTCTAGGCCCATTATCGGGCTGATACCGCCGCAGGCTCAAGCAAGTACATTCAATTTTTTGAGATATTATACTATAAAACTCAAACTTCAACTACACATTTGTGTGACAAAAATATTTAGTGGGATAAAAACATATGTTTTTCCTCTTTTAACTTTTTTTCTCCATCATTGCTAGTAGCTACAAGCAACTTGTGGGCTGAACTGTACCAGAAGAAGTTCCTTCAGCATTGACACATGAAGCTTGAGCTGGTTGATTCATATATATGAGGTTCACATCTTCTAATATTATATTGCTGCAAGGATTCTGTTTGCTACAATCAAAATTCACAGCAACTTCTGTCGCTGATGTCCCATGAATGTCCTGGTATGTCACGTCACTGATCTTCACACCCGACACCTACCAAATATATAAATAAAATAAAAAAGTATTAAAATCAAGGTAAATACTAGTTGGGTGAAATCCAAATATACAAACAATTACCCAATTATGGGTCCAATGTTAAAAGGCTTGATTTTAACATTTTAACATAGGGGCTAGGGAGAAGAGGTGTTTCATTTAGTTTCATTTTTAACAAATGGATTTAAGATTGTCCAGCACAAATGTGACATGAACAAGGGCCCTGACAATAAAAACTCCCCTACGATCACCTTGTACGATGCTTAGCAAACAATGATTTGTGTAAATGAAAATTGCAACTATTTTTAGACATTCCCCCCAAAAAAAATAAAAAAATTGACACAACGAAAACATAACAAATCTTACTTGATTAGGGCAATTTGTGTTGCCAGGGCAGTAATTTTGGTCGATGATAACAGGATTTTGGACATTAACCATGGTAGCATGCTGGAAGAGCACACCCCTAACAAATCCACTGCTGGGCTTGGCCCATGTCTTTATCCTCAAACCATTTTGTGTACCCGTAAACGTAACTGTCTTAACTGTCACATTTTGCACTCCTGATTCTTGCGAGTCCTTCCCTAGACTCCCAATGCTGCACCAAAATATAATAATTTTATTTCTTTTTCATGCAAGTGGTATGAGGAAATAACATAAGGGAAAGATATATTGCAAGAGATAAGAGTCGAACAAAATGTGGGAAATATAAAAGCAATGTTTACCTAATACCGTGGCCAGGGCCGCAGGCAATGCTCTCAATCCACAAATTGGTAGTGCCTGGACCTACTGAGATACAATCATCCCCAGTAGCAATCTTGGAGCTCAAAATGGTGACACCGGATGATCCTGCAACATGAATGCCGTCTGTGTTTGGGCTGTTTCCTGCCGCTGACACCTTCATTCCTTGTAACTTGACGTTGTTGCAGCTATTGATCACAATGTGGAACATCTGACTGTTCAGCGATGTTAATCCGCTGACCACAATGTTGTTCGAATTGCTGAATTCTAGAGTCTGCAGTTTAATGTTCCAATTAATTACTTCAATCAATCAGCTAAGAATAAAAAAGGCAACTAATTTGGGGAATATATTGTTACTGGTCCCAGCAAAACATAATTATTGATATTGGAGAAGCACTAATCAAGCTTGTCTTATTTTATTTTATTATTGTTTAGAAAAAAAAAAAAAAAAAAGATTCGTTCTACAAGACAAAATCACTAATGAAAGCGAATGGTTGACCTATAATACTAACTTACAATAACCAATATTAGGGATATATAATATATGTTGCAATGATTTGGTATATGTATATGGATAGAAATCTGCTTAACCCAAAATTGAAGCCAAGTGTATCCCAAATCACAGAGTCAAAGATCACTTTGATCTCATTACCCATACTAGTTATTCAGTTTCAAGAATAGCATTGCCACTAGTGGTGGTATTGAATCAATTTTGCACTGCTGTTGAAGACCAGAACTTATAGTGGACCAAAAAGTAATTTATTTATTTATTCATTTTTTGAAAATTGGAAGTTTTCTATAACACCCAGTTTCTTTTCTTAAATGATCCTATTGTGAAAGGAAAGGATAGCAGTCCCCTCAACCAAAGTAAGGGTAGAAAAAGACCGAAGAGTAATTTACAGTAAAAGATTACCGTAGCACCAGCAGGGCAATTCTTGCCGGAAGCCTTGCAAGCCCACAAAGCAGTACCTTGAGCGTCAAGTGTACCACCATAGATAGAAACACCATTGACATTCTCAAACACAATCCAGTTAAAACTATTTCCGAGGACATTGTAATCTGATGGAGCCACAAGAGTGCCGTCGATATGAACGCTGATGGCAGTGTTCTTGCAGATGTCCCCAACAAAGATTGTTTTGGATGAAATCAAGTACGTTCCCTGAGGCACGTATATCGTAGCCGGGTATGCCGAGCCACAAGCCCCATCCCATGCACTCAAGAACGCCTTGCTTGAGTCTGTCTTCCCATCTCCTTTTGCTCCTAAACTAACCACATTGTATGTTGGTGTTGCACTTGCTAACAACGATTCATACAAGAAGATCATTGACACTAGTGTCAGAACAGAAGAACTCATGGCTTGCACACTTTTCATATTTTTTTAGAGAGAGAGAGAGAGAGAGAGAGAGAGAGAAATCGTTGGGGGAAGAAGTAGATCGTGGTGACGAGTTGATGCGGTTTGAGGGCTACTTATAGGCTTTGAGTTTTGAGTGCCTTGTTTGGAATTTTTCTTTATTTTTTTAAATAAAATCATTGAAAACAATATATAGTATGTACCCAACGGAATTTGGTAGGCATGTTTAATTTCCATCATTTTATAAGTCATACTTTCCAAACAGGCCTTTTTGAATTGGAAATTCTTCATTGCCCATATATGTCAGATCCTTTCATTGCACGGTTCTAATGAAATTTTTTTATTATATCATCTAAATAAATATGTGAATAAATTTAGTAAAAAAAAAAGGATTAATTACAAATTTTTGATTAAAATACAAATCGCGCCTGTGATTTTGAAAATTAAATTCCACCCATGAAATTTCTAATTTCATAACAAATCGCTGCTTTTATTAATAAATCATCAAGTCAATTAACAGTTTTTAATGATTTAAAAATAGGGAAATGTTAGGGATCATGAAAAATTTTTCATAAAAATGATCATGAAAAATTTGTGACCCTTAAATTACATTGATTAGTGTGTGGTGCTTTATTGTAAGTGTAATCCAAATGTCACAAATCTTTCATGATCATTTTCATGAAAAACTTTTCATGATACTTAGCATTGCTGTTAAAAATATGTTTCAATTAATAATTTAAGTAATTTTATTATTGTATAGGAGAGCAATTATTAATTTTATTTTTTCAGTTAATGCTATTAAATAAAAAAATTTAATAAAGGTGTATTTGTAATTTTTCTAACCACAGGGGGCAATTTGTATTTTAAGCAAACCTCAAATGGTGTATTTGTAATTTATCCAAAAAATATTATTACAAACCTTTAAATAATAAAGCAAAATTCATTTTACCTCCTTATGTATGGCTTCATAGCTTGTCAACACTTTACCTCCTATCTTTTACAGGGTAATTCTAAAGATGTCAAAAATTCTATCAAAATTTCTACTAAATGTCTCACATGGGTGTAGGACTTACGTGGGACCACATGGTCTGTGTACCACATGTGAAATATTTTGGTAGAATTTTTTAGATCTCTAACATTTTTCTTTCTTAAAAGTAGTCTTGTACCTCCTATGTGATTTTGGAATAAAATACAACTATTAACACCATTAACTATAGATATGAAATAACTATAATACCCTCAAACTTTATATTCTTTGTTATTTTCTTTTCTTTTTCATCTATTATACACATAATTTATAATGTCTATTATTAATTCAATCAAATCACAATTAATTAGAAATTCTTAATTATTTATTGTATTATTAAATTTTTATCCTAATTTTAATTTAATTATATTTTAGATCACAATTAATTCTAAATATTTAACTATTTACTATAATTACTAACTTTCTAATCTAATTTTAATTTAATTATGTTTTATATCACAGTTAATTTAAAATTCTTAATTATTTATTATAATTTCTAACATATTAATCTAATTTTAATTTAATTACGTTTTAGATCATTTCTTAATTGTATTTTATAGATCAATTGTTAATTATATTTTAGTTTAATTTATTTTATTTTAATTAACATATTAATCTAATTTTAGGTTTAGAGAAAATGGGGGTAAAATTGTTCTTTTGATGTATTAATTTCATTATAATTTTTTCAAAAAACAAAACTTACTCTAAAATGTAATGTGTGTAATTCACCTTCTGTTAGTTTGAATAAAAATACTAACGGTAGCACTTTAATCTAAAATCACATGAGCGCTTTCTGATTATATTTAAATTATAGGAAGGTAAAATGTTCCAGTCCTTAAATGACAAAGAGGTAAAATAAATTTAACCCTAAATAAATAAATAAAATTTTGATGTGGACAATTTACCAGCATACCTCAGTGGTAGTATTACATAATGATGCTGTTTCCATATTGGCTTCACTTTACTATAAAAGTTTTGTGTTTCTTACTATACGCGTCATTGGCAAAGATACAGAGTTAATCATATTTATCAAAATCGGCATCAAGACTACACGATTTGGAACCTAATTTTTAAAGATTGCCATGCTTTTAACTAGTGAATAAGAAAATCAAAATTCCAACTCCTTTAATAGTAACTGTAAATAATAATAATAATAATAATAATAATAATAATAATAATAATAATAATAATAAATAAATAAATAAATAAATAAATAAACTATTTACACTTTAAGGCTTAATATATTTTGTCTGAAGTTCAAGGGTTTGTGTAATTTAAACTTTCAAAAATATGGATCTTATGTGGCAAGGGCGTTTTAGGAATGCAAGCAAATTGATGAAAGATTTGAAATAGAAGGAAACATGCATGTATATGGTTGCTTTGGAGATCAGAATTTCAATGGTTGTTTATTAATAAAAATAAATAAATAATTGAAAAAAGAAAAAAGAAATAAAACATCCCGTCACCTCCCTCCTCTTTCTCTGGTGTGTATGTTTTTATAGAATCAAAGAATATGTTTGCGTTGCAAAATTTTTCTTCCTTTTTTCTCATTTTTTTTTTTTTTTGTTTTTTTGTTTTTTGGTAAGAGACAATTTTAATTGCTTATAGGGCAAGAATAAAAAGCCTCCAATCCAAATCCCCACTTTTTCGTAAACTTGATTTTCCTCTCATCTACTTATTCTTTAAATGATGATAAGTCACACTGATCTCTTTTGTAGTTGAAAGAAAATACAACAAATTTTATAATTTTGACGTAATTATATTGATCTTCTATTTGGTAAGGTTAAATATATTAAAATTAATGTAGATAGTATGTAAATATAAAGATACACAATGTAAAATATATAATTTAATGTAAAATAAATGACACATTATTTTTCTATTCATACGAATAATGAATTTCTGATAAAAATGAGATCAAATATTGTATGAATTAAAAATTTAAGGAAACTCAGTGTAATTATGCTAAACTTGTGGGCTTATATTGTATTTTATCCAAATTTTAGAAGAAAAAAAAAAGTCAATGCCATTTACCGTTTAAATAATTATTAATGCAAATGGTATGAAAACATAAAGATATGTAGGGTAAAACATACATTTTAATGTAAAATAAATGACACATTATTTTTTCATGGGCAAACTTTACTTTACCCCGTATGGTTTAGGCTATGTGTGGTTTACCTCCCTAACGTTTGAAAATGACCACATAACCTCCACGTGATTTGTAGACTAAAGTGTACCGTTAAACATTCTGTCCAACTTAACAAGTGTAAAACACGTGACAGACATAAAAGGGTTATATATTCATTTTCAAATTTTAGTGAGGTAAATCGCACATGGGTTAAAGTACACTTTACAAGTAAATGACGAAAATGTCCGTTGTTCACTTATTTATATACAGGGGTATTTTAGTCTTTTTATATTAAATCGTTAATGGGTCCAACAATGCATTTCAGTTCACAAACTGCATTTTATGGGATCATTTTAAACGTTAATAAGGTCAATATCAAAAAATAAGAAATAAGAGATTGAAGAAATTCCAGATAAAGTCATAGATATGTGTTGACAACATTTTGTGTGAACCAATGTTTCAGCAAGAATTGTCTTCTTATCTAATCCGTCATTTTGGATATCATGGTGGTCTCCATGACTTGAGGGCTTGATTTGGGGGCTTCTCATGCTTCCATGTGGCATAATTTTCTCATTTCTCGCATGCTATCAATCATACTAACCCATGTGCACCCACAACCAATGGAAATACATTATACATTAATAAAATAAAATAATAAATAAAATAAAATAAAACAGGGTAAGGCTCCGTGTCAGCTTGCTTCAAATTTCCACCATTAGCACTAAATGCAAAGATTTTGGTTTAAAATTAATCTAAAACACATTGCATGACAATAGTTTTATGTGAGGTTTAGATTGTGTTTGCTAGGAAGTTTTAATGAGAGAAATGAAAAGGGAAAAAAAAAATACAATTTTACTTTTTGTTTGGTTATAATAAAATACACAAGGTAAAAGAAAATGAGGAAGAAATACAATTTCACTTTTTATTTTTTAGATTCACTTTTAAACTTTTTTTCTTTCTATATTTTTTAACTCAATCAAACATAATTTAAAATTCGAATCCTATCATTTTTTTTTCAAATAAAGCTTCCGACCCCAGTGGGGTGCTGGGGGTCGTGCGTGTCGCCCACTGATTGGCCCAAAAAAAAATTTTTTTTTTTTTTTTTCAGCGAATGGGTGAAGTCCACGTCACTGGGGGTCGGAAGCACTTCTCTTTTTTTTCTTTTTCTTTTTCTTTTTTCCTACTTCTATTTCTCTTATTAAATTCTTTAATTAAACACAACTTTAAAAAATAATTCTTTACGTTTGTAGCACTGCCATTGCTTATTTCCCCATTCAACCTTATCTTAGGTGGTGGTGGTTATAACTTCAGCATACCTTCAGTGATTGTACTTTTACATGAGTAGGAAAGTTTGAGGTTTCAGGTTTGTGTTTAGGGAGTTGAATGCCTAATTCTTAAACGGATAAAAACATGACCTTTTGTTATTCAATAGAGTTCTCTTAATGGGTGCCCACTCGACAATTCTTAAGGACAAAATATGTCAAAAACATAAGAATTTTGATGTATTTTTTTATTATATATATTTCATCTATTTAAATTTTTTTTTTCTTTCTTTATATATCTTCACTAACTACCGCCCAACACTGGTGATTAGCATTTTCCAACCAAATATTATGGCAATTCTACAGGGAGCAAATATTCTACACTTCCATACTCCTTACGTCCAAGCTTCGTGTTTCTCCGAACAATGTCATCAAACCTGAAAACATAGCAATAGCGAGATACCTGGTGGGTGTGTTGCCAAAAAAATCCCTCCGACGATCAAGTTAGCACTCATAAAGAGAGAGAGAAGGGGACAAAAGAGAAGATAGCTTTGTGAAAAAAGATTGCGGACCTCTTGCATGGAGGCGCTGCAAGGTTTATATAATATGTGTGCACACTACTTTGCTTGTCCTTCTGGACATATGGATGTACTGTCCTCTCTTCGTCTTACACGTGTTATGCGACAATATTGCCAAACAGTATCGACAAAACAACCAAACGGTATTAACGTGCACGAATAGTGGATTCCCTCATCTGCTCTTCAATTGGGCCAAGTGGCAGTTCCTGCCAAGCTATGCACAACCCAGTGGTTGGCGGCTCACTTTACAAATAACTATAGACTGACCAACTGCGAGATACCCAGCCGGTCATCTACAACTCGGTCAAGACGGTTGAACTCGCCCAAACCAGCCTTGCCCAGCACTAAGATAGGGTTGACACGGTTAGTCCACCTACAACTGAGTAGACAACCCCAGTCATTCCTCAGTCTAGTTGAGATCGAAAGCTGCCTCTCAATTCAGTCGAGAGCAACACTCCGTTCCATCAATCTCAGCCTTAGACCGTGTTGACTGATTACCTCGGCCCAATGCGGCGTCTCTCCAAACCTACCATGAAGCCCAGGACAACGGCCCAAGTCCTGACCTAGCTCAACCTATTAGTCTGCTGCAAATCCCCCTCTCAATTGCTCCTTAATCTCGTCTGCTTCTGCATGACCAAGATTACCACAATTGGCCAAGTCTGGGAGCACAGTTCACCTCACTACTTTGATGCAACGTCTTCTCAGGGAGATACGCGTCATCATGTAATGATGATGGATGCGATTTCCAAGGAAACCTTTCAAATTTTGGTGCCTCAGGTAAAATACGTATACTGTTGTCATCTCCTCTAATTCTCACCACTATTCATTGCCATTTTAGAGAAAATCCCCTACGAACCAAAGAAAACCTCATTGGCGCCTTGCGTCCAGTGCCCCACTCAGAGCATTTTGGACGGTGGTTCTTTATCACATCCGTCGTCGGAGCATCCTTCACCGAGTGGAACACCGCTTGAAGCTTCAATCCGTAAGTCTTTCCATGCTTGCTCATATTCATTCCCGTTCTTCAAGTGTTTTGAATATTCTTGAGTTTATGTTGTCAAATCTATATTCAAAACATGATAATAGCACCAAATCCCACGAGAAACATGTTTTTACAGGGGTTTCGAACCATCCCTAGTGTTTAAATGACCCCTAAGCCTTGGCTGTTCATCGTCATTTTCATACCATAAGATGAACATGGATGGAATTGGGTCAAACTGGGCAAAAAACCAACATTTGAACCCAAAATCTCAATCTAGCCAGGAAAACTTTATGTTTTGTCACATCTAAAGAAAAAATCGGGATAGGAATGAAAGTAACTTAGGACACCGCGTGATCGAGCTAGAATTCGCTTCGCTCGCACAGTCGAGATAGGACCAGGTATGCTTATGAGACTGAGATAGAACCTGACTCAACAATGCAATGGAGCTAAAAACCCAGCTCTTTTGCTCAGCCAAGATAAAACATGTCTTGTCCACGTGGCCAAGCTAAAACCCAGCTCATTACCTATAACCGAGTTGTCACTTGCACTTAAATTTGATTTTCCACTATGTAGAATCCTAGGTGACCAGATCCACCAACACAAGCCCTCTCAAAGACCGAGCATCCGCTGCATAACTTGACTAACACCCTTTACTGGGCAGACCACACCAGGCTACATGGGACGATACCGCTTCTTAGTGCACACATCGGGTACCCTAGCCAAGTTTCATGAGGAATATGGCATTCCTGTCGATGTACACTTCGAGCTTGGGAAAGAGGGGATAGTTCCCTAGGGAAGACAGAACACTTCCCCCTTCACAGTGCCATTAATTATAGAAGGGGATCTTCGCTTCCCGGTGCAGCCACTGATGTGCGAATTCTTAAGATGCACCGAGTTGTGCCCTACACAAGTCTCCACCAACACATTCCGCATAATGAACAGAGTAGCCGAACTAAATCACTGACTCGGCTTAACCTTAGGCCTTGCTGAGATACTGCATCAATACACGCTTAGTCACACAAGTGACGGCTTTAACTGGTACTTAAAAGTAAGAGCAGACAGAGAGCGTCTAGTGATCGGCACACCAGATAAGGACCTTCATGATGACGACTTCTTCTAGGTAACCGGCAACTACGAACTGACGACGTGCCCAGTTAGTACATTAGTAAAGACAAGGGCTCGACAAGCAAGTCAAATTTCAAAACCAGTCAATTTCATTTTGGTCTTGTTTTGCTGAGCTAACAGATTTCTTCTACAGGTATTGCCGAGCTTCAAGCATTGTACTTACATCCTGACAAGCGACAGTAAGGACCGTGCTACGATATAAGAAATGCAACTGCCACGATTTGCTCAGTCAAGTGCCAAGCTATCGTTATTCGGCCAAAAAAAAAGAACAAAGTCATAGACTTCTTGTCTGAGCCTTCTCTCCCTCCGGATCTAAGTCTTCCTAATGTCCCACTAATTCGACTGACCGAATAAGAGGAAAGTTACAAGAGGAACAGAATCAAGAACCTCATCACAGCCACCTCTCAAGCAATATCGAGCAGCTTACTTCCACATGCTCCAATAGCCGGTCAAGGTTCAGCAACCATGCTGGCCTTGGCCTCCTCTATCGTCCAATCCTTTGGCACACAGTCTCATCGGGCTGGCAAAAGTGCTCGCTCGGCCAATCCTTCGGTCGAGCTAGAGATCGAGCTCAGGACTAAGCACGTCGTTACTGAGGTTAAGCCAGCTCCTACCTGGCAACCGAAGTTGAAGTCCCGAGGAAAAATCATCTCGGCCGACGCTTCTATCAAGGGGGACAAGAAGCACCTCCTGGCCTTTGACCTTTCCAAGTCCATGTTTCTGCCAGAAGATATGACCGGGATGGAGCACATGCCAAACATCTAGATGATCAAGTCCATGGTGAAATCCACGACTACGGTAAGCTTTTTAATTAAAAAAATTTTAACTGTTTGCTCGGTTTTGCTTGCTAACCTCTTCCTTTTGCAGGCAATTTAGAAGACCCATCCTGTCATGGACCGGGTTATGAATCTATGCCAAAAAGTAGCCGACGTCACCATGCAAGGCATGTACTTCGAAGTCAAGCTCGGTCGGGCTAAAACTTCTCTTGAGCTGGCCAATGTAGACAACGCCCAACTCTTCAGCCAACTAACTTACGCCGAGTAAGAGAGGAATGCAGCGCGTGCCAAGCTCGAGGCACTGAAGAAATAACAGTCTACAACTGTGAAAGCGGCAGAAGATCAAGGCTTCAAGGAACAGCTTGGAAGATGACTTGCGAAAAGCTCAATCATGGTCTTTCAACCAAGGTGTTCGCCGCTCCTTCTCTCCACTTCCTGCCAGGCTATATGGTTTCATACACCGAGAACATCTTCAATGCCTTGCAAGAAAAGGAGGCTGAGGAAGGAGTAAAAGCTCCACCGGCTGATCTTGGCGGAGACAAAAATGCTGCTGAGACCGAGCTAGAGAGGGTTGCTGTAACTAAGCAAGAGAGAGTTGCTCTTGGTGATGATTTTGCTGATGATTTGTCCCCCACTGTTTAACTTCTTAATTTTTCCTCTTTTTCTTCTTTTCTTTTCTTTTTGAATATTGTAATCGTGCTATCTGCCCTACTACGTACTCGATGCATTGCATCAATGAAAATTACACAACATTTTGTCTATGATTTTGGATTGATGCATCTCGGTAAGGAACTATGAGCCAAACTTAATTTGTCAAGCAACAAATTCTAGATTGAACACAACATGACTCGTTCTACAAAGGAAAATTAGCTCGACATGAAGTTTTGAGTTGAACGAAACGTCAATTTCATTGGTCGAGCAAAATCCATTCGGCAAGGAGCTATGAGTGAACAAAGCATTAACTCATTTTGTCGAGCAAAACCAGCTCAACAAGGTGCTATGAGTTAAACAAAACATCAACTCATTTTGTTGAGCAAAACCAACTCGGCAAGGAGCCATGAGTTGAGCAAAACATCAACTCATTTTGTTGAGCAAAACTAGCTTGGCAAGGAAGCCATGAGTTGAACCAAACATCAACTCATTTTTCCAAGCAAAACCAACTCGGCAAGGAGTTTATGAGTTGAACAAAACATCAACTCACTTTGCCGAGCAAAACCAGCTCGTCAAAGAGCGATAAGTTGAACAAAACATCAACTCATTTTGCCAAGCAAATACCAGCTCGGTAAAGAACCCCGAATTGAACAAGTCATTAACCCGTCTTATTGAGCTAAACCATCTCGGTAGGAAGCCTTGAGTCGAACAAACCATTAACTTGTCTTGCCTAGCAAAACCAACTCGACAGAAAACCTTAAGTTGAACAAGTCATCAACCCGTTTTGTTGAGATAAACTAGTTTGGCAGAAAACATTGAGTTGAACAAACCATCAATTCATCTTGCCAAGTTAAATCAGCTCGCACGGGAAACCTTGAGTTGAACAAATCATCAACTCATATTGCCGAGCGAAACCAGCTCGGTGGCCCGTTTCCCCTTGTCTGTGACAACTCGTCAGAAGAGAATGAAAATAAAGCTACAATCTCACGTGAAATGAACCATTGTTCCCATTACACTAACAAATATACAGCAAAGGTTGGAAAATTACATCATGAAATGGGGGGTTACATTAAAAGCAGAATTAGAAGTAGAATAGCTTCAAATTCACGATGTTCCATGGCCTGGGTATAACTTGGTCGTCTAGACCCTCCAGGTAATATGCCAATTTTCCTTCCAAACCGGTTATCTTGTAAGCTCCTTTCTAGTTTGCTTTCAATTTTCCTTCTCTTGGTATCAAGGTATTGCCCATCACTTTGCGCAGGACCCAATCCCCGATTTTGAACTGCCTGCGATGGACTGTTTTGTTGTACTTCATGGACAATTTCTATTGATATGTTGCGATATAGATTAGTGTCTTTTCCCTTTGCTCTTCTGCGAGATCCAATTCTAGGGTGATGGCTTCCATGTTCAAGTCCAACTCAAAGTTCTCACTCTGGATGGTGGGCTTGCCAACTTCCAGTAGGATGACGGCCTTTATGCCATATGCCAAGGCGAAAGGAGTCTTCTTCGTTGACCGTCTTGGAGTTATCCAGTATGCCCATAGGACATTAGAAAATTTCTTAGTCCATTTTCCCTCTGTCTTCTCTAACTTTTTCTTTAACGCATCCAAAATGGTCTTGTTCGACGGTTCCGCATAGTCGTTTGATTGAGAGTAAGTCGATGTTGAAGTGTAAAATTATATCTTAAACTCTTCACAGAATCCTCTGAAAAGTTTTCCATCAAATTGGGTGCCGTTGTTGGAGATTAGAGCCTTAGGGACTCCAAACCGTGTTACCATGTTTTGCCAAACAAATTTCTTCACATCTTTCTCTTTAATTGTCGCAAGAGGCTCGGCTTCCACCTATTTGGTGAAGTACTATGTTGCCGCGATGTAGAACTTTCAGTTGCCAGGCGCAATTGGGAATAGTCCCACTATATCTAGCCTCCCCATTGCGAATGGCCAAGGACTTGTAAGAAGGAGGAGTTCTCAGGCTGGCTAATGAATTTGGTGTGCAAAGTTCTGACATTTTTCACACTTTCTCATGTAATTTTGCACGTCGGCTTGTATGCATGGCCACCAATACCCTTGTGAAATAGCGCAGTAAGCTAAAAATCTTTCGCCGATGTGGCTTTCACATATGCTTTCATGGATTTCAAATAGAAAGGCTTCAACTTTGCTCAGATGGACGCACTTCAAGTAAGACCTAGTGAAGGATTTTTTCTGTAAGGCACCAGAAGAGAAAAGCCAAAATCGCTTAGATTTAGCCTGGATTTTGTTTCTTTCTTTCTTGTCGGTTGGCAAGATCCTGTCTTGCAGAAAGATTATCATAAGGTCCATTCAAGAAGGTCCTATCTCGGCATAGAGAACCTCTGCCACTTCCAGTTCTTCGATGCTGGGCCTTGGGAGGAATTCAATCAATAAAGGGCTAGGTGTCGATTTGTCTGCCATAGAAGCTAAACCAGGTAGCTCGCTTGCCTAGTTGTTCCTTTCGTGGCCAATTTGTTCAACTCTGATTGCTTGAAATTTTTTCAGCTCTTCCCTTACAAGGGTCTAGTATTTGGCCATTCTGTTGCCCCTGGCTTCATATTCTCCAAATACTTGATTGACGACGAGCTCAGAATAGCTATAAACCACTAACTCTGATGCTTTTAACCGGAATGCACTTTTTAGCCCGGCTAGCAGTGCCTCATACTCAGCCTTGTTTTCGATGCTAGGAACCCAAGTGTGATTGAATGCTTTATGATCAAACCATCTAGCGAGATCAAAATAATGCCGAGTCTAGCACTGGATCTGTTTAAAGCGTTATCGACGAAAAGTTTTCACATTTCTCCGATGAACAGCTTCCATCATTCTAAAGGTTCTTATGATTTTTGAAGAATTAATCAGTCTTTGTCTTTGTTGTTTTGCTTGACGGCCTGTGAGGCTATATGTTTGCTTGGTAGCTCAGTTATTTCCGCTTCGAGCACGCCATTAAAGGCTTCGAGTTGCATGACATCTTTTCCCTTCCCCCTCCCCCCCCCCAGTAATGTGTTGTTGGGTCCTATAGGTTGTTTTGTTATTCCCAAACTTAACAACGCATTGCTAGGTCTTGGTAGTTCTTCAATTGGCAGATTGATGGTCTGGCGTGCAACTTCTGTGACGCCTTTCCTGCTTTGTTTAGCTGGTAGGTTGGTAGCAAGAGTGTAGGCCTTACAATTTTTGCAATGCTATCTCCGCTTAACTCGGTTGGCTCGGGAGGATATGTCAATGAGACAGTAGGCTTCGTAACTTCTGTGATGCCCACTCCTTTTTTTTCTAGCTGTATTTGTAAGATCTACTAGGTAAATTGGGTAAGTCCCTGGCGAGAATTCAGTGACGAAGTCGGCCAATGCTTAGGCTTTGATGGTGGTTCTAGGTTGAAACTTGACATCAAATTACCTTAATTCAACTACACACTTCAAGATCCGGCTAGAGAAGTCTGCTCTCTCAAATAAGGCTTTTAACGGGAACTCGATCAACACAATGATTGTGTCAGCATGAAAATAGTACACCAACTTCTTGGAAGCCATCATTAGTGTCAGGGTGAGTATTTCCAATGGCAAATATCTCAATTCTGTTGGAAGCAGTGTTTTACGCACATAGAAAATTGCAAGGTGTTGTATGTTCTGGCATGTTGGGAGACGACCAGATAGAGGAAAAGTTCTTCACCCGTTATTGGCGTCACGAAAAGTGAGGCAGATGACAAGTAAGTCTTCAAGTTTGCCAACGCTCGGTCGCATTCCTCATCCCATGAGAACTTTGACTTTAGAGCATGAAAAAAAGGACGATAACGATCTAAAGATTGGCTTATGAATCTATTAAGTGCGGCTGCCATCCCGGCAAAATATTGCACATCCTTCGCTAAATTTGGCCGCTTTAGCTCCTGCATGACCTTGATTTGGGAGGGATCCACCTCAATTCCTTGGTTGGTCGGAAGGCATTAGACGCATTAAGGCGCAACTAATGCTGCTTAAGGATCGCGAACATCTCAGCTAGATCCTTCAGGTGATTGTCCTTGTTCTTGCTCTTGACCTCCATGTAAATGTATGCTTCCATTGTCCAACCAAGTAGAGAGGCGAACATCTTAGTAATCATTCTTTGGAAGGTGGCCCCAGCATTCTTCAGCCCAAAGAGCATGACTTTATAATAGAACAACCCCCTTTGAGTTGTGAAAGAAGTAATCTCTCGGTCAAGCTTGTATATGGCGATCTGGTGATAGTCGCAGTAAGCATCTAGGAAACTAAGCATGTTGTGCCCGGTTGTTAGGTCCACCAACTAGTCGATTCAGGGCAGTGGGAAGCTATCTTTGGGGTAAGCTCTGTTGACCGTCTTGTAGTCAATGTAGACTTGCTATTTTTCATTCTTTTTGGGCACAAATACCGTGTTTGAAACCACCGACAGTAGTGAACCTATTCGATCTCCCTTGCTTCCAACAAATTCTTGACCTCTTTCGCCACCACCTCGACAGGGTGAAGTGCTAATTGCCGCATCCTTTGTGCAACCGGCTGAGCATCTTGAAAGACATTGAGTTAGTGGCAAATGAAGTTTGGATCGATGCCAAGCATGTCATAAGACTTCCATGCAAACACTTCAATATTGGCCACTAATAAGTTCACAATCTCCAATCGCTCTTGGGCGGACAAAGATGACCTAAGCAAAAAGAGCTTGCTCAAACCGTTCTTATCGATTCTCACTTCTACCAGGTCTTCAACAACCTTACCTTTAGCTTTCTTGCCAACATCGTCCAGGACCTTTTGATCTTTCGATCCTTCAATCATTTGTACAAAGCCTTTGATTGCTTGACTTTCATTTTATGGCCACGAAACATTATTTGGCCATAACTTGATCACTCCACACTTCTTCTATCATCCCAGTGGCAGAGGGAAACCTGATTACTTGGTGGCAGGTTGACGCCACCACCTGCATGGCATGAAGCCATCCTTTGCCTAGGATCAAGTTGTAAGTCGAGGGCACCTTCAATACCCAAAACTCTACTTGCTTGATGATAGACCCTATTTTGATTGGTAGGATAATCTTCCAAACCAAGCATTCTAGTTGCAACTTGAAGCCAACCATTGGTGAGGTTGTTGGGGCTAGGTCTTTGTCCTCCGGTTTCAGTTGCTTGAAGGCGTCATAGAACATTATTTCGACCAAGCTACCTTGGTTGATCAAAATGTGTTTGAGGTTGAAGTCTTTGGCATGTAGTGTGATGACTAGGGTGTCGTTGTGTGGGGTTTGGATTCGCTCCAGATCTTTACTAGAGAAAGTGATGACATCTATAACTTAGGTCTTGCCCCTCTTCACGGCAGGTTAGACGAACATAATTTCCTTCATATGTTCAACCTTCTTGATCATCTCCCTAAGCTCGCATACCTGTGTTGGTTCAATGACCCCATGGATCACGTTGATCACACCTTGGGGAGGGGCGTCTAAGGCGACTAAGCCGTTAGGTTCAACTTGGCCTTGAGGCGCGGCCTCAAAGACCCCGTCGATGTAGCAGTCTAAGTGTTCTGCTGACACCAATTCTTCCAGGTGCTACTTCAAGGGCCAGCAATCTTCCATGCGGTGCCCTCGTTCGTCATGGTAGGTGCACCGATATTATGAGTTAAAGCCTCCTCGGCCATCTCCCAACTTAGCCAGCCACCAAACGTATGCCTTATCACGGATCTCGCTAAGGATATGGTAGATTGAAATTTTAAAGGCTGTAGTGATGTCAATCCGGGAGTTCAACTTTCTCTTGGCATCATCCGCGGCATCGTGGTAGTAGTTCGCCCAATCGAAGTTACGGTTCTTATTATTGCAATTGTTTCCACGGCTCTTATCCCTTCTACAATTGTCTAGACGATTTTTCTTATGTTTAACTGTGTGAACTTTGCCCGCAGTTCTCTTATCTACTACTACCGGATTTGTCTTCACGGTAGCAGCACCCGCGTCATCCTTGACTCGGATGTGTTCGTTGATGCGCTGCATGAGTAACTCCATGCTTGAAGGTTGGTTCATGGTAAGCGAGTCTATGAGTCTATGCGCGACTGGAAGGCTGCACTTATTTTGGGTGATCGCTAGGTTCACCGAACAATCAAGAATCTCATTGAATGTTTTCCAATACTTGGCGTTGTACAACTTTAACGAGTCATACAGTTCCATCTTGATTACCAAAAGATGGTCAACCTCCTTGGGCATTTTGGTGTTTATCTTGAATCGGGTGACAAATGCCTCTGCCAACTGCTGCTACCTCTCGATACTCTCCCTTGGCAACCTCTCGAACCACTTTAGGCCCAATTCACCTAAACTTGATGGGAAAGTAAGGAACATTAATGCATCGTTATGTCTGTGGCTAGCCATCACCTGTCGGAAGTGGCTCACGTGCATGTACGAGTCAATTTTTTCATCATAGAGTGTGAATTTTGGCTAGTGAAAACTGGCAGGGAGCGGTGCATTTTCTGTCTCGAGGAAAAAAGAGATGGCACTCAACCTCGCCAAGTCTCTATCTTGTGGTATGTGCACAGTTAGATGCAGGGTTGGCTTCATGACCTTCTCGTTGGCACGACCACCGTGGGCCAGCCGCTGCAATGTCGACACCCTCTATGCCTCCCTCTGGCGCGCTTGCTCCTCTAATATGTCCCTCAAATCCCCGGATTGATCAGAATAGGTCTATCTCGACGTCATTAATGGACGAGAGGGCCTATAGTTACTGTCTCGAGTACCGGATACCTCCGCCGATGTAACTGAGTCGTCAGTGCTGAACCTTTTGGTGATGGACAGTGAGGGCATCGGCCTCCTACTACGACTGCCTAAATGGTGGAACTGAGTGAGCTAACTGTTGTTTCCCACTCCAGCAACGCCTTTTCCCTTCAGATAGCACTTCATAGCCTCCATCTCTGTCGACATCTTTCTGATGATGGTAGCTTGGTCTCTTAGCTTGCTCTCTAGGTGCTGGGTGTGTGATCCACATCGTCAGCGGCATCCTTTTAGGCTCAGAGAGTTCCAAGAACTCCTTGCGCGTTTGTTTCGTGTGTTTATGGAGGGTCCTCGCATGGAGGTCTTCAAACCAGTCATCGTCGGAATGGCAGGCAAGTCGTCTCGTCGCCGGACTGACTTTGGTATAATGTCATCGATAATGGACTTCGGAACATCGTCGTTTGCCATGAAAAGTGATCAAAAGAGCTTTGAGGTCAACGTTTTGTTCGTTCAAGTTTTCTACAGATAGCGCTAATTGTATGGAGAGCAAATACTCTACACTTTTGTACTCCTTATGGCCAAGCTTTACGTTTCTCCGAACAACGTTGTCGAAATTGAAAACACAGTGACAACAAGCTACCCGACAGATGTGTTGCCAGAAAATCCCTCTGATGATCAAGTTAGCACTCACAGAGAGAGAAAGAAGAGGGACAAAAGAGAAAATAGCTCTGTGTAAAAAGATTGCGGACCTCTTGCATAGAGGTGCTACAGGGTTTATATAGTTTGTGTGCGCATTACTCTGTTCGTCCTTCTGGACACGTGGATGTACTATCTTCTCTTTATCTTACATGTGTATTGTGCAACAATACTGCCAAACAGCATCGACAAAACAACCAAACGGTATTGACGTGCACGAACAGTGGATTCCCCCTACCATTGAATTAGGCCAAGTGGCAGTTCTTGCCGAGCTATCCATAACCCGGTGCCCGACAGCTCACTTTACAAATAACTACTGACTGGCCAACTCCAAGGTACCCAGCCAATCATCTGCAGCTCGGTCAAGGTGGTCGAACTCACCTGAACCAGCCTTGCCCGGCATTGAGACAAGGCTAACATGGTTAGTCCAACTACAACCGAGTCGATGACCCCGATTATTCCTTAATCCAGTTGGGATCAAAAGTTGCCCCTTAATCCAGTCGAAAGAAACACTTCATTCCATCAATCTCAGCCTTGGACCGTGTTGACTGATTACCTCAACCCAATGCTAGGTGTCTCTCCTGACCTACCATGAAGCCCAGGACAATAACCCAAGTCCTGACTTAGCTCGCCCCATTAGTCCAATGCAACTCCCCCTCTCAACAATATATATTTTTTTTTTTAAGTTAATCAAAATATTATTTTTAACAAAAAAATTTGTGGATTATTTTGTGTCTCAACTTAGATCAATATAAGAACAATTCACTACAACATATAGAGTTTCAGGAATCAAACTACTTTGTCTTAAAAGCTGAAAATTTTGTTACAAAAAAATTTACGGGCTAATTCATGTTATTGCGAGAGTTGTTGCTAAAATGTTATTCCGAAAAGTCGAAAAAGGGACTTTAACGACCAAATTTTAAAAATATTGCTAATAAATGTACTTTTAGAACAAAGCAATTGGGTGACAAAAAAGTTTACTGTGAGACAAAAATTGTGGCAACAAAAAGACAATAATTTATAATTAAATGTTCAATTTCGTAGCTAAAAATATAACAATGACACTTTTAATAATTAAAATATTTTGTTCCTAAAAATTTATTTTATTTTTTATTTTTTAAATCTTAATTTTGTGTAGTGTTATCATATAAGGGCTAAAACAATTACCCCATGTGAGCATATTTATTGATAATTAGAGGAACCAAAGGGTAAGTCTGATATTGAATGTATCTATTGTACTTCAATGAAATGTATGGTTCACTGGTTATGATCTTCGTAACAGAAGGTATCTGGATTAAGTTAATCATTTTATAATTAAAGAATTGTTTAGTGTATCCTAAATAAATGTACCTTTTATCTTTTTAAATTAAAAAATTAAAAAAAAAATATAAGTATTTGAGTTAATTTTTTTTTTTTTTCTTTTTATATGGTTGCTTTGTCATCTTGAATGGTCAGAATTAAGCAGTAAATCTTGCAGTCCATTACGCAGCTCCTCTTTTGTTGTGCACCTCACATGCACCTTGAATCGAATTGTTAATTATATTATTTTATTTTATTATTTTTTAATTAAGAATTATAAAATTAGTTAAAAAAATATCAAGCATCTAGTTGATAGTTGGTTGCTCATAATCATTTCTCAGGATCAGTTGGTGGCAACTGTATTTG
Organism: Camellia lanceoleosa; assembly: GCA_025200525.1. Taxonomy (NCBI): domain Eukaryota; kingdom Viridiplantae; phylum Streptophyta; class Magnoliopsida; order Ericales; family Theaceae; genus Camellia; species Camellia lanceoleosa. Next base: position 107,272,779 of record CM045762.1, on the reverse strand, counting down.
TTTGTTTAGTAGTCTAGTTTTATTTTATTAAAAGGGAGAAATTATACTTTACTTTTCTTAATTATTGGCCATTATTACTTCATCCATTAATTAAAAATTAATATATTTTTCTCAACTAATCTTATTATTTATTTTAATTTCAACGTTTTTCTTGACATTCTATTGTGAAAAGGGCATGAAAAATCGATATGTGAACCACATCAAAATGATTATTCGCTTTATTATTATTATTATTATTATTATTTTGGTTAATAGATAAAAGAGTAATTATAATATTAAAACTGTTTATATCATTTAATATATATCACTAGTTCACAATAATTAAAAAATCAATAAAGTCTGACAACCAATCTACCAAGCCTACTAAGTTAAACACAACAATCACTACTAATTATATGTAACTCTCATAATAGGATAGAATTAAACTACTATCAAACTCTTTTTTATTAGAGTTGAACTCGAGACATTACACTATAAAGTACTATACAACCATTAGGCTAAATAATTATTCAAGATCTATTTAATTTATATATATATATAGCCGGCCACACCTTTCGTTCTACTTGTTACCATTTTCTAGCACAAGGGAGGAATAGTGGCTACTGGTAGCAGAGAATGGGTGGGAGTGATGAGAAAGAGATGAGTAGCGACCATCGGTAGCAGGGAATATAAGTAGCGTGCTACAGGAAAACAGTAGGAAAATAGCAAGTTTGTGGTGATTGGCAGTGACTGGTTTATAAAATATAATAAAGAGAAAATACAATGAAAATAAATAAATGAAAGGAAATAAAATTTATTATTATTATTATTGTTATTGTTATTTAATTTCAAAAAGTGCCTCATGAAAGCGTGGCATGACAATTTTTGCTAGGCAATATAATATCAAACTAACAGAATAATCATATTTTAACTTAACTAAATATAAGGTGTCAAGTGTTACAATTGGAAAATGAAAAATCAAATAGAATTTTATGTAAACTGTGAAAGTATAATTTAGTGAATATTCGTTTTATTAATAGTTTGTCTGAGATGTGAACAAAAGATGTTACATGTGCAAGTGTCAACAAATTCTTGCCTAAAACTCTAATTGAGCCAATATCTTGGTTCACTGTCTTTGATACACATACACAATCAAGCCGTTTTTCTTTTTGTTGAGGTTGAGTATAGGAGGAGATGCAAAGTCAAGAAGGCACGTTGCCCATGTTTCAGGGACATCTTTTAGTTTGATTTATTTGACCTCCTCCTCCATTACCGATTACAATGTACACCCTAATATAGGTAAATGCACATGACATCCGAAGACCAACTATTCCAATATAGTACTTGTTTGCTTGGTAATTATTCCATCCCTACTTGTTCTTGTTCAATACATGCCAATCTTCATTATCACATGACATGTACGCGCCGTGGTACTTATTCTACCCACTATTCACTGATTAGAATTTTCTACCGATTTTGTTCACAAGTCTTCTAAATATATTGGGGTAAATTATCAATAAGTTATAATAATCGGATTTAATTTTTATCAAATTCTATTGAAAATAAGTTCTAATAAAATAGTCGCTAAAAATTGACAATTAGTAACTTTTTTTGTCACGAATTTTATAAATTGTCTCTAAATCTTACAATTAGTGATGTTTTTTGTGACAAATTTTTTAAATTGTTTCTGAAAGTTAAAATTTAGTAAATTTTTTTGTGACGATTTTTATAAACTGTTGCTAAAACTTATAATTACTGATATTTTTTGTGACAATTTTTAAACTGTTGTTGAAAATTATTAATTAGTAACGTTTTTTAATAGTGTTTGGTGAAAAAAGTCATTAATTATCATAGGACCTATTCGATAATAAGTCCACCTATTAGAACCTATACGTAAGTCTTCCAATATATTGATTAACCACAACAAAAAAAAAAAAATTAAGGTTTTAAATACCAAAATTTAGGGACAATTATTTTTTAGAAACCAAATATTTTTGTTGCAAAAAATATCGTTATTATATTTTTAGTAATGAATTATTATCCTTTTAGGATCAAATTTTTTGTCTTAAAAAATAAACCAATTTGAGATCAAATTATTTTATTCCTAAAAGTCTATTTATATATTTTTAAAATTTTATCGCTAAAAGCCTTATTTTTTATTTTTCGAGGTGACCTTTTAGCGACTATCCTCACGACGATAGAAATTGATCCATAAATCTCTTTTGCAATAAAATTTTTATTTTCAGAGATCAAAAAATTTGATCTCTAAAACTCTGATAAGTTGTAGTAAACAAACATCAATCCCTTGTACATTCATTAATCGGGAAATTTTATTAGGGCCTATAACATATGTACTGTAATTATGATCTTTATAATATTTAGTTTGAGATTTTAATTTAGACTTGATTATGATTTGGTTATACACATTTGTCCTGCTTGGAAGGAAGGTTTTGGGTTAAAATAATCAACAAAAACAAAATAGGTTAAAATAGTTAATAAGACAAAATGTTATATCTAAAATATAATTATTTCACTTTTTCTCTTATAACCATCAAATCAACTAAAAAATATAAGAAATTAAAAAAAAAAAAAAGAAAGAAAAAAAAAAAGAAGCCAACTATCTTCCTAAACATAACTTTTTTAGTCAAGTTAAAATAGTCAAAAAGTTAATTACTTGATTAAGCCTCCGTTTGGGAAGTGGGTTGGTTTTTTTGACTTTTTTGACTATTTTAGCTTGGGGCTAAAAAGCCTGATTTAAAAAAAACTTTTTGACTTTTTTGACTTTTTAACTTTTTGGTGAGGTGTCTTTATAATAAATTACCAAACTGCCATTCACATGTGTTTTACATGTCAATGCCAAAATAAATTGATGGTCCTCCATGTCAGCTGCGTAATTGGATATGAGGATTGTTTTTTTTTTCTTTTTTTTTTTTTTTTTTTTCTGTTGGGTTTGGATTTGACATATTTTGATTTTTTTTAAAATTTTTTTGGTCATTTTTCTTTTTTTATACAGTAATTAGTTCTTGTTCTTTAATTTATGTTTTTTTTCTTTTTTATTTTCATTCGTATACAATAACTTTTTTTTCTTTTTCAAAAATGAGTTTTCATGTGTTTTATTTATTTTTAAATTACGTCGTGAATGGTAATATATGTTTTTATGTTTTTTTTAAAATATTTTTGAATGAGGCATGTTGTTCTCGTTATTTTTTTTTAATATACATTTTTTTTCATTTTTTAAGTCATACACATTAATTTGTTTTTATATTTGAAAAATGGGTTTTCATGTGTTTTATTTATTTGTAAATTACATGGCAAATGGTAATTTCTTTTTCTTTTTTTTTTTTGGAGGAGGCGTATTTTTGTCGTTCTTTCTTTTTTGAATTTACGGTTTTGTAATTTTTTTTTAATTTGTATACATTAATTTGTTTTTAGTTTTTAGAAATGATTTTTCATGTGTTTTCCTTATTTTTAAATAATGTGGTAACTGGTAATTCATGTTTTTTACTTGGCATATTATTTTATTTTTTCACTTTGTTTTTTCATTTTTTTTTATGAGGCGTATTTTTGTCGTTCCTTTTCTTTTATTTACGTTTCTGTAAATTTTTTTTATTTGTATACATTAATTTGTTTTTATATTTGACAAATGGGTTTTCATGTGTTTTATTTATTTGTAAATTACATGACAAATGCTAATTTCTGTTTTTATGTTTTAAATTTTTTTTTGTTTGGATGAAATTCATAATTGCTCTCATATACAATAATAAAACAATTTTTAAAAGAATTAACTAAAAAAAATTCAGAATTTTTTTTAAAAGAATTAACTAAAAAAATGAAATTCATAATTGCTCTCATATACAATAATAAAATTACTTAAATTATTTATTAAAATATATTTTTAACATCATTAAATATTATTAATTGACTTGATTTAATAATAAAAGTGACAATTTGTTATAAAATTAGAAATCTTAGGCGTAGTATATAATTTTTAAAATCATAAAAAATAATTCGTATTTTAATCAAATATCAAAATGGGTATTCAAAGGCATTATTTGTAACAGTTGCTCCTTAATTTGTGTGATGTAGTGGTGGGGCCAAGTAATATGAGGGGTAGTTTGGTACTTTCACCCTGCAATGTATGTAAGTCACTACTCTGAATTCATGTTTGTCGTTTAGTGGCTAAATTAGCCAATTTTGGAGTTTAGTGGCTATTTTAGCCCCAAACTGTGTTGCCGAACATAGGCTAAATCAGTCAAAAAACCAACTATCTTCCCCCAATATATTGATTAACAAACATCAATTACTTGTACATTCATTGATCGGGAAATTTATTGGAGCATGTAACATGTGCACTCTAATTATGATCTCAGGGCCGGCCCTGAGATTTAGGGGCCCAAGAAGACCTTCGGAAATGGAGCCTTTCTTACATTAAAAAAAAAAAAAAAAAGTTTGATGGTTAAAACGATAAGTTACAACAACTGTTTTATTTGTTTGTAGCCACAAAAAATTTACCTGCACATATAATCATTAAAATTATAAACAAAAATTTACTTTCATATATTAAGATAGGAAGCAATCATTACAAATACTCAAAAAAATAAAAATCTGATTTTGTTACTTTATAGATTAGCAATATCCAATTTACAATTGAACCAACTATCACATAAACATCACTTTTCTCACATTTTTAGCTATAAAATCACTAATAAAGCTTGCATAATCGAATTTATTCACCATATCATTTTCAATGGATAACAAAGCTAACACATTCAATCTTTCTTGTGACATAGTTGACCGAATGTAAGATTTGATTAACTTCAACTTTGAACAACTTCTTTCTCCAGAGGCCACTGTAACATGTATAGTTAACAAAATTCTATACACAATCCATGCATTTGGGAAACAACCATCCATTGTTTTCAAATAATTTAATACTTCAATTGGCCTTTTGATTCCTTCTGGTAAAACTTCTTTCAAGACATTCAACTCTAAAAATAGATCTCTCCAATCAATATCAAAAAGTTCATCATGTTTTAGAAAATCTTCAAGATTAACACAATAAGTCTTCAAACATTCCTTGTTGGTAGAATTCAACTTTTTCAAATCAAACAAAAATCCAAAATTTTCCTCATATACTTGAAATTGTTCAAACCTACTCTTAAGTGAAGAAAGAGCTTGATCAATTATATACATAAAGTAATTAACTCTAAAAGATTCTTTAGCAGTCTGTGTCACCTCTTCACTAACATTCTCATCAAATTGCTTCTTTCTGCAAATGACACGCTTTTCACGAAATACTGGATCAATTTCCATTAGAGTAGCAACTTCTGTAGCCTCAATCATGGCATCTAAAAATCCAGTTTCTTTATACTTTTCAAGAAAGGTAATGAGTCCTTTTAACTTAACTATAGCAACATCAATATACATGTCTTCCCTTTGAAATATTTTGCTAACTGAGTTAACTACAAACAATAAATTGTGCCAAATAATTATGCCAAGCAAAAATTCAAAGTTCTCAATTTTATATGTTGCTAAAGACTCAGCTTCACTCTTTGTATTGTGGGGTTCACCAAGATTTGCCTAATGATTTAAAGCATCTCTTATTTGTGGAGTTTGATATCTTATTGCTTTAACACTTTCAACGCGGCTTTCCCACCTTGTTTGTGACAATGGCTTCAATGTGAGACCTTCCATATGATCTTTGAAAACTTTCCACTGCTTTGTAGAAGATGAAAACAATAAATATATACGTTGTAACACTTCAATAAAAGAGATAGCTTTGGGACAAGAGTTAGCCATATCACAAAATGCAAGGTTAAGACTATGACAACCACATGGTGTGTAGAATGATCTATGATTTATTTCAAGTAGCCTTTTTTGTACACCTTTGTGTTTCCCTTTCATGTTAGAGCCATTATCATATCATTGCCCTCTTATATCACCAATATCAAGTTGGAGTGTGCACAATACCTCTTTAAGTACATTAAAAAGACCCAATCCCAATGTGTCATCCACCTTTAAAAATTTTAAAAAGAACTCTTCCACCTTTACTTGATTAGTTGAAACATCCACACATCTTATTACAAGAGACATTTGTTCTTCATGACTAACATTTGGAATACAATCAAGAATAATTGAAAAATATTTCGCTTCTTTAATTCTTTTCACAATTGTACTTTTGATCTCACCCGCTAACATCTGTATCAATTCATTTTGGATTTTGTGACCAAGATAATGGTAATAAATTTCATTCCTTTCAATGCGATGAAGGTGGTCTTGCATTACCGAATCAAATTGAGCAATCATTTCAATTAAGCTTAAAAAGTTTCCATTTCTTTCTTGATAAATCTTCTCATTGTCTCCACGAAATGCTAAATTATTTTTAGCAAGAGTTCTCACAACAGCAATTATCCTTAGTAACACATTTTTCCAATGTTCTTTCTCCCTATTGATTTGTTCTTGAACACCTTTATCAATTGTTTCATTCTTAAGCAATCTTTTTTCCAATTCAATCCATTTGCTTATACAAGTAATGTGCTCATTGCTAGTTTCATGACTTCTAAGCTTGTGACCTAGATTCTTCCAATCTTTAAATCCATTAGTAGCAGCCAACTGAGTCTTGTTCCCATCTTCCTTAAACAACTTACAACAAAAGCAAAATAGTTTGTTTGAAGCATCAGAATATACTAGCCATTTCCTATCTTGCTTCTCTCCATTTGATAAATTTCGAATGTAATATGTAGAGGAGAAATGTCTATCCTTGTCATCTCTAGGAAAATTGACAACATTACTTCTTATAGGACCTCTTTCAACTAATAAATCTCTGAAATTCTGATCAATCTTGTCCCAATTACTTCGGTCATTAATATTTAAAGGTCCATATTCAACATTAAAATCTTCACTTTCAATGGGTTCCTCATTCACCAAATCTTCGTTTTCATTCTCATTCAAACATTCAATAGGCTCTTCAACACCCAAATCTTCATTATCATTCTCGTTACACTGATTAAGTTCTTCAATTACCAAATCTTCATCAACCAAACATGAACTTTCTATTTGTTTCTTGCTACCCAAAAATTTATCAAGCGCTCCAAATTGAGATTAAATAAAATTTTCTAATTTTTGCTTCTTGTTCCTTTTTTCACATCCAGAAATATACTTCCTATGAGGCATGACTACTCTATATAATCACAAATCCACACAAATTCACAATCACTAATCTCTGCAAATAATATACTTTCACAATTTAAGTATAACAAAAATTATAGACTTCCACTAAAGCACATAAATTAGGTAATTTTCTAATTTAAAGAACAAATTATATAGGGTAAGAAATTAGGGAAAAAATTAGGGCAAAAACTTCCTCCATTTAAATGTGATATATATATATAGAGAGAGAGAGAGAAAGACTCACGGTTTTGATGCCCAAAATCGTTAATGCTCAGCAGCGTCCATCAAATACGGAGGAGAGGAGAGGATTGAAGATGGACTCACACGGTTTCACCAGTCCAATGCGAGAGAGAGATTAGTCCACTATGAGAGAGAGAGAGAGAGAGAGATGTGTTTCTTTCAATGTTTCTTTCAGTGAGAGTGACCCACGTGAATTCATTCTTCTCAACCTCAGGGTGGGTATTATGATGTGCTTCTTGTTTTTGGGCCCATGTTAAATTGGGCTTCTATTATGATTTTTTTTTTTTTTTTGGCCCCATGTTCAATTGGGCTTATAATATTTGGATTTTTTTTTTTATATCTAAAACACAAAATCATATTTTGGGGCCTCATTTTCAGCCCAAGGAGCAGGCCTCTTTGGCCTACCCTCAGGGCCGGGCTTGTATGATCTTTATAATATTTAGTTATGACTTATTACGATTTTAATTTTGACTTGATTATAACTTTGTTATAAACATTGGCCTTGTTTGGAAGGAAAGATTTTGGATTAAAATAGTCAACAAAGACAAAATAATAGTTAATAATATAAAATATCACATCCAAGACATAATTATTTTACTTTTTCTCTCACAACCATCAAATTAACTATAAAAAATAAAAATATATATATATAACCAACTATCTTTCCAAACATAACTTTTTTAGCTAGGTTAAAATAATAAAAAAAGGCAACTAAAATAGTTAACTTCCCAAATGAGATCATTGTGATTTTAGTTATGATGCTATTTTGGTTATGATCAAAGCACTCTTTGGTTAATTTTATGTGATATTTGGTTATAACTCTTTTTTTTTTTTTTTAGTTGGGACTCTCATAAGATTGAGTTATGACATTTCTGGTAATGAACCTCACAAATATCATAACTTACATGCAGCACAAACATGTATACCATAGCTACGAATGGAAAAATGCCTCGATCCGTCGGGTTTCTGACTCCCTTCGGCCCTAATTGGATGGATTTGAAGGGATTGAACAGGATAGGGTCCGATTTGAGGAAATTTTTGAAAACCCGATTGAGTTATAGTTGGGGGTGGAGGAAAATATTTTTTTACCCAAAACCTACCAAACCCATGAATATAGTAATAAATAAATAATAATATTACATATATATGTAATATATATAATATATTGTTGAATTTTTATAGAATATATATATAAAATATCTATTGAGTTATCATGTTATGTATATAATATAATTTTAATATATGTACAATCACTACAACAAATAAGAGCTTAGAGACCAATGTTTTGGTCTTTAAAAGTGAAAATTTTGTTGCAAAAAATATTTAGGGACCAATTTCTATCGTCATGAGAATAGTCGTTAAAGGTCATCCCGAAAAGTCCAAAACAAGGCTTTTAACTACAAAATTTTGAAAATGTCACTAATAAATAGACTTTTAGGAACAAAATAATTTGGTCACTAAATGGTTTATTTTTTGAGACAAAAAATTTGGTCCCAAAAGGATAATAATTCATCACTACTGTCTAATTTTTGTTGCTAAAAATATAATTACAACACTTTTTGTAACAAAAATATTTAGTTCCTAAAAAATAATTATCCCTAAATGTTAGTCTCTAAAACTTTAATTTTTTGTAGTGAATATATATGTATATTAATTATAAATAACATTTTAATTATTAAATTTTAATATTATTGTTAAATTTCTTATTATGTTGCAGATCAGATAAGGCCAAACGTGGGGGTTATATTTGCGGGTTTGGGTTTGGGTGAGAGAGAGTTTCATGAGGATCAGATCGGGGTGGGGGCAAGCAGCGAAAATTGGAGAGGCGAGAGGGATGGAGGCCCTCAACCCATACCCTACCAGTGGCTATCCCTAATTGATTGCTTACTTTAATAAAATTATTGAATATATATAATTATCCAAATTTATTAATATGAATTTTTAATTTCAAAATAAATTATTATTGAAAATAACTTTATTTATGAAAATGAGATTATCATAATTTTTTTTATTTGATTCATATATGATATTATGATGAAACCCAATAAATTACAATTATAATGATAAAAAATAATAAATAAATAAATAAAAGAAATATCCAACAAATATACAAAATGAAACCCACACGCAGTAGGATTCGAACCCATAACTTTTATTGACTTTTTTTTTTTATCGAGGTCAAAATTTTTTGATCAATTGAAGTAATTCTTTTAATTGACATTACCGCAACATTATTGTAACGTTTTTTTTTATAAATAGAATTATTCTTATTTAAGCATGTTAACGAGAAGTAGCAACCTTTACACAACATCCATTAACAAAACAAAACTCATATACTTGAAATAATATAGCAATGCAATGCAATTCCATGTATTGAACTGATCTATACAAAAGAGTGAATGTAAGAACACCAAACCTAGGAAAGATGAGGGAGATAGGTGATAGGCGCATGGCACGGCATGGGATGTGCCGAAACAGTGAAGAATAATATGAAGAATGGGAAGCTCCTAATTATTCAATTCTAATTATTCTCCAGCCCTCTCCCAAACTAGCTAGTCAATTGCGTGTTGCTCAAAATCTTCAAGTCAGTTGTTAATTGGTGCTATTATTCTTATGTATATACATATTGAATTAAATTAATCAACTCTTGACTTTTATGCTTGTTAGACTCCAGGCGTTGCGCTCAATTTCTCTTCAATGAATTTATTAATCTCACTCTCAGATCAAGAATTTTCAAAAATTTGAAAAACGAAATGTGCAAGAAAAAAAAGTCAGCGTATAACCAACAACTTTTACTTGCACATGGAACAAGAAAATAGTCAATGTTGTGTTCATCGTGGGACTGAAAAACTGACAATTTTTATTCACACTCAAAATGTGACAATCCCGCTCTATGTTATACTGTTAATCTTTAATTATACTTATGATTATGTATTTAATATGAATTTAGATACTAAATATGTGATTATAAACATTTTTAAATTTATATTGTCCATTGTAGAGAAATCTATTTATTAATCTGCAATAAACTGAAATTGAGGGCCGTAGAGGACTGAAGCCAAAACTGGCTATACCATTGTGATTAGTATAATTTTTAGAACTTACGGTGAAATTTGATTAAAAATTAATTCGGATCAAATTAATTAGATTAAATTGATTAAAATAAGTGTAATTAATTAACCTTAATCAAGTTTGATTAGTCTAGGCTGATGACCTTATGGATGGGTCGTTACACACACCAAAATTAAACACTAAACTATACAAAATTCTTTTAGATTAATAACAAATCCAGTTATCGATCCACAGGGACAATTATGAAATTAGACTAATTTAATCGCTAAATTCCTAAATTAATTTTGATTAAAAAGATTGAGAAATTTTATGACTAAAAATGAATTAAATAAAATTGAGAAATCAGATTGACAATTAAAATTAGGGTTTGAGATATTAATTTTTTGAGAAAAATCCTAGGCAAAGAATTCACCACTAACTATATAAACGAGATTAAACATCGGCTATCAATTGCAATCGGATTTGAAACACCCAATATTCCACAACTACAAGTTTGAAAAATTGATCAAGAGGGTTATTGCATTCAACATATAGGCACGAGTCATTCCGAGTAGCACAAGGCGTTTGCTCTAAACTATGGTAGCCACACAACCCGTCTCTTGTAGCATGACTCGTCTCGTATTTTGAACACAAAGACAAAGAAAATTAATGTATGGAAAGCATTAAACAATCACAGAGAGTAAAATACTTGAAGATGTGAAAATAATAATTATTATAAACTTCTAAAATATCTATACATTGATTCAAACTGAATCACAATCAAAGCATATGAAAAATCCTATTATATGACTAGGGTTTCATCAAAACCCTAGAAAAGAATAATCTAGCCATTCATGGAGGAGTGGGAAAAGGTGGAAGAGATGAAAAACCCCATGGAAGTTGGTCTTTTAGCTTGAGAAGAAATCACCTCTTTAAAACCCTAGTCTCCCTTTCCTTAGAATAAATTTCAGAACCCTAGGTTAGCCTATTTTTCTTCCTTTTATTCGCAGCAAAACAAACCCAAAATTTTGCACACGCATCCCTAGGTGGGCCGCTCTTGCACCCATATGGGCTACTTGAGCGGTGGTGTTCCGCACGTACAGAGAGGCTTGGCCACACGTGCGGTGAGGTGGCTGACTCATATTTTTCGCTTCTCGCTCAGAGAATCTGCTTTCGCACACTTTTTGATTGAATTTGCGTGTTACCTACCAAATCTGTACAAAGTGCACAAAACACATCATCTCCACTAAATAAACAATATTGAAAGACTAAAAATGTAACTTCAGTGGCCTCAATGTGGTACTTTTCGGCCTACGTCACATCCCCCAACTTACATTTTGCTAGTCCTCAAGCAAAACAAAAGAATTAAGAAAAGTAAAATAACTCTAAGCCACTTTCGTAGGAATTACGATTACATTTAGCATATGCAACAAGCCTTTCAACCACAAGGTTACCCCAAGTGGACGAGTATAGTCCCATGAGGGTTTCCAGAACTGATACCCACAAACATCAACAAATTCATATATGCTCAACAACAATTAACCATACTACTCCTCCTAACAATCAACTCATATGCCTATAGTGTAATATTAAGACATGATGAGTCATTGAAGGCACAGTAGATAAGCATGAAGGAATCTATTAAGCCAAAACCACAATTTAGTTAATACAAAAGTAAAGTCCCATGTACTTATAAGTGCTAATAGGCACATCATTAGTACCCTCGGTGTAAAGTGCAATCTCCATATTAGTTAATTGTCCACTATAATAGCCCAGTGTAACTCATAATAACACCCGACATATACAGAAAAACTAAACTGTTTTAACCAAGATTCTCAAATTATTCATTTATTTATTTATTTATTTATTGAAAGACTGTGCAATGTCCTGATCCATTAAGCTTTCTAATCAATACATGTAACAAGCATTGGGCCAATGACTCTCAAACCAGATGGTTTTAGGGCACTAGGTGTGAAGACATCCGTACGGGCTTAATAACTCGAGTTGAAAAGGCTACGAATCCAAACAAGTCAGTATCTTTATTTTTCCTTAATTGTGCAATGTCTAAGTCCTTTAAGCTTTCTAATTAACCCATGTGGCAAGTATTGGGCTAATGACTCCCAAACCAAATGGTTTTAGGGCACTAGGTGTAGAGACACCCCTACGGGCTTAATAACTCGAGTTAAAAAGGCTACGAACCCAAACGAGTCAAGTATTTTTATTTTATTTATTTATTTATTTATTTTTTAGAATCTTGGCTACTCATTTGTTCTTGTCTGCAACCCTAGCCATTATCAATGATGTACACTAGGGATTATAATAAAGAGGTTACCGCTATGATAGTGTGTTCATGTGAATTAAGACATACTCATGACAAGTGTACTAATACCACAAACACAAATAACTATCCTAGTGCAAACATCACACGTGAGTATTTACCCAATAAACCCTTTTCATACAAGCCCACTATGTTTCCCAATTAACATATGCTCATATCATTACGATACTGGCACAAAGTGAACATTAAGTGAAGTGGTGTAATCAAGTGCAGCAAGTACAAACATGAATGGTTATTATAAATACCTTCACTGTAGACACTCCATTTTTTACCGTCCTCAAGACTTGGTTGTGCTTATAGGTACATCTAGCCACAAGTTCGATTGCTCGTCGAGTACTCGACTTTCGCGGCGGAATGTCACAGGTTTGAGTTTTCCAAACCCTGTTTTCTTTCTGTCTCATTTTTGGACCATGTGTTGGCCCTTTCTGCATGCTTTTTGGAAGGCATTGTCGACCACCTTTTGGCCCTGGCAGCCATGGTTTTGTCTCTACCAGCCATTGATGAAGCCTGCTATAGACACCCCATTTTTGACCGACCTTAAGACTCAGACGTCACCGATTGAGCGCTTGGTGATGTTGCATATCGTGCTCGCTCAGAAGTTTCAGAGTCTCGGCCGTGAGCCCTGCCTCCGGACTTCCGGGCTTTTCCGTGCCTTGCCTCGGTTTGTGAACCAGACTCGGTTTTCTCTGTTTCTTTTCCCTGAGGGGAGGGAGAGGTCTAGTAGATCATCTCTCAGTGGCCGTGGGCTACATTTCATGGCCGTAGGCCATTTTGCCCATTTCGGAGCCCGATTCCCGGTTTTCAGAACCGTCAGGCCGTGCACCTCGGTTCGGGACCGCCTAACTACCTCCGTTTGCTCCGGTTTTTGGCGTGCATCTTATTTATCCCCTTTTGAGGGACACTGTGGTTTGAGAGACCAACTTCGTGCTCGAACATCACACCCGGTGCCCAACAGGCAGTTTTCGGGACCTCAGACTACGCGTTTCGGCCCCGGAACCTTTATTTTGCATCGATTTTCGTTCATTTTTGGCAGGTACCTTTGTTTCATCACCAGGAAGGCCGTAGAAGGGTGGGAGGCCAGCAATTGTTTCAACAACCAGTTATATTCCATCATCGCCCTCCGACGCCCGTTTTTCTCACTTCCAAGCCAATGTTGACCACCCTAGGGTCACTTTCTTCAATCCTAACCCCCATATTTGTATTGTACACACATGGGAGGACACCAAAAGTTGGTGGCCGGCCAGTAATTCCACCTGACCCTTTTGAACCCCTTTGAAAAATGGCTTGTTCTCTCTCCTGTTTCACTTTCTCCAGTTTTGAACCACAGGGTTGTGTTGAGGGCACCTGGGAGGACACCTTTTTGTAATGGTCGGCCAGAAATTCAACTTGACCATTTTGACCCTTGGCCGGCCGGCCATGGGGGTTGGCCGGCCAGCCACCTGCAACTCAGAAAACTAGCCGGCCTTGTTCCTTGTAGTGTGTATATTACAACTGTATATCTGTTTTCCCCCAAAAAACCTGTATCCGGGGGGACAACTTTTGGGGGGAAACTTGGCTTGTTTTCCCCCCATTTTTTCCCTCATTTTCTCCCTCTCTTTGGTCCATATAACCAGCTGCCCAAACCTGGTTTTAGGGTTGGGAAAAATTGCTTTGAGTTCTTGCATACATATCTCCTCTCCATCTCTCATTTTTACCCTCTAAACACCAAGTTCTACCCCTTTTTCATATCACCACCTAGCACCACCACCACCACTCCATTTCCAGAAGCTTGGAGCTCTTCTTAGAGGCTTGGAGGCACCATTTCTCAGTCCAAAAGGCAGCCAAGGCTTGGTCTTCAAAGGTAAGTTCATTTCTCCCTCTTTTGAGCTCTTTTTTGCCCCATTTCTTAGCCCTCTTTGTTTGCTGTTTTGAGCTCCGACAAAAATTGAAAAGGTCATTTTTTTGAGCTCATTTTCTTGTTTCATTAAGGGCTCAACACTGTTTGGGACCCCCATGTTGCACTTGCTTCAATATCCCCTTGAATGCCATTACTTTGACTAGTATTTTTGGCTTATGTGTGATCTGTTTTGGAGCCTGATGTAAACTTTAAATAGGCCTATTTTGAGCCCCTCTTCAACATTTAAGAAGGTATCAACACTGTTGGGGACCTCCATGTATCACTTGCCATTGTACCCCTCTTTGGTCCCCATTTTTGCATGATTTATTAGCTTATTGAGCTTCTGTTTTTGGACTTTGGTCCAAACTGAAAGTGGTCATATTTTGACCCCCTTGTCATGTTTCATTAAAAGTATTTTTCTGTTTGAGGCATATTTTGTATACTTCATGTTATAGCCCTTTTGTGGCCTTAATCTTGCATTGTATTTTGAGCATGTTTGTATACTGATTTGGGCTTGATCATCTACTGTAAAATGCCATATTTTGGTACCCTCTTCAATATTGTTGAAGGTCCCTCACTTTTTTGAGACCCCCATATATCAGTTACTTCTTTGCCCCTTCGTTGGCCCATTTCTTGCATGAATTGTTTTCCATACTTGTATCTGTTTTTGGGGCTTGTCATCTACTGCAAAACATCATATTTTTGGCCCCTATTCAATGTTGAAGAAGTCCCCTTTCCTATTTGGGGCCAGCAGCTGTGAGTTGCTTCATCACCCCTCTTGCGGGCCCATTTTTGCATGCTAATTTAGTCCCATGTGTGCTCACTGTCTTGCCACGCTTTGTACTGTAAAAATGCTTGTCTCGGGGCTTCCTTGCTTCTTATTTTACACTTCATGTCCTAATTATGCATGCTTTGTATAGCTGTAAGCCATTTCATGTACCTAGTTTTGCATTTCAGGAGTGATTCCATGCATCAGGTGTCATTTCGCCTTGATTCGGGGCTGTTTTGCACCTCGTCTTGCTACTGATTTTTGCATGTTTTCATACCATATTCCATGTCTTTGCCATGTCTCATTAGAGTGGTATTTCGGTGCCTGAGGGTCGGTCCTTGGTTTGCGTACACGCGTGCATGCATTTCGAGTTGTCTTGTTTTTATCTCATGGCCTCCTACATGAGTGTGGCTGAGGCTCTCTCATGTTGGTGTAAGCCTATTATGTATTGCGTATGCCATTTCATCCATAGCATTGTGTATGCTCGGTTGTGTATTGCCTCGTGCATCGTGTTTGTCATTTCATAACATTGCGCATGCTAGGTTGTATATTAGTTGCATTTCATGCATATCATGCATATTACATCGTGTTCGGGATAGGAGTTAGCCCGAGCACGGGAAACGAGGTACGTTCCGTACTCCGAGTGATCGAATGTGTCTCAATTCCCCAGTCACCGACACTCCGAATCATCCATGATGGAGTTAGGTTTTGTTGAGTTCTCATGTGCATTCATTTCATATTGAGTTGTGCAATTCGATTCCTCAGCCATCATGCATCGATATGCGTGATTGGTGGCACGAGGATCGCGACATGCATACATTTGTGAAAATACATTGCTATGCCCCTTTCCTGCTCTCTGTTGCAGCAAAATCAAGAATCAGTAGTCTTCCGAGGCTTGGCGCGCTTTCCAAGAACAATTGCAAAACAGAGGCTAATTGGGGCATCCCAGTGGATTTCCGCGCAAGGCAGGCCAAGCATACATCATTCATCAGAATCAAGGCAGTCCCTGGCTTGCATGCCAGTTTATCATTTCCTTAGTTAATTTGTAAATTAATTAGGAATTTGTACATTATTTGGACTGTACTATTCTTTTATTCGGGACTGTATATTTATTCGGACCCTCTGCGCGAGGGCAAAATTGTAATAAGTGTGGGTGAGTGTGATGTATGTCTTCCAATCCCACGTCTTTCTTCCCTTTTATTTACCTGCTTATAATGGTTAGATTAGGGCATATTTCAATTAGCATACAGTATGATAGCATGTTTGCATTCATTCATCTGTTTTACATGCACCGGGCTTGGCGTATCACACTAACTGCATTTGTATTTCAATTCCAAGTTGAATACATGTTAGCTGTAGCATTCCATATGCCATGTTTAGAATAGCCGAGCCTGCTATAGTTTGCATTTTTGCATGTGTTGCATTAGGCAATCCTATATATTTAGGATCATGCATGATTTCTAATGAGTTTTTGCTTTGGCTTGGAGTACTCGGTGAGTTTTTATGCTTTAGCATCCTTGCATGCGTGTGAGTGCTGCCATGAATAGCATGCTTGCCATGAGGCTATTTGCTTATGTGATATAACTGCTTGAATGCCTATGGGTGGAGGTTGGGTTATTTGGATTGGAACAATTCATCAAATGTTTGTTTTAAAGCCCACTAGATAGTGGCAAAATCATGTTTCCTAAGCCCACCTGAGGGTGGCAAAATCTGCATTTTAAGCCTACCTGCGGGTAGCAAACCATTTTCAAATAAACAAACATGAAATGTTTTGTTCCAATTCAGGCGATCCAGTCTATACTTGTATGCTGTGCGTATCACATAGTAAATCTAGGCTACTAACCGAAATAAGAACACACAACGTCTTCAAAACTCGATATCATGGTTAGTAGAGGCCGGTCTTTGACCGGGCGAGCTGGGGTGTTCACGAAATGACCTTCCTCAATCGTACCCAAGTTCCCAAGCCGAGGCAACTTTGGTGATGACGGACACGTGGCCTTTGGCACCGAGTCAGGGTTTTCTAAATTTCCCATTAAAAAACATTTAGGTGGCGACTCTGTATCTGGCAAAGCAGTCCATGTTTGGCACTTCTTTTCAAAAAATCTGTTTTCAAAATCGATTTGCCGGATTTGGACTCTTTGGTTCAAGATTAAGAACCGTGACATTTGAGTCCTTGAACTGTAGTGACCCCAATATGAGCAGGCGGACTTAACCCTCTGGGGCATTCGGGGCGTCTGATTCCTGGCGACCCTGCTGGGGATTTAGAGAACTTGACTCGAACTCATGATATCTGGTTTTGACTACACTTGTGTGTTTCTTTGCATTGCATTTGCATTGGTGTGCCTAGGACACCGTGTTTGCCATCTGCTATTCCTGAACGGTTTACCGGAGGCTTGTCTTGTCAAGGCATGTCCATAAGGCTGACGATTCTGGCTCTGCCAAGATGTAGAACACAAACCCCGGTTTTACCGGGGCACCCTTTTTGACCATTCGACCTAGTGCATATTCGAATCCATAGTGACCATTCCAAACTAGGACAGGTTGCTTACCCGTTTATAGGTTGTTTGAAACTGATGTGTGCGTAGTGAAACCCTAGTTCCTGACAAAAATAGGACAGGGAAACCTTACCACAACATAGGGGTGTTTTGGCTCTCACTTATCTGTTATGTGCTTGTTAGAGTGTGTCTCTACAGGGAATGCATGTATCAGTCTATGAGTTTGGGCATCGAACTGCGGGCATCGGTCGATTTGAGAATCGATTATCTGCGGGTATCCGATTCATTTTGGGAATGATGATTGAGGATATTGATCAGTGTTTGAGGACAGTGTGTATTCAGCTTACCAGCCGTGTGTTGTTATGCCCAGCCATGTGTTATGTATTTAATTTAAGCTGTTATGCTGTCCGTTTATCTGGTTATTTATTTCCTTCTCGCTTTATTTATCTTTTTGCTAGGGGACAGGGTTTTTAGCACAATTGCTTCCGAACCAGTAGATATTCCCCAAGCACTTTGGACACGAGGTCGCCGACTCAATCAATCTGAGGATCTGGTTAACGGACATCCAGTGTTCCACTCCCTACCCCCAGTTGTTAGAAGAAGGCCACGGAGGCACGAGGTGTCGAGCGAGGATTACCAGGAATGGGCTACTTTAGCAGCAAACAGTCAGGTTGGGATTTCTGTTTCCGCCATAGAGATACACTTACCGGTCAGTCAGCTGGACCAACAGAATATGGCCGGGATAGAGGAAATGATGCGTCAAATGCAAGAGAGCATGAGACAGATGCAGGAGGATGCCATCCGCCAAGCGGAATTTTCTAAGCAACAGGCCACAGTCATGGCCCAGCAGGCCGAACTCATTACTAGGCTGCAACAGCAGAATGCGGCATCTGCTTCACATCAGGCTCCTCCTCCACCCGGGGCTCCATTACCCGAGCAGGCACCTACTGTTCAGAATACCCTCCCAAACACCCAGAACACACTACCTAATGTCCAGAATATCCAAGAGGACACAAACCTTCCAACGGGGCCAGCCCCGCCCCCGCTTCCGCCTCAACTGTCCAAGACTCATACACCCAATCACCCGGACTCTCCCTTTGAGTTCGAAATCGACCACACAGCTCTAAAACTGAGTAAGCTTGAGAAGCTTTTCAAGAAATCACAAGGGGTGAAGGCCATTCCAGACATCGAAGATGGGTACACCGATGTAGCCGTAACATTGCCAGACAGATTCAAGATGCCACAAATTGACCGTTTTGACGGGTTCGGGGACCCCATGGTCCATCTTCGGTTATTCTCGGACATTCTGCGACCAATGGGCCTGACCCGACCACAAAAGCTTTCTCTATTTGGCCGAACTTTGTCGAGTGTGGCCGCCATCTGGTACGCGAAGTTAGAAGATGAGGTAAAAAGAAGCTGGGATGAAATGGCTGAGGCCTTTGTTGCACAGTACTCGTACAACACACAGATCGAGATTACAACCCGTGATCTCGAAACAACGAGGCAGGATCCCAATGAGACTTTCTCAGACTTCGTAACTCGTTGGAGGGCAAAGGCATCGATGATGACCTTGAGGCCTACAGACAAAGATCAAATCAGGATGATTGTGCGCAATCTCCAACCGAAATTCATGCAGAAGATGATCGTAATTCCCTTTCCCACCTTCTCAGATTTACACGAGATAGGGGTACAGATCGAGGATGCCATGAAACAAGGTCTGATCGACCAAGATAGGGAGCAAACCAGAAGGACTTTCAACCGTAACAACAGCGAGGCAGTGGTATTTGCAAGCGCCTGACGAGGTGAGCATGGTCACCACCACTCCCCCTCCCCCAAAACCCATGACAGCCACGCCTTTCTCTGGCGCATCTGGAAGCAGCACCCAAACCGCCAAATATCAGCCTAGAGGCCAAAGAACCTTTACACCCCTCTATATGCCCCTGTCCAAGGCTCTGGGGGTATTAATCAGGAAGAAGCATTTGACGCCCCTAGAACCGAGGCCACTACCAAATCCACTCCTCCTCTCATGACCCGAAAATCTTCACGCATCACCAACAGCACGGTCATGACACCGACCATTGTTACAGATTGCGTCATGAGATCCAGGATCTTATTGACAAGCAGGTGATCGCGCCTCCCGAAAAACCCAATGTCACGACAAATCCTCTCCCACCACATAACCAAGCCCCTCCTCCCAACAGAATCAACTTCATCCAAACTGGGGTTGTGTCTTGCGATCCTAGTATCTATATCACCCCATCCCACCTACCTAAGCCGGAGGTGATCCTTCCTGTCTGCACTAACTTGTGCATGATGGACATCTCCACAACCCAATCTAAGCCAGTGGTGCTGACATCTCCACAACGGGGGTAGCGCTGGCATGTCTACTTTCTGATCCTCCGATCGACCATAAGTGCTTGGGGGATAACTTCGCAGTTTCCATGATTGGGGATGAAACAGCTGCAAGCCAACCAGCAGCTATCTTGGACGCATCTATCGCACCCTCTCTCATTTGGCAATACGAGGAGGGATTTTTGTCCAGCGACACAAGTCGGTGGTGGCCGAATCGATTCCACCGAGTCTTGTGAGTCGGAATCGATTCAGCTTCACCGAGTCTGAGTCTGGTACTCTTGGGGATGTTAACTCGATGCCTGATCTGTCTAGGTCGTCTTTTCCTTTTCATTTGAGTCTGTTGTAAATGAATCGGACGATTTGGATGAACTTAATGAGAATGAGGTGAATGTGGTTTTAGTACTTTTACGTGCCCTTGATTTATTGCATTAATTCGGACTTTCAAAACTTTGATGAAAACAACGAGGACGAAGTTCTTCGGTTTTACGCGATTAATTGAGCAAGAGCAGAAAAATTTGTTAAACCCTAGTGACGAAATCGATCACCGTGAACATTAGTCTTGAGGAGGACCCGTCGGGTCTAGATCGGGTCCACGTTGTCTTCGGAGGAACGTGAGCGCTTAGTCGCTTTATTAAAAGATTTCAAAGATGTTTTCGCGTGGTCCTCGAAGACATGCAGAATCGATCCGAGATTGTGCGACATCGGATCCCTTGACTCGAGGCCCGGCACATCAGCGAAACTCAAGAGGATCCACCCGACCGGGCTCTCAAAATTAAGGAAGAGGTCACCAAGCAAATCGGCGCAGCTTCTCTTTGTATCTAAATATCCGACTTGGTTGGCCAACATTGTTCCGGTGCCGAAGAAAGATGGCAGGATCCGGGTATGTGTGGATTTCAGGGATTTGAACAGAGCTAGTCCGAAGGACGACTTTCCCCTACCGCACATCGATGAGTTGATGGATTTCACAGCAGGGCACGCATTGCTTTCATTTATGGATGGCTTCTCAGGTTATAACCAGATAGTAATGGCACCAAAAGACAGGGAAAAGACTGCATTCACCACCCCGTGGGGGACATACTGCTATAGAGTCATGCCATTTGGGTTGAAGAACGCTAGAGCTACTTATCAACGGGCCGCGACCACAATATTACATGATATGATCCACAAAGAGGTTGAGGTGTATGTGGACGACATGATTGTCAAGTCCAAAGAAAGAGAGGGCCACTACACCGCCTTGCATAAGTTTTTTCAAAGAATCAGGGAATTTCGGTTGCCACTAAACCCTCAGAAGTGCACATTCGGTGTTACAGCGGGAAAAATGCTGGGGTTTCTGATTACACAAAGGGGCATCGAGGTCGACCCTTCCAAAATCAAGGCCATCCTAGAAATGCCCCCACCAAGGACTGAAAAGGAGGTGCGAGGCTTTCTGGGTAAAGTGTAATTCATAAGACGGTTTATCTCAAAATTAACCTTGACTTGTGAGCCACTTTTTGGTCTCCTAAAGAAAGGCAAGAAATTTCAATGGGACGGCCGATGTCAAGCTGCATTTGAACAGATTAAAGAATATCTACAGAACCCGCCCGTTTTATCACCACCAGAACCAGGGAAACCGTTGATTTTTTATCTGTCAGTAACTGAAACTACAATGGGCTGCATGCTTGCACAAGAATCAGAAGACAAGGTGGAGAGAGCCATCTACTATCTTAGCAAGAAGATGCTGGAGTACGAAACCCGCAACACCCCACTGGACAAGGCTTGCTTAGCTTTGGTATGGGCTACCAGGAAGCTGCGGCACTACCTGTTAGTTCACTATGTAATGTTGGTTTCGCGTCTCGATCCCATCAAATATCTTTTTGAGAAACCAGCACTTACGAGTAGGCGAGCTCGTTGGTTGCTGTTGCTCTCCGAATTTGATTTGAAGTATGTCACGCGCAAATCGGTCAAAGGAAGGGTAATGGTAGAGTTCTTAGCCGACCATCCAATGGAAGGGGGTGAAGCAGTCGAGTATTTATTCCTAAATGAAGCCATTTTACACATCGACAACAAAACTTGGACGATGTACTTTGACGGAGCGTCAAATCAATACGGGTATGGGATAGGGGTGTTGTTGATAGCACCCGACAATTCCCGTATCCCTCTAGCCTTCAAACTCTGATTCAAAGTCTCGAACAACGAAGCAGAATACGAGGCGTACATTGCTGGTCTAGAAGCAGCCCTGGAACTAGGGGCAAGACGGTTGGACGTCATTGGGGACTCGAACCTTGTTGTGTCTCAAGCAAAAGGAGACTGGAAAGTAAAAGAGGAAAAGATGATGATGTATCACCAGACCTTGGATTTGTTGATTCCTCGGTTCGAGAAGCTAAGTTTTACTCATCTACTAAGAGAGAACAACAGGTTTGCAGATTCTTTAGCAACTCTATCTTCTATGATAGACATCCCGTGTGGAGTCCGGATGCGTCCAGTCATCATCGACCAGAAATTTGTGCCTGCCTACGAGTTGATTGCCGCTATAGATGAAGTTCAGGACGAAAACCCCTGGTATTACGACATCTGGAACTTCTTGGAAAAAGAAGCATACCCGCCAGGGGTAAATGCCAAAGACAAAAGGGCAATCAGGAGAATGGCAGTTCAGTTCATCATCTGCGGGGGTAAGCTGTATAAAAGAGGTCATCTGAGAATGCATAAACTGTGCGTTGATGCCGAAGAGTCAAAGCGTCTGATGGAAGCCATCCACGGGGGAAGAATGTGGTGCACACATGAATGGGGTAATGTTGGCACGGAAGATCCTTAGACAGGGTTATTACTGGTCCATCATGTAGGAGGATTGTATTGGTTTCGTCCAGCGATGCCACAAATGTCAGATTCATGCAAATCGCATAAACATTCCGCCGTCAAAGCTGTACAACATGACTTCGCCATGGCCATTTTCAGTCTGGGGAATTGATGTAATCGGAGTCAAGAATTACTGAAGGTCGAATGGGCATGAGTTCATCTTGGTAGCGATAGATTATTTCACAAAGTAGGTTGAGGCCCAATCTTATGCGGTGTTGAAGGCTTCGCACATCGCAAAATTTATCAGAAACAACATCATCTGTCGCTACGGGGTCCCAAACGAAATAATTTCAGAAAATGGTTCCCACTTCAAGAAGGAGGTGATTGATTTGTTGGAGAAATACAATGTGGCTTTTCATAAGTCGTCTACCTATCGTCTGCAGACCAATGGAGCGGTTGAGGCCGCCAACAAGAATATCAAGCACATACTGCAGAAGATGGTGGAAACCTACCGGGACTGGCCAAATAAGCTGCCGTTTGCTCTGTGGGGCTACTGGACTTCAATCAGAACTTCTACCGGGGCGACTCCGTATTCACTGGTTCATGGGATGGAAGCCGTCCTACCCATTGAGATTGAGGTTCCGTCATTGCGAGTATTGGCCGAATGTCAAATAGCCGAGGCAGACTGGCAACAGAGCAGATTCAAGGAACTCATGCTTTTCGATGAAAGAAGACTGAAAGCGATGTACCACGTCCAAGGTTATCAACACAGAATTGCCCGGGCTTTTAACAAGAAGGTTAAGTCCAGGAATTTAAAAGAAGGAGATCTGGTGCTCAAAGACAACCGAGCTCCCATCCACGACCCAAAGGGCAAGTTCAGACCTAATTGGACTGGTCCCTACATCATCAAGTCAATCTGGTCAGGTGGAGCTGTGGTTCTGATGGACCTAGATGGCTTAGAGTTTTCCCAACCGATCAACATGGACAAGTTGAAGAAATATTACCCATGAGAGGCTCGCTAGGCCGAAAACCCGAAAGGGCGACCTAGGCAAAACTCAGAGCACAAAAAATTTGAAATTATAAAAACTGAGCTCGCAAGGTTGAAAACCCGCAAAGGGCGGCCTTGGCAAAAGTTAGAGCGCAAAAGGAGAGTGAAAATACCCAAGCGAACCTGAGCCTGAACTACGTAAGGCTTGATTCCCATCCTTGGGATACGTAGGCAACTTCATTATGAAGTTCAACCACAATCTTTTCCCCGATCAACTTTGTCCATATTGATCATCTCAGTCATCTTTGTCCATCAGCATTCATCGTGATCTCCGGTACAGTGCTATTCAGACTAGAGGCAACTTTCCGCTACAAAGTTGCCATCTGATCTTCTTAGGACTAGGGGCAACTTTCTAGCTACTAGGATCCGGGGTTGTGCATCTCATTGACAGATCTCAGACGTGTCCAGTTCTGATCCATATCGAAGATAGTTTTGAAAAGTTTTAATAAAAGTTGACTTTGTTCAAATTAATCTTCTCACAACTAAGACCATTTTTGGACCAAAGCGGAAAATTTTCAGTACCACAACCTTCAATTTCATTGACTTCAAAACAGAGTTCTCCTACTCTTGCATACAATTGAAGTTGCTTTTTTTATTACGCTCATAATGAAAACTTGAAAGTACTAATAAAGCAATAAATCTGGGGCATAGTCAAGTTAGGTGTCCCTACGCCCCCTTCCAGAGCTAGTCGAAGCCTCTGATGCCAAGCTAGGCCCAACTTGTGCTTCTTCATTGAGCCAATCCCAGCACTCATCAGACAAACTGCAACTAAAAGTGGGAGCAGGGGCCAGGAGCTCTCTAGTCCTCCAGGCCGTAGTATGTCGGGCAAGGTGTGCACCTCGGACCGGGAAAGCGACCGGGTACTCAATCCCCTCCGGAGGGCAAGTCTGATCATGACCAAACTGGCGCAGGATACGGAATGGGAAATAAAATACACAATGGGTCAGGCTAATCAACCAGATCCCAGTGTCCCGGAACATGTTATAGCTCATCGCCGGAAGATTAAGCCGAGGATAGCGCCAAGCAATGCGATCAGCCGACAAATTGCACATCCATTCAAACCACCATCCCTCATCAAGGGCGTCGACTAGGCGTTGTCGAAAGAAATAGCCGCGGGCTGAGTAAGCAGGGCAAGAGTTCACAACTTGCAATTTATCCATCAACCATATCTGGAGAGGGATGAAAAATGAGAGAATAAAGAATAGAGAGATGTGCGATGTGCGATGAGAGAAAAGTAAGATGAGGGTTTTGTGAGAAAACTGAGCCTGAGGGCCGAGCGATGTGAGCAAATACATATGTGAGCTTGGGTGGGAAGCATTACCTATAGCAGTAGTGGACTCCCTACGAATCTAGTCGTCTCCCAGCGATAGAAAGCATCCAAGCCCATCAGTGTTTTGGCCAATGCCATAGCAATACAGTTCTTTCCTTCCTTCAAGTCTTAAGTGACTTCAATCAAACGGATGCTAGCTCCTCCGGAGCCCGAGACAAACAGAAAATGAGATAGCATGCACAAGCAGAGGGCATGTTGTCGGAAACCTTGCCAATGATGGTCGCCGTGGTCACCGACACTGGAAAAACGATTAATCAAACCAAGGATATCCAGCTCCCCATTAGAGGTCAGAGATCGAACGTCATGTGCGGTGAGTCCACACATCCGCCCTAAAGCTTGGGCGTGGCCAAAACGAGACTGAGGCGAGATCTCTTCTGAACGTTCAGACTCCATCAAAACTTGAAAATCTTCAAAAGTGGGACATACCTCTTGCCCTCCGAAGCGGAAGACGTGCGTCACGGGGTTCCAGAATCTTGCCGCGGCATGGAGAAAAGGGAGGGGCAGTGGAGTACGACTCAGTGGGAATAGTGCATTCAAGCCGAAACCCCGGAAGTTCAAATTTTCTGAGCCATCTAGAGAAGAGATCCAAGATGTGAGATTTTCTGTGAGAAATGCCTCCATTTTTTGTGCAAAGAAGTGATGAAATGAATGAGTCCAAGGTTGGAGCTTTTATAGAGAATGGGACACTATTCAGGGGACACATGTCAAAATTTGACAACTGCTGGAATAAGTGGCCAGCCGGCCACCTTTTCTCGCTAGCCGGCCATATTTCTTTCCCCAAACATAAAAAACTGGCCAGCCGGCGGCTGTGAGTTGCTTCATCACCCCTCTTGCGGGCCCATTTTTGCATGCTAATTTAGTCCCATGTGTGCTCACTGTCTTGCCACGCTTTGTACTGTAAAAATGCTTGTCTCGGGGCTGCCTTGCTTCTGCTTTTACACTTCATGTCCTAATTATGCATGCTTTGTATAGCTGTAAGCCATTTCATGTACCTAGTTTTGCATTTCGGGAGTGATTCCATGCATCGAGTGTCATTTCGCCTTGATTCGGGGCTGTTTTGCACCTCATCTTGCTATTGATTTTTGCATGTTTGCATACCATATTCCATGTCTTTGCCATGTCTCATTAGAGTGGTATTTCGGTGCCTGAGGGTCGGTCCTCGGTTTGCGTATCATCCATAGCATTGTGTATGCTCGGTTGTGTATTGCCTCGTGCATCGTGTTTGTCATTTCATAGCATTGCGCATGCTAGGTTATATATTAGTTGCATTTCATGCATATCATGCATATTGCATCGTGTTCGGGATAGGAGTTAGCCCGGGCACGAGAAACGAGGTACGTTCCGTACTCCGAGTGACGGAATGTGTCTCAATTCCCCAGTCACCGACACTCCGGATCATCCATGATGGAGTTAGGTTTTGTTGAGTTCTCATGTGCATTCATTTCATATTAAGTTGTGCAATTCGATTCCTCGGCCACCATGCATCGATATGCGTGATTGGTGGCACGAGGATCGAGACATGTATACATTTGTGAAAATACATTGCTATGCCCCTTTCCTGCTCTCTGTTGCAGCAAAATCAAGAATCAGCAGTCTTCCGAGGCTTGGCGCGCTTTCCAAGAACAATTGCAAAACAGAGGCTAATTGGGGCATCCCAGTGGATTTCCGCGCAAGGCAGCCCAAGCATACATCATTCATCAGAATCAAGGCAGTCCCTGGCTTGCATGCCAGTTTATCATTTCCTTAGTTAATTTGTAAATTAATTAGGAATTTGTACATTATTTGGACTGTATTATTTGGACTGTACTATTCTTTTATTCAGGACTGTACATTTATTCGAACCCTCTGCGCGAGGCCAAAATTGTAATAAGTGTGGGTGAGTGTGATGTATGTCTTCCAATCCCACGTCTTTCTTCCCTTTTATTTACCTGCTTATAATGGTTAGATTAGGGCATATTTCAATTAGCATACAATATGATAGCATGTTTGCATTCATTCATCTGTTTTATATGCACCGGGCTTGGCGTATCACACTAACTGCATTTGTATTTCAATTCCAAGTTGAATACATGTTAGCTGTAGCATTCCATATGCCATGTTTAGAATAGCCGAGCCTGCTATAGTTTGCATTTTTGCATGTGTTGCATTAGGCAATCCTATATATTTAGGATCATGCATGATTTCTAATGAGTTTTTGCTTTGGCTTGGAGTACTCGGTGAGTTTTTATGCTTTAGCATCCTTGCATGCGTGTGAGTGCTGCCATGAATAGCATGCTTGCCATGAGGCTATTTGCTTATGTGATATAACTGCTTGAATGCCTGTGGGTGGAGGTTGGGTTATTTAGATTGGAACAATTCATCAAATGTTTGTTTTAAAGCCCACTAGATAG
Source organism: Camellia lanceoleosa (assembly GCA_025200525.1). Taxonomy (NCBI): domain Eukaryota; kingdom Viridiplantae; phylum Streptophyta; class Magnoliopsida; order Ericales; family Theaceae; genus Camellia; species Camellia lanceoleosa. The sequence goes on along the minus strand of CM045762.1, from coordinate 107,244,969 downwards.
TGGCAAAATCATGTTTCCTAAGCCCACCTGAGGGTGGCAAAATCTGCATTTTAAGCCTACCTGCGGGTAGCAAACCATTTTCAAATAAACAAACATGAAATGTTTTGTTCCAATTCAGGCGATCCAGTCTATACTTGTATACTGTGCGCATCACATAGTAAATCTAGGCTAATAACCGGAATAAGAACACACAACGTCTTCAAAACTCGATATCATGGTTAGTAGAGGCCGGTCTTTGACTGGGCAAGCGGGGGTGCTCACGAAGTGACCTTCCCCAATCGTACCCAAGTTCCCGAGCCGAGGCAACTTTGGTGATGACGGACACGTGGCCTTTGGCACCAAGTCAGGGTTTTCTAAATTTCCCATTAAAAAACATTTAGGTGGCGACTCTGTATCTGGCAAAGCAGTCCATGTTTGGCACTTCTTTTCAAAAAATCTGTTTTCAAAATCGATTTGCCGGATTTGGACTCTTTGGTTCAAGATTAAGAACCGTGACATTTGAGTCCTTGAACTGTAGTGACCCCAATATGAACGGAACGGGACTTAACCCTCCCGGGGGGTTCGGGGACGTCTACACCTGCCGGCTATCAATGAGCCACTGCCGGCCACCACTAATGGCCGGCAGACCCCTTGTCTCAGCAGGTTTCACGCCAGATCTTTTGAGCCAGCTGGTTTTCACTCATTTCCCCTCCATACCCGTGTATAGAGGGATGAAGCTCTTGCCAAGCTTGTTCAACAAGCTTTTCCTTGTATTCTTCTATATAAGGAGAGGCCCTTCCTCTCTATCAGAGGTTGAGCCATTTTTTTTTAAAGAAGTTGTATCTCTCTCTCTATATATATATATTTCTCATTCTCCCTCTCTATATTGCATAGAATAGTGCTCTAAAGTCCATTTTTCTTGCACTTTTGCACTACAACACATAGAGGTACACCACCATCTTTGAGCTGAGGTTCTTGGGAGTGTTACTTGAGCTCTGAAACTTGGTTTCTAGCCTCTGAGGTTGCTGGTTTCGAAGTTGATCTTCAAGGTGAGTATATTCCCTTTTTTAAGCCTTTGATTGTATCCTATTTTGGCCATTCTTGCACATTGTTTTAGGCCCTTCTTTCAACTAAAAAAAGTTTTGTTTTTAAGTGCTTTTGATGATTATTTAAGGTCTTTTTGGTGTTAGGGGTGTACAACCCTCTTGTATGCTTTGTTTGGCCTTCTTTTGTGCCATGCCTTAAGGCCTTTGGAGTAGTTTTGGTTTGGACTTATAGCCTCTAAAATCCAATGGATTTTCAATGGTAGGCATGTGGTTTTGAGGCCTCAAACCAGAGGCGGTGACCCCCTCTCTTCTTGTTTTTGTTTGCCTGTATCATTGGCCTACCAAAGGAGCATGTATCTCTATACTTTCGAGGCTTAGTTCAGGAACTTTTTTGTGACTTTTAGTACCTGCCTTAAGTCTTTCCATGGCTGGTTTGGTCACCTTTTGCATGCTCCTCGTATGTGTAGTGTAATCCCATTTGTGGCTCATCAAAGTAGCATGTCTTTTTTGCATGTGTTGGCTCCATTTCAGTAGGTTTTTGGTGATGTTTTACCGTGACTTAGATCTATTTTGGGTTGATTTTGTCACTCCATGCATGCATAACACACTTGTAGTGTAAATCACACAAACTAGCTTTGTATGCCTCATGAAGTAGCATGCCATTCTAGCTTGTTTTCTTTCCATTTCAGCATGTTTTTGGTGTTGTTTTGCCATGTCATGACTTTGTTTTGGTTTGGTTTGGTTTGGTTGGCCCTTGCATGCCTCATGCACTTGTAGTGTAATCCTCTCTATTGCCTTTAACATGCATCATGCTTTAACATGTCATTTTAGCATGCTTTTGGCTTAGCTCTGAGAATATTTTGTTCATGTTTTACCAAGCTTAAGGTCTGATTTTGGTTGTTTTGGCCATGTATGACTTGCGTTGTATAGCCATAGTTCAATCTAGCTTGTTAACTTTGTGCACCAACTCCACTAGCATGTGTTATTTGGCCTATTTCAACAATTTGGCATCACTTGTTATGTTATTTCAGTCCATGTAATGTGGTCATACACTTGCATTTGACATGCTTTCAATGTCTTAGAGAGTTTGTGCTTTATGCCTCATGAATGGATCATTGTGCATGCCTCTATGCTTAGGTCTTTAGCATGCCATCTCAATGAGTTTTTGGGCTTATGTTGACATGCCTTAACTTTGATTTTTGTTGGTTGAGTCATCCGATGCTTGGTCTTAATAGGTGTAATGTAATCCACCTTATTTGCCTTGGGTTGCCTTAACCACATGCTTCATGTTTTGTATACTTGTAGTATAAATGTTCCTTCTTGCCTCAAGCTTTGAGCACCTTTATATGTTTCATTTGTGTTGTGTACATGATTTGGCATCACTTAACATGACATTTCAGAGCCTATAGCATTGCCATATTCCCACTTCAATCATGCTTTAAGTGCCTTTGAGTGTTGTGCATTATTGCCTAGCTTATGGCTTAGCTTGTATGCTTGCATGCCTAGGTCTTTGGGCCCCCATCTCAGCATGTTTAGGTCCTTATTTTGACCTATTTGAGCTCTGTCTATGTTTAGTTCGTGCATTTGTGCCATGTATTGCATGCCTCCTTTGTAGTCCTCTTTGATAGCTCCATACTTTTAAGGACCTTCGCATGCTTTACTTCTGTTGTTTAAATGATTTGGCATCATTTCCTACCTCATTTTGGTGTACTTGGTGTTGTTACACTTCCATACTTTTCACCCTTTAGCTATTCTTGAAAGTTGCACCTTTATACCATAATTGGTGAGCCAATTGGCATGCATGCTTGTATGTGTTTTCGGTGCCTTCATCTTAGCATTTTGGCCACTGATTTGGGCATATCTGAGGTCTGTCTGTTTCGGTTTAAGTCCATTGAGCATGGTTGATTACATTTTGTTTGCATGCTTGCATCACATCACATTGTCTATACCTTATACTTTGCATTGTGTATGCTTAGGTAACATTGCATTGAGTATGCCATCATTTGCGTTGTGCACGCTAATTGACATTTGCATTGTGCATGCCATTAGCCTTGTTAGGTTGTTCATATTGCATTACATGTTTTCATGCTTAAGTCATATTGCATGAAAGCATGCTTGAGTCGCATTGTGTATGATATGCTTGTGTTGCACTATCGTTTGGATTAAGTGTTAATCCGAGCACGAGGAACGAGGGACGTTTCATACTTCAAGTGATGAAACGTGTCTTAATTCTTGGTCGCCGACGCTCTTGATCACACATGATAGAGTTTTAGACTTTATGTGTTTATTCGTGCATTCATTTCACATTGATTTGCACAAGTTGGATCTTTGGCCATCATGCATCGGGATGCGTGATTGATGGTCGTGGATCCAATTATGCCTCTCCCTTGATGTTTCGAGGTGATATGGGGTGGCATAGTGCGTACATACCCTTGGGAGACCCTCCATTTTCTCTATTTTGTGCTCTTTTGTAGCTTGGTGTCACAGCACACCAGTGGCTAGCAGTGCCTTGCAAATGGCCGGCAGACCTTCATTCCTGGCCGGTAGATGGTCAGCAGTGGCTCCCCATGGCCGGCAGGCCAATGGTGTGTTCCCCAGATTGGTTTTGGTAAGATGCAGACAGAGCCTCTAAAGAGCAACCAGAGAGCTTTTTGGGACGACAACCGAGCATGCATCCTCTTCTCCCCCAACCAGAGCTGGAACAGCATTGTTTACTGTTTTCCTTATTTGCTAATTAGCATTTGTTTTTGTAATTAATTAATTAATTTGTTAATTAGTTAAGTTTTGTAATAATTAATAAGTAGTTCGCTTATTAATTCAATTTGGTTGTGTAATAATTAATTAGTTTTTTAGTTAGTTAATTAGTTGGTTTGTATTTTTCATTCGGACCCTCCGCCGAGAGGGCAAATTTTGTAATAAGTGTGCGTGTGTGTGAATGTCTTCCAACCCCACATCTTTCTCCCTTTTACTTACCTGATTTTGATGGTTAGTTCTAGGTCATTTTTCAAATAGCATCCTTATGCTATGCATGTTTGCATCATTCATCCGTATTACATGCACCGGGCTCGACGCATCATACTAACTGCATTGTATTTCAATTCCAAGTTAAATACATGTATCAATTATCGCATCTCATATGCCATCTTAGAATAGCCGAGCCTATTTCTAGTTGTATTTTGCATGTGTTGCATTAGCCATCTTAACATGAACTAGGATCATGCATTAATTTCTAACTAGTTCTCTGTTTTGGCTCGAAGTACACTGTGAGTGTTTATGCTTTAGCATACTGCATGTGTGTTATTGATTGCCATGAAAGCATGCTTGCCACAAGGCTAACTGCTTAGTTGATTTAACTGCTTGAATGCCTGTGGGTGAAGGTTGGATTACTTGAATTGGGACAATTCATTGAAATCCGCGTTTTAGCCTACTTGCGAGTAACAAACTTCAAACTATTTTCAAACAAACAAATATGCAATGTTTTGTTCCAACTTAGGCGATCTAGTCTATACTTGTATGCTGTGTGCATCACGTAGTAAGCTAGCTAATAAATCGGAATAAGAAAACATGTGTTTTCAAAAACAAGATATCATGTTAGTAGTGGCCGATCTTTGATCAGACGAGCGGGGGTGCTCATTGCATGACCTTCCCCTCTCGTACCCAAGTTCCCAAGCCGAGGCAACTTTGGTGATGACGGACACATGGCCTTAGGCACGAGTTAGGGTTTCCTAAATTTCCCCAAAAATAAAATATTTAGGTGGCAACTCTGTATCTGGCGAAGGAGTCCATGTTTGGCACTTCTTTACAAAAATCAGTTTTCCAAAACAATTTGCTGGATTTGGACTCTTTGGTGATTTATCGGTCTTACATTGCACTTTGCGAGATCAGATTCAGAACTGTGACATTAAGTCCGAACTGTAGTAGTAAGCTCAGAACAAAACGAGATTCGCGCCGCCCTCGCAGGCGCGCGGATGTCGGAGAGTTCCCGGGAGCGCGTCTACAGTTTCTAGTGACTCTGCTGGGGATTTAGAGAGCTTAACTCGAAATCATGATATCTTGTTTTAACTACGCTTATGTGTCTCTTTGCATTGCATTGGTGCGCCTAGGACACCGTGTTTGCCGTATACTATTCCTGAACGGTTTGTCGGAGGCTTGCTTTGAGAAACGTGCCATAAGGCTGACTAGTTGCGGGCTCTGCCACGACGAGAACACAAACCTCGGTTTTTACCGATGCACCCATTTGACCATTCAACCTAGTGCATATCGGAAACTGTAGTGACCATTCCAAACTAGGACATGTTACTTACCCGAATGTAGGTTGTTTGAAACCGTTGTGTGCCTAGTGATATCCTAGCTCCTGACAAAATAGGACATGGAAACCCTACCCTAACATAGGGGTGTTTTGACTCGTATTTACTTGTTATGTGCTTTTAGAGTGTGCCTCTACAGGAATGCATGTATCAGTTTGAAAGTCTGGGTATCAGGCCTGAAGGCATCAGTATTTTGGGGAAATCAGTTTTACCTGAGGGTATCAGTTTACAGGAAGAATTTTGGGTAGAATTCAGTAGAGACCACAGTCATGCAGCTATGCTTACATCTGTTTTGATAAAATTGGGCTGAGATGCTGCCTGTTTTCTCTTTTGCTAGGGGTAGTCTTGGAATTGTAGCTTCAGAAGGCTCCAATATCCCCCGAGATTCATTGGAATTTTGCTGATAGACTTTGTCGGGTCAGAGATTCAGTTTAGAACATCCAGTATTTTCTTTTGTTGAGGCAAGGCAGAGAAAGGCCAGTCAAGGCTCACCAATTCATTTGCTCCATTAGTCACCAGTCATATCGCCTTTGTTCAGTTCAGCAGACTCATGATGACGCAAAACTCAGAAGAAATTGTGGTCATGACAGCGGCATTAAACCAGGGATTCACCATGCAGGGTGAGACCGATGTTGAAATGCAACGCCCGCCCAGGTCACCTACCGCACATCCAATCTGGGAACCCCAGTTATTTCAAACCCGTGAGCCCACCACTTTTGAGCTGATGGGAATGATCGACGATCTTCAGAGATCTGTGGCTGATCTAGCCTTCGAAATGTCGGCTCCGCCATCGATCATGTCACATGCCAGAAATTTCATGCTAGAGGAGCCCCCGCTATTGGGGCGAATTGTAATCAAACTCAGCCAACCTGAAGCCATCCCAAGTTCCGACAATAACATGTCGACAACAACAGGGCTTCGCATAGATGTAGCAACCCAAACCTTCAACCAAGTTGAGGCGAGAGGTAAAAACAAGGTGGGGGCAGACACTGATCCCTATGAACAACTTCTGCAGGCTATTGAGGCTTTGAAAGTCGAGGGACTGAACAAACCGCAAGTGCTCGCAGTTACTGCAAAAACTGTGGATGACACTTTCGTTACTCAGAATGAGGGCAGTTCGAGCCAAGGGGAAAATCGGGAGAAGGGCCGTCATACCAGAACCATTCCTTCCAACCCTAATCCTGCACCCAGGAAAGATCAACAGACCAAGCCAGTACCTGCCGACCCTTTTTCTAGTGCACCCAACAAAAATCCACAAATCTCGAAGTATCTACCCCGAGGGCGTAGGGTCTTCCATGCCCTCTACATGCCTTTGTCCAAGGCGCTTCAGATCCTTGCCGAAAAGGGGCATCCCAAACCCCTCGAGCCTCGACCTCCCCCTAGTCGTCTTCCACCTAGTCATGATGCCACCCAGTACTGCGTGTACCATCAACAGACTGGTCATACTACCGACAATTGCTTCCGTCTTCGCCACAAAGAACAGGATTTGTTTTACAACGGGGTTATCCTCCAACCAAGCTCAGCAAAGTCTATCGTTACTGGGTCAGTGAACCTGGAGGATAATGTGATATGATCGCGGGATGAACCACCTGCGGGCGGCGCTCAGTTTACTTCAAATGTGGCGTATGGCACACACTATTTTGAGCATTTGTGAATGCTAGTTTTTGTACTTTCTGACTTGGGTATTCAGTCAGTCTTGTTGTGTTGTATATAGTCAGTCTTTTTGTACTAAGTCAGCTGGGTCTGTCTTGTTGTATCGAGTCAGTCCTGTTGTATAGGAGTCGGGTGATTTCGAGGGTATTACCTCGGACATCACTATTTTGTTTTGTGTTTGTCTTTTTGCTTTCTTTTGAGTCTGTTTCTGCCTTGGAGCCAGTTACACCAGCAGATCTGAATGAAACAGCAGTAATTTTCACACTCTTGTGTTTGCTTCTACCTTACGCCAGTTGTGCCAGAAGTTTTGAATGAAACGGCAGTGCTTTTCACCTGCTCTTTTGTGCCTTGAAATCATTACATTGACCTAAGTTTTTCAAAACTTTTTGAACATTGTAACGAAAACGAAGAAGGAGGAATTCCTCGGGTTTTGCAAAATTTGATCAATTGAGAGAAAGAGAGGCGTGCTAAGCCCTTAATGAATGAGATCATGTTTGTTAATGTGAGTACTGAGAAGGATCCTGGCTTGATCTAGATTGGTTCTATACTGCCTTCAACGCGAGCGATTTGTCGCTTTCCTAAAAGATTTCAAAAAATGTTTTGCGCGGTCCTGCGAAGACCTGTGTGGAATCGCTCTTGAGATTGTACAGCTTAGGATCACTCTCAGCCTCAAGACTCAACCCCTTTTGCTTTCAAACCTTGAACTTGGATTCAGAATGTTCAACGGTTAATCACGATGTGAGGCTTGTATGGCCAGATTTGAAGCAGCCCATGAACTAGGGGCAAGAAGGTCAGATATGATCACAAGGAAGCTTGCGAAGCTAGATTAGAACACTCCTCGAACTAGGGGCAAAAATGTCAGATGTACTCGAAGAGTCAAAGATGAGTTATTTTGCAAACCAATGAAGACTGGCCAAAAAGCCAAATTCGAGCAGCTTAAAGAAGAAAGTTTTTGCTGAAGGACAACTGAGTTCCTATCTACAACACTAGGGGAAAATTCAGCCCCCATTGGATGGACTTCTACATCATCAGCGAACAGTAGCCATTCCCCTGGATTCAGATGGCTTCGAGATCATAAAAAACCATTTGACATGGACAAAGCTACACTTTTACCCTTGAGAGGCTCGCTGGGCCGAAAACCTGGAAGGGCGACCCAGGCAAAAGTTAGAGCAAAGAAAAGAAAAGAATGAAAAAAAAAAAGAAATGAAATGAAAATGAAAAGCAAAGAATTGAAAAGAAAATAAAAAAATGAAAAAGAATTGAAAAGAAAAGAAAAACAAAGCTGGCAAGGTTGAAAACCCGGAAGGGCGGCCTTGGCAAAAGTTAGAGCGCAAAAGGAGAGGTTAATACCCGAGTGTACCTTAACTGGAACTACGTAAGACTTGATTCCCATGTTTGGGAGATGTAGGCAACTTCATTCTAAAGTCCAGCCATAAACACTTCCAGATCAATTGTGTCCATGTAATGGTTATGATCATCTTCGTCTTCTCTATATCCAAGAGTTCGGTTATGATCTTCACTACGAGAACTGGTTACAGTATGTTGCTGCGCCATTCAAACAAAGGGCAACTTGCTGTCGCCGTGTGGTGCCATTCAAACAAGGGGTAACTTTCTGTTGCCGTGCAGTGCCGTTTAGACAAGGGGCAATTTTCCATTGTTAGGGATCCGAGGTTGTGCATCTCAAGAGTAAGTTCCGTGTTGGTCGAGCAATGGCCATTTGCAAAAATAGTTTTTGAGAATTTTTACTGAGATTGACTAATTTTCTCAAAAATTATTATATTTTTCCAAAACTGGACCATTTCTTGGACCCAAAAAAAGAAAATTTTCAGTGCTCACAATCTAACTTGCATGATTTCAAATTAGAAAATCGAACAAGCGTGTTAATCTAACTCTCATGTTGGTCAAAATTGTTTTAGCAGAAGCTCAAAAACAAAAAAATGGTCAAAATGATAAACTAAGGGCACAGTTCCCACACTTGCCAAAAAGGGCACTCTACCTGCCAGAAAGGGCACTCTACCTGCTAGGAAAGGGCACAACTGAAGCTAACAACAAAATGCCAAAAGCTCTCTCATCCTCCGAGTAACGAGGTATCAAGCCAAGTGCGAAGCACAAACTGGATTGGATCAAGATAAGTGTAATAACCCGACCCTCGCACATGATTTCTGATATATTTTCAGTCATTGGTTTATGCTTTTAAATGTTTACTGTAAAATTCCATGAAAAATTATGGTTTAGTAGTGTAAACCATGTTGATGGATGCCTATCTGTTTCACAAGAAAACTATATGTCACCATTAACACGCTTGAATCAAAAATTGGAAGCCTTAACGGCTTAATTATCTGAAATTGACTATATATCTGTGATCAGTATAATTTTTAGGTAATATTAAGTATGTTTACGAAATTTCAATTTCGGAATGATTAAACGATTAAATTTTGTCTTATATGCCTTTATATATAAATTGTTAAAAGACCAAGTCTTCTTAAGCTTAATAATCAAGGACTTGAGATATTTCCTGGAGAGGAAAAACGAAAGAGGGAAAAAGGGGAAACAAAGACAAGGCAACAAGGAAGGGAATAGATGTTAAATTAGGAGGATCCTTGCAATTTTTAAAGCTCAAGGTATGTTAAATTGGTTGTACAAGAGAATTCTCCTTTCAATTGGATAGAAGGGTTTATCATAATTTATGTTGGATGATTTAGGGTTGTAATGGAGAATTCTTCATAATTTATGTTTGATTAAAAGGATTATTCATCAATTGGTTGCTTTGATATAAAATATATACCTCAATCCTTGTTTCTCATGTTAAATCCATGAAAGAATATTTGTGTAATGTTTGATAATTGAATAAACATGAAGAACTTGAATAAAAGATGGAATTTAGAATGTTGTAACTTGAATAAGCTTCTACTTATGTGTATTTTATGGTACTCAAGATTTAGTGCATGCTATGGTGGAATTTATACTTCCATTCTTGGTTTTTTTATGTCATACTATAGTGTGTTATGTTTATGAACAAAAGGAATTTAAATTAAAGGTTGAAATTGGAAAGAATGGTGACTTGATCAAGCTTTTAATTATGTTACTTGTGATATGCAAATGATAATTCATGTTATAGTGAAGTTGGGTCCATATAATGCTATAATTTCATAGATAATTGCATGTAAAATGGGGTGGTGATGCTAAGTGTTAGGTTGAAATCGAGCTGCCCCAAAACAAGGCCACGACCGCTCGAGCAGAAGTCATGGCCGCTCAAGCGGGAAAATCGACCTCCCAGCAGTTTTTGTGAATTGTACAGTCCGCTCGAGCGGCCAAAGTTGCGCTCGAGCGGGGGACTCATTTTCAGGAAAAAAAAATGTGTTTGTTCAGTTTTGCGTGCTTGACTCTCTGGTATTTTTAGAATATTTTTCTAATGATTTTAAGATGATTGTAAATTCATGCAAGGTGTAAAGATTCAGAAAATGAGTTAAGAAAGAAAAAGGAACTAATGTGCATTGATTGTGTGCAGGGCACACTCCAGGAGGAAGCAACATGTCATCTCAACCCAGTGAGTAGTAATACTATTATACGCTTCATATATAGCTTATGAATGTCATTAGCATTTTGTTCATGTACGATATGTAACTATGTTCATGTTTTAATGTATGAAAATAAAGAAATAGGGAAGATGAAATCCTTCCATTTTGTAAGACTCTGGCCTAAGGCCACTCAGCATTAATGTATGATTCCCATGTTTCTACATGAATGAAGTTAATTATGTAAAGAAATAATGAAACAAAGGAAACACCATGTAAGAAAGTAATGGGACGAATGGCATATCTTCATGTTGATAAGTTATGAAACAAAGTGCTACATGGAACTAAGTGCTACGATGTGAGCCACCTCCAGAGTCCGTGTGAGTCACCGCTTGAGTTCATAAAAGTATGCAAGGGCTTAATGCCAACTTTCAAGTATGCAAGGGCTTAATGCCATATGTTACAAGGGCTTTATGCCAACCTTTCAAGGGCCTTAGTGCCATATGTTACAAGGGCTTTATGCCAACCTTTCAAGGGCCTTAGTGCCATGTGTTACAAGGGCTTTATGCCACATGTTTCAAGGGCCTCGTGCCACATGTTTCAAGGGCCTCGTGCCACCACGTTTTAAAGGCTTATAGTCATTATGTTTATGATGTTTATGTTGCAGGATTAAAAGCTTATAGCCATTATGTTTATGATGTTGATGTTGCAGGATTGGGCCTGAGGCCGTCATGTACTTAGCACAGATTCACAGATTCAGACTAACTATATGAACTCTGCGTTCTTATATGCATTGACATATATTATGTTTCAAATTAAGCGTCATTTTATTTATGTATTACTATTCACTGAGCCCGGCTCACTCTCTGTTATGTCTGTTTCTGTAGGTCACCAATCAGGTGGTCAGACCTAGCCAAGATGCCTGCTTCCTTGTGTCAACCTTCATGTGTCCAGGCACTGTATAAGCTAGTTATTTTGTTAAGTTATGAAGATGTCGGTTGCTTATGAGTGTCCATCTAAGATAGATGTACATAACTTTCATGTTCTCTTAGTATATGCCCAAGTTTAGGGCTGAGATTGTAAATGTGTATGTATGTAACTGATGCCCAGGGATATAGTTTAAACTTTATCTGCCTCGAATAATGCATGTGATGTATGAGATCCTGGCATGTAGAAATATCTCAATGGAGTTTGTTAGTATTTATGCTTCCGATAAGGCCCCATATGTTATATATATACCAGGTTATATGTCCATTTATGCATAGGTCATGCCCAAACTTTTAGGGGCAAGTTTGGAGCGTGACAATATTCTACTCCCTCGTCTGGACACATCTGACCACGTCCAAACATCCCAGCAGAGCATCGTTGACCGATGTCAGTCGCAGATTTGCTACACACTTAGTTATAGCGTAACCCCTCTATGGGAGAAGTTCACTATTGTGAGTAGAAGAAGAAGAATCTAGCAGAATACTAGGGGCACGAGCCCACAACCTCCTGTTTATCTATCAACCACCCAGGGGAGGGATAAAAAAAGAAGAGAGATTGAAGAATAGAGAGATGTGCGCTGAGAGAAAAAGTGAGAAAAGGGCTTTTTCAGAAAAACAGAGCCCGAGGGCCGAGTGATGTGAGAATCACGAATGAGAAAGGATGGGAAATAATACCCAGAGAAACAGGCTCCCTGTGCACGTTTGAGTGTCGTGTCTTTTTGTTTTGTTTCGATTCTTGTTTTGAGTCGTTTCGAGTGTTTCTTGATGTGTTTAGGTTGTTTACTTTTTGTTTTCCGTTGTTGAGTCATAGTGCACTATGTTCAGTCGTAGGCTCAATACCCAGGTCAAGAACTCATCTCTCAATTTCAAAAATAAATCGTTTTATACTCAGAGTGCTGTGCCATTCTCCACATTTGTGCAAAACAGAATTGGTTCTTTCATAAAACTGCAGGGTTCAACCCAGGTCATATGAGAACAATCGAACCCGAGGTCTATCTGAAGCAACATGGGTTCTGGGCTGCGAAGCAAAGGAAAAGAGGGAAAATTTGGAACATCCGAGTTTGTTTCAACTTCTGCATGTCCCGTTATCGCATTCTGTATGTTCAGATTGAACTGTTTGTTCAGATTGAGCCGTGCTCAGAATTAACTGGGTACTATGTTACAAGCTGTGTGGTCAGAGGGAGCAATGTGTTGTATGAGCTGTGTGTTCAAAGTGGATAGAATACTGTGTCAACCATTTTCATGTCATAATGGCAATCAAAAGTGCTCTCCCGGAGTACCAATTCCTACTAGAGGCATCTTGGCTGTGTTTGCGATGAGTTCCTAGGAGATCAATTGCGATGGTGGAAATCAGAGTTCGAATGGCTATTGCCTAGAACACAAAGGTTTGGAATTTCTGAGATCAAAGCCTGGTTTGAATACCCAGGGGTGTATCCCCAGTTTGAAATCTCTATGGAAGCCCCATAGTTTGAAATCTCTAGCAGATATGCATCTCAATTCTGGATACTAAACCAACCTAGTCTATCACCCTGTTGAAGAATAGGGAAAGTTGTGAGTATGATCAGGGAGAAAAGCGGCATCCGTGGTTTCCCCAGCAGACATTGCTCCATGTCAGCATTTCAGGACCTTTGTACTATGAGTTGAAGGTAATAGTTCGAAGAACACAAGGAGAGATCTCCGTCAGAGTAGAGCGGTTCACCGCCACTCACCTCGTGAGGTGTTTTCTAAAGCACCGCTCTGTCTGTTTATTGCATTCCTGTAGTATCATGCATTGTATTGCATTTCTATCTATCGAGTTTCTTTCTCATTTATGCACCGTATTGTATGTACTGTTCATTCGGACAAGTTCCGGTTCAGTTTGACTGGTACCTTTCCTCTCTTGCGTGTGATACGCTGAGAGGTTTACCTTTCCTCTCTTGCGTGTGATACGCTGAGAGGTTTACCTTTCCTCTCTTGCGTGTGATACGCTGAGAGGTTTACCTTTCCTCTCTTACGTGTGATACGCTGAGAGATTTTCCCTTTCCTCTCTCGCGTGTGATACACTGAGAGGTTTACCTTTCCTCTCTCGTGTGTGATACGCTAAAAGGCTTACCTTTCTTCTCTTGCGTGTGATATGCTAAGAAATTTTACCTTTCTTCTCTTACGTGTGATACGCTGGGAAATTTACCTTCTCTCTCTCTCTCTCTCTCGCGTGTGATACGCTGAGAGGTGTGCATTTTCTCTTGTTGCATTATTATGTTTCTCTTTCCTTCGGGAAACACGGGGATACATCCCTATGTTTCTCTTTCCTTTGGGAAACACGGGGATACGTCCCTATGTTTCTCTTTCCTTTTCGAAACACAGGGATACGTTCCTATGTTTCTCTTTCCTTTTCGAAACACGAGGATATGTCCCTATGCTTCTCCTTGTGTTCCTTCCTTACACGACTTCAGCGTGTTTGAAATTGTTTACCTCTTCTCACGATTTCAGCGTGGTTAAAGTTTGTTCCTTCCTCACACGATTTCAGCGTGTTTGGAATTGTTTACCTCTTCTCACGATTTCAGCGTGGTTAGAGTTTGTTCCTTCCTTACACGATTTCAGCGTGTTTGGAATTGTTTACCTCTTCTCATGATTTCAGCGTGGTTAGAGTTTGTTCCTTCCTCACACGATTTTAGCGTGTTTGGAATTGTTTACCTCTTCTCACAATTTCAGCGTGGTTAGAGTTTATTCCTTTCTCACACGATTTCAACGTGTTTGGAATTGTTTACCTCTTCTCACGATTTCAACGTGGTTAGAGTTTGTTCCTTCCTCACACGATTTCAGCGTGTTTGGAATTATTTACCTCTTCTCACGATTTCAGCGTGGTTAGAGTTGGTTCCTTCCTCACACGATTTTAGCGTGTTTGGAATTTATCTCAAGTTGCGTCGTGCACGCTCCTGATTGTTGCTTTTTGGACCTCCTCTCACGATTTCAACGTGGTTTGAGTGCCCTTTTCCTCACACAATTTCGGCGTGTTTGGAATTTATCTCAAGTTGCATTGTGTGCGCGCCTGATTGTTTGTTTTTCCTCTTCTCATGATTCCAGCATGCTTGGAATTTGTCACCTGCACCTGTTAGTGCATTGTTCGCGCTATTTTGCGCATCTCACCTGCACCTGTTAGTGCATTGTTCGCGCTATTTTGCGCACCTTACCTACACTTGTTAGTGCATTACTCGCGCTATTTTGTGCACCTTTCTGCACTTGTTAGTGCATTGCATTTCATTTGCGCTATCATGCGCACCGTATCGCACTGTTTTGTGCATTGCATATCATCGTACTATCTTGTGCACTCGCACTGTTTAGCGCATCGCATGGTTTAGCGCATCGCACTGTTTCGTGCATTACATAGTATCATTCGCACTATCTTGCGCATTTCACCTGCACTTGTTAGTGCATTGCATTATTATGTATACTGCACTTAGGTTGCATTGTCTTGCATCCCTTCTGCATTGTTATGCATATCTTCACTTGTGCTGTTACGCATGTTACCTGCATTGTCAGGCACATCTTCACTTGCGCTGTCACGCATGTTGCTTGCATTGTTATGCACTACTTCATTTGCGCTGTCACGCACTTTTCACTTGCATTGCTATGCATGTTTCTAACAATATCGTACCTGTTGAGTTTCTTTCTTTTGCAGGCACGATATTGTATGTACGGTTCATTTGAAGCTGGCACGACTAGACGAACCGGACCGTATTGTATGTACTCCACGTGAGACGTAGCGAGAATTGTATAATTCTCTTACATCCTTTCTGTATGTAATGTAGTTTGATTTGTATTCGCTTGCTTAAACTATCGCATTTATTGTATATAATTGCTTCGTTATAGCTTTCTTTGCATAATCATAAGTTATGCTCTTGCATCATGCATGTCATTTGCATTTTGCCCCAGCTTGCGGGCACATCTCTGCATGGTTATATTGAATGTTTGCCTGAGTCTTCGGCCTTGTCAAAAATGGGTCTCTGGGCTTTGACATTCACTCCCGTCACTTTGTGACTTTCGAGTTCTGTCAAAGAGGGGCAACTGTAGACACCCCATTTTTGACTGTCTTCAAGACTTGGTTGTACTTGTAGGTACATCCAGCCACAAGTTCGATCGCTCGTCGGGTACTCGACTTTCGCAGCGGAACGTCACAGGTTTGAGTTTTCCAACCCTATTTTCTTTCTGTCTCATTTTTAGACCATGTGTTGGCCCTTTCTGCATGCTTTTTGGGAGGCACTGCCGACCACCTTTTGGCCCTGCCGGCCATGGTTTTGTCCCTACCGGCCATTGATGAAGCCTGCCAGCCATTAATGAGCCACTGCCGGCCACCACTGATGGCCGGCAAACCCCTTGTCTCAGCAGGTTTCACGGCAGATCTTTTGAGCCAGCTGGTTTTCACTCCTTTCCCGTGCATACATGTGTATGGAGGGATGAAGCTCTTACCAAGCTTGTTCAACAAGCTTCTCCTTGCATTCTTCTATATAAGGAGAGGCCCTTCCTCTCTATCAGAGGTTGAGCCATTTTTTTTAGAGAAGTTGTATCTCTCTCTTTTTATATTTCTTATTCCCTCTCTATATTGCATAGAATAGTGCTCTAAAGTCCATTTTTCTTGCACTTTTGCACTACAACACATAGCGGTACACCACCATCTTTGAGCCGAGGTTCTTGGGAGTGTTACTTGAGCTCTGAAACTTGCTTTCTAGCCTCTGAGGTTGCTGGTTTCGAAGTTAATCTTCAAGGGTGAGTATATTCCACTTTTAAGCCTTTATTTGTATCTCATTTTGGCCATCCTTGCATATTGTTTTAGGCCTTTATTTCAACTGAAAAAAGTTTTGTTTTTAAGTGCTTTTGATGATTGTTTAAGGTCTTTTTGGTGTTAGGGGTGTACAACCCTCTTGTATGCTTTGTTTGGCCTTCTTTTGTGCCATGCCTTAAGGCCTTTGGAGTAGTTTTGGTTTGGACTTATAGCCTCTAAAATCCAATGGATTTTCAATGGTAGGCATGTGGTTTTGAGGCCTCAAACCAGAGGCGGTGACCCCCTCTCTTCTTGTTTTTGTTTGCCTGTATCATTGGCCTACCAAAGGAGCATGTATCTCTATACTTTCAAGGCTTAGTTCAGGCACTTTTTTGTGACTTTTAGTACCTGCCTTAAGTCTTTCCATGGCTGGTTTGGTCACCTTTTGCATGCTCCTCGTATGTGTAGTGTAATCCCATTTGTGGCTCATCAAAGTAGCATGTCTTTCTTGCATGTGTTGGCTCCATTTTAGTAGGTTTTTAGTGATGTTTTACCATGCCTTAAATTGGTTTTAGGTTGATTTTGTCACTCCATGCATGCATAACACACTTGTAGTGTAAATCACACAAACTAGCTTTGTATGCCTCATGAAGTAGCATGCCATTCTAGCTTGTTTTCTTTCCATTTCAGTATGTTTTTGGTGATGAATTGCCATGTCATGACTCTAGTTTGGTTTGGTTGGCCCTTGCATGCCTCATGCACTTGTAGCGTAATCCTCTCTATTGCCATTAACATGCATCATGCCTTAACATGTCATTTTAGCATGCTTTTGGCTGAGCTCTGAGAATATTTTGTTCATGTTTTACCATGTTTAAGGTCTTATTTTAGTTTTTTTTCCCATGTATCACTTGCTTTGTATAGCCATAGTTCAATCTAGCTTGTTAGCTTTGTGCACTAAGTCCACTAGCATGTGTTATTTGGCCTATTTCAACAATTTGGCATCACTTGTTATGTTATTTCAGTCCATGTAATGTGGTCATACACTTGCATTTGACATGCTTTCAATGTCTTAGAGAATTTGTGTTTTATGCCTCATGAATGGATCATTGTGCATGTCTCTATGCTTAGGTCTTTGGGATGCCATCTCAGTGGGTTTTTTGGCTTATTTTGACATGCCTTAACTTTGATTTTTGTTGGTTGAGTCATCCCATGCTTGGTCTTAATAGGTGTAATGTAATCCACCTTATTTATCTTGTATGGATTATGCCTCATGCTCACCATGCTAGCTTGTTTTGGCTTATTTCCATACATGTTTTAGTCTCGTTTTAACATGTTCTAGGACTGTTTTGGGTTGCCTTAACCACATGCTTCATATTTTGTATACTTGTAGTATAAATGTTCTTGCTTGCCTCAAGCTTTGAGCACCTTTGTATGTTTCATTTGTCTTGTGTACATGATTTGGCATCACTTAACATGACATTTTAGAGCCTATAGCATTGCCATATTCCCACTTCAATCATGCTTTAAGTGCCTTTGAGTGTTGTCTATTATTGTCTAGCTTATGGCTTCGCTTGTATGCTTGCATGCCTAGGTCTTTGGGCCTTCATCTCAGCATGTTTAGGTCCTTATTTTGACCTATTTGAGCTCTGTCCATGTTTAGTTCGTGCATTTGTGCCATGTATTGCATGCCTTCTTTGTAGTCCTCTTTGATAGCTCCATGCTTTTAAGGACCTTCACATGCTTTACTTCTGTTGTTTAAATGATTTGGCATCATTTCTTACCTCATTTCAGTGCACTTGGTATTGTTACACTTCCATACTTTTCACCCTTTAGGTATTCTTGAGAGTTGCACCTTTATACCTTAAATGGTGAGCCAATTGGCATGCATGCTTGTATGTCTTTTCGGTGCCTTCATCTTAGCATTTTGGCCACTGATTTGGGCATATCTGAGGTCTTTCCGTTTCGGTTTAAGTCCATTGAGCATGGTTGATTACATTTTGTTTGCATGCTTGCATCACATCGCATTGTCTATACCTTATACTTTGCATTGTGTATGCTTAGGTAACATTGCATTGAGTATGCCATCATTTGCGTTGTGCACGCTAATTGATATTTGCATTGTGCATGCATTAGCATTGTGCATACCATTAGCCTTGTTAGGTTGTTCATATTGCATTACATGTTTGCATGCTTAAGTCATATTGCATGTTTGCATGCTTGAGTCGCATTGTGTATGCCATGCTTGTGTTGCATTGTCGTTTGGATTAAGTGTTATTCCGAGCA
This sequence comes from Camellia lanceoleosa, assembly GCA_025200525.1. Lineage (NCBI taxonomy): Eukaryota > Viridiplantae > Streptophyta > Magnoliopsida > Ericales > Theaceae > Camellia > Camellia lanceoleosa. Next base: position 107,226,462 of record CM045762.1, on the reverse strand, counting down.
CGAGGAATGAGGGACGTTTCATACTTCAAGTGATGAAACGTGTCTTAATTCTCAGTCGCCGACACTCTTGATCACACATGATAGAGTTTTAGGCTTTATGTGTTTATTCGTGCATTCTTTTCACATTGATTTACCCAAGTTGGATCTTTGGCCATCATGCATCGAGATGCGTGATTGATGTTCATGGATCCAATTATGCCTCTCCCTTGATCTTTCGAGGTGATATGGGGTGGCATAGTGCATACATACCCTTGAGAGACCCTCCCTTTTCTCTATTTTGTGCTCTGTTGCAGCTTGGTGTCACAGCACACCAGTGGCCGGCAGTGCCTTGCAAATGGCCGGCAGACCTTCATTCCTGGGTAGCAGATGGTCAGCAATGGCTCTCCATGGCCGGCAGGCCACTGGTGTGTTCCCCAGACTGGTTTTGGTAAGATTCAACAGGAATTCCTTGAGGACACCCTGCAGACAGAGCCTCTAAAGAGCAACCAGAGAGCTTTTCGAGACGGCAACCGAGCATGCATCCTCTTCTCCCCCAACCAGAGCTGGAACAACATTGTTTACTATTTTCCTTATTTGCTAATTAGCATTTGTTTTTATAATTAATTAATTTATTTATTAATTAGTTAAGTTTTCTAGTAATTAGTAGGTAGTTCGCTTATTAATTCAATTTGGTTGTGTAATAATTAATTAGCTTGTTAGTTAGTTAATTAGTTGGTTTGTATTTTTCATTCAGACCCTCTGTCGAGAGGGCAAATTTTGTAATAAGTGTGCGTGAGTGTGTGAATGTCTTCCAACCCCACGTCTTTCTCCCTTTTACTTACCTGCTTTCGATGGTTAGTTCTAGGTCATTTTTCAAATAACATCCTTATGCTATGCGTGTTTGCATCATTCATCCGTATTGCATGCACCGGGCTCGGCGCATCATACTAACTGCATTGTATTTCAAATCCAAGTTGAATACATGTATCAATTATCGCATCTCATATGCCATCTTAGAATAGCCGAGCCTATTTCTAGTTGCGTTTTAGTATGTGTTGCATTAGCCATCTTAACATGAACTAGGATCATGCATTAATTTCTAACTAGTTCTCTGTTTTGGCGACGGAGATAGATCGGCGACGGAGATCTACCACCACTGGTTGCCCTCTAGCCCTCTCTCACTGTTCTTCTAATCTGATATATATATATATATAGATATTGATATACATTTTTTTGTTGTTGATGTTGATGATGATGATCATTGATGATGATTTTGTAAACTATAGTTGTTGTTGATGATGATGATGATGATGATGATGAGAGCTACTGTTTTGTTTTATTTTTTTTTTTTTTGCCAGGAATTTTCGAGGTCGGAGAAACCCGATCCCCATTAGGGGACGGGGCCGGGAAGGGTGATAGGTTTCCCGTCGGGTGTGATACTCCTGTTCTGTATTATGTTATTTGGACCCTAATACGTATGCGATTATATGTTTCGACATGATTTTGTGTGCCATTATGTGATATATGTGATTTTAGAATTCTATCTGTTCACCGTAGGAATATCTATTTGAATAATCCACTTCGGAAATTAAATTGAGGGCCTTATCGGCCACAGAACCCGAAATTGATTACGCCATTGTGGTTGGCATAACTTTTAGAGCCTACGGTGAAATTTAATTGAAAATTAATTCTGGTCAATTTAAACTAATTAAATTTATGAATTAAGTGCCCAATTGTTATTATTATTGAAATGGACTTAGTGGAGGTTGTTGTAAAGAGGCTATACACCTCATTTCTCCTCCTTAGTTGCATTGTGGCTGATCTTGGACTCAAAACTTAGAGAGAGAGCCGACTATAGGAAGAGAGGAAGAAGAATTGGCCAATTTTGGTCTTGAGACTTGAAGATTGAAGATCAAGCTCGAGATTTGGCTAGAACTTGGGTGTATAAGGCTCCTAGGTGAGTAAGTATTCCTTGAATCATGGGTTTGTGCTTGCTAATTGTAAATTCAGAGTTGAATGAGGATCAAGAGCATGAGTTAAGTTGGCTTTGTTGGAATTAAAGCTTGGTATATGCATGTATGTATAAATTTGTGTTGAAATAGCATGTACAAGCTTGAAATACATGATTCATGTAGAGTTTTAGTTGAAACTCATGTGTTGATCACCATTTGTGTTATCTAGGTTGGGAATGTGGCTAAATCATCACATGCATGTACAATTTGAGAAGATATGAGCTTGAATGCATGAACTTGTACATTGTTAATGAGTTTGATGGGGGATTGGGGCATGCACGTGACTTATTTGTGAAATTGAGCCTCATTGAGTTGTAATTTGGGGTCTATACCATGTTAGCATGATTGTACATGAGATTCGAGCCATTGCATGCAAGAAGTGTAGCTGGAAAATTGAATTGGAGCTCAAGAACACAATCTGGGAAACCCAGAATTTTGATGTCCGCTCGAGCGGGGAAGTTCACGCTCGAGCGGGGATTTCGAGCTCCCAGTATTTTGTTCTTGCAAGCATGGTGTCCACTCGAGTAGGGAAGTATACGCTCGAGCAGGGATCATGGAGGATGAACTTCCGCCCGAGCGTCCTAGTTCACGCTAGAGCGTAAAAATGATGCATCCAGTACTTTTTGCAGACATAGCTTCCGTTCAAGCGAGTAAGTTCACGCTCGAGCGGAGAGCTATGTTGAGAGGCCTTCCGCTCGAGCGTTATATTGGACGATCAAGCGTAAATTTCACCTATCCAGTACTTTTGCAAGCCTTAGGGGTCCGCTCGAACGGTGAAGTTGGCGCTCGAGCGGGGACCCTGTTTTTTGAAATTGTGTTCATGCGTTCTGTATTTCGTTTTCCGTTCTCTTTCACTTGTAAGCACTCTTAGGCATATGTTAAGCATGGTAAATGAGTTAATGAGATTAAAATAAGGCCTAAAGAGGATTATGTGAATTAAGGAACGGATGGAATTATTAATGACCCTTTTGTGTTCATGAAATGTGTAGGGTCAAGCTCTAGGGCAAATCTACAAGCTGATCACTGTGAGTAATATCGATATTCGAATGTTTGTGAATGTCCAATTGATTATTCCCTTACAAGCTTTATGAGTTGCTATTTGGGATTGTGGACGAAAGTCTAATATGAATAAACATAAACGGACCAAAGGTCGTTTTGATGGAATTGAATGGACCAAAGGTCGTTTTGATAGAAATGCACGGACCGAAGGTTGTTTCGATATATGTGAATGGACCAAAGGTCGTTTTGACATAAAGAAGTGGGCCGAAGGCCGTTCTGACATAAATGAGTGGGCTGAAGGCCGTTCTGACATAAATAAGTGGGATGAAGGCCGTTCTGACATAAATAAGTGGGCCGAAGGCCGTTCTCACATAAATGAGTGGGCCGAAGGCCGTTTTGACATAAATGAGTGGGCCGAAGGCCGTTTTGACATGAATGGAAATCTAAACGGGCCAAAGGCTAGAATGTTTGGAATTTCGTATAGTTATATATATCTGTTAAATAGAATTATGAATTGGGCAAAAAGGTCGTACGGAACATGTTGTTCTGCATTGTTATGTATATTCCGTAATTGATGTCATTCACTGGGCTATCGCTCACGCTCATTTATGTGTTTGTAGGTGAGCCAAGAGAAGTACAAACTTAGCCCCAGTGAAGTCTGCCAAGAACAACAGGAGTTTTGGGAGAGTCAGCCTTGTGTCTCACGCATGAGACCATCCTTGTCCTTTTATCATGTACTTTTGTTTAGCCTTGTTGCAAGGGCTTTGTGTATGTCTGTACATAGTCTATTATAGGTTGACTCGTTTTGGATGATCCTGTCTATAAAGAATTTTGTGATACTGTGCTTTTGATGTGGGTTATTAACGTATCTGAGTATGGTTTGTTTGATGTGCATATAAGCACGGCTCTATGGACAAAGTTTTAAATTTTTACTTCCGTTTGGCCCCTTTACTCTGATGAATTATGTTTGCTTGAGTCTGAGGCCGTAGGTGATCGCAGGATTACTGGCCGGTTATGTCCTTAACCCATACGGGCGGGTTCAGGTCATGACATCGGGGATCGGGATCGGGGTCGGGGCTGAAAAAAATTTCTCCATTGGGGATCGGGGACAGGGAGTGTGATCCCCAGCCCCGTCCCACCCCGTTGACATTCCTAATCATGCCACGTGGCACTTTGAGGGACCAGTCAGGTAACTGAAGAGAAACAGTAGTGGGCTTCAACTTGCCAAGCCCAAATTCTTCGTACACAGAGTACGAAAACAAATTGACATTAGCCCCTAAATCTAACAAGGCCCTATCAATGAAATGGTCCCCTATAATGCATGCAATGGTTGGGGCACCCTGGTCTTTAAGCTTAGGGGGTATGTCATTCAACAAGATAGAGCTTACTTGCTCCGTAAGTATGACCTATTGGGACACGTGTGTCCCAGATTTACGCTTTTGCGTACAAAGGTTCTTCAGAAATTTAGCATAAGAGGGTACTTGCTTAATTGCCTCCAACAGGGAGAGGTTGATTTTTATCTGTTTAAAAACCTCCATCGTCGCTTCCATGGATGCCGCCTTCTTATTCAAAGGGGACGGTGTATCAAGGCATTGGGGAAAGGGTGCCTTAGGCATATATAGTGCCTTAGGCTCATGTGAAGTGCTTGGGACTAAGTCATCCCCCTTAGGTGTTTCTCCCTCACCCTTGTTCTCCTTGGGTGTACCACTGTGGTCACCCTTCTTAGCCCTAGTTGTATTCGACGCAACTGGCTGAGGCTCTAACTCCCTTCCACTTCTCAAGGTAATCACTGCTTATACCTGCTCATGGTGCTTTCCATTCCCACCAGACCCTTCTATCCCATATTGACCCTTAGGGTTGGCCACAGTCTGACTCGGTAATTTTCCCTCCTCTCTCCTATTCATGTTGATAGCCATTTGACCTAATTGAGCCTCTAGCTTGGCAATGGAGTGAGTGTGTGTGTGAACTACTGGTGCTAACCCCTTAAGTTCTGATAGAACTTCTAACACTTGAGTCTCAAAGGTAGAGTTGCCTTGAGGAACATGTGGGGGTTGTGGTTGCCAATAAGGTTGTGGGGGGTCAATAAGGTTGTAGTAGTCGGTAGGAAGAATAGTTAGCAAAATTATTAAAATTTTTCCTTTGTGGTGGAGGGTTGTAAGAGGTGCCTTGTGAAGGAGGTCTGCATTAAAAATTAGGGTGATTTCTCCATCTCAGATTGTATGTGTTAGAGTATGGGTTATTACCCGGGTTAGAGAATCCTTGAGTAGCATTCACATGCTATTGGACTAACTCCGAAAATTGTGATGCCGAAGGGCACTCACTCAAGTCATGAGCAAGGCTCGCACAAATAGCACATGCATCGTGAATTTGAGGTTGATCTTGCTGTGTAGGGCCATGTCCCGCAGCTAATAATTGGTCTATTTCGTGGGGCAATGCCTCTACTTGTTGGGATAACTCTAGGTTTTGCTTGACCTCATAAATATTCCCTATTTTCGAGGCTCCAACTACTGGTTTATGGACTTGCCGGGTTGTGGAGGCATGGTTAAGGGAATTATCACTTAAGTTCTCAAATGATTGCCATGTCTCAGTGTCATTTTTGGACATAAATGTCCCACCACAAGATGAATCTACCATTTGGCGGTGAGGCTCAGTTAAGCCATAGTAAAATGTTTGAACATGTTGTTAATCAGGCACTTGGTGGTGAGGACACTATTGGAGAAGGTCACAAAGTCTCTCCCATGTCTCGTGAAATTACTCGCCATCAATTTGGAAAAAATTAGTGATGGCTTGCCTAAGTTGGTTGGCCTTTCCAATGGGAAAGTACTTTTCCAGAAACTTTTGCTATAATTGGTCCCAAGTTGTGACAAAATTAGCAGGTAAGGAGTTCAACCAGTGTTTGGCTTTGTCTTTTAATGAGAATGGGAACAATCGCAACATTAAGGCCTCATTTGTGAAATTTTGGATCCTCACTGTAGAGCAAATTTCCAGAAATTCATTCAAATGTTTGTAAGAATCATCATGAGCTAGTCCATGGAATGATGGGACCATTTGTATGGTGCTGGAGTTAATCTCATAATGAGTAGCAATGGTGTCAGGTAATTAGATGCATGATGGTGATGTGTATGCAGTGGGTGTGAAGTAATCCTTAACGGTCCGGTTGGGCCCATTTAGGCCATTCGGGTTTTCCATCAATATTGGTTCAAAGTATGGATATGAATATTCAAGCCTAGGAACACGGGCAGAGGCTCTAAGTTTCCTAAGAGTCATTTCTAGTTCAAGGTCCAAACTCCACAATTCGGGGCGACAAGAACGGGGCCCGTGCATACACTACTCACACACATACACTAAGTTCTGACTCTGTGCACTAAGTTATGTAAGCGAAAATACCAAAGAAGAGAATACTCACAGTGATTTAATGAAAACGCTTTACTCATCTTGCGGGTTCTTGACGTGTAAACGTTGTCTCCAACCTCCAATTGAGCTTTGTTTTTCTTTTTAGCACTTTGGTGCCTTGCTTGCGAGTGTTTGCTTCTTTTTTAAGCACTTTAGTGTTGCGGTTTGTTTTTTCTTTTTTTTTTCTTTTTTTTAAGCTCGGTTGGCTCCCCTTGCACTTCAGTGATAGCTCCACTTTCAAACGCTTTGCACACTTAGCAACACGAAAGCATAAAATCCGAAACTAAAAATTAAAATAAGAATATAACTTTAAATTAATTAATTTTTCCAGAAGTCCCCGGCAACGATGCTAAATTTTGATGGGTCGTTTCACATACCAAAATTAAGTACTAAACTATACGAAATTCTTTTAGAATAATGGCAAGTCCAGGTATCGATCCACAGGGACAATTGTGAAATTAGACTAATTTAATCTCTAAATTCCTAAATTAATTTTGATTAAAAAGATTGAGAGATTTTATGACTAAAAATAAATTAAATGAAATTCAGAAATCAGATTGACAATTAAAATTAGGGTTTGAGATATTAATTTTTTGGGAAAAATCCTAAGGAAAAAAATTCACCACTAACCATATAAACAAGATTAAACATCGACTACAATTGCAATCCGGTTTGAAATACCTAATATTTGACAACTACAAGTTTGAAATATTAATCAAGAGGGTTGTTGCATTCAACGTATAGGTACGAGTCATCCCGAGTAGCACAAGGCGTTTGCTCTAAGCTACAGTAGCCACACAGCCCGTCTCTCATAGCATGACTCGTCTCGTACTTTGAACACAAACACAAACAAAACTAATGTATGGAAAGCATTAAACAATCACAGAGAGTAAAATACTTGAAGAGATGAAAAGAATAATTATTATAAACTTCTAAAACATCCATACATTGATTCAAACTGAATCACAATCAAAGCATATGAAAAATCCTATTACATGGCTAGGGTTTCATCAAAACCCTAGAAAAGAATAACATAGCCACTCATGGAGGAGTGGGAAGAGGTGGAAGAGATGAAAAACCCCATAGAAGTTGGTCTTTTAACTTGAGAAGAAATCACCTCTCTAAAACCCTAGTCTCCCTTTCCTTAGAATAAATTTCAAAACCCTAGGTTAGCCTATTTTTCTTCCTTTTATTCTCAGCAAAACATACCCAAAATTTTTCACACGCATCCCTAGGTGGGCCGCTCGAGTGGGGGTGGGCCGCATGTGCGGCGGGGTGGCTGGCTCGGATTTTTCGCTTCTCACTTAGAGAATTTGTTTTCGCACACTTTTTGATTGAATTTGTGTGTTACCTGCCAAATCTGTACAAATGCACAAAACACATCATCTCCACAAAATAAACAATATTGAAAGACTAAAAATGTAACTTCAGTGGCCTCAATGTGGTACTTTTTGGCCTATGTCTAATGACCTTATATATATATATATGTTAAGTAAGTTCCTAGGCTTATAATTTTGAGTCCATCTTCAACATTTGGCAGGAAAATACCATTTAGAGAGAGAGAAGTGAGAATTCAAGAGAAATGGGAGGAAAACTTAAAGATTGGCTCAAGAGATTGAAAGATTATGAAGACTAACTCAAGTTCTAGCTAGAATTGGAAGAATAGAAGGCCCTAAGTGATTGAACTCTAAATTCATGAACTCAAGTGATATAAATGTGACTTCAAGAAGAATGTGTAGTTAAGTATGTGAATTGAGCAAAGATTGTAGGAATTGTGATCAATTTGGGCATGCATGCCTGAATTTGTTTTGAATCTTCAATTTTGAGCATAAACCTTATAAATTATGATGAATTAGAAATTATATCTTGCATGCATTCATGAGTTATCATGTTTTAGAGTCCAATTCTAAGTTTAAAAGTCTTTTGATGCAATATTTGAAAAATTGTTCGCATACATGAAGTTTATGGTTTGAATTTTGATGAATTCATAGAATTTTAAACAATGGGTTGAAACTAGCTTCAAATATATGTATTTGGGAGTGTTCTTGCATGTTTGAGTCAGTCATGCATGAATTTGGAGCCTTGGAGTTGTGTTTTGAAGCTCAAACAGATTTCTGAAAATTCCAGAATTCGAGCAGTTCACTTGAGTGATGGAATTGTTGCTCGAGCGTACATTTTGAGCTCTCAGTACTTTTGTAAACATTGGAGGTTGGCTTGAGCGACCAAAAGACTGCTCGAGTGACCACTCTTTTATTTTCAGTCTTGGCTCAAGCAACCAAGAAGTTGGCTCGAGCGTAAAATGAGAGCATCGGTACTTTTGCGGATTAAGAGGTTCGCTAGAGCGACTAATATTGCGCTTGAGCGAAGTACCCTATTTCAAGAAACTTTGAAAAGTCATATTATGTTCCGTTTTTCGTTCTTTTTCATTTTTGAGCATTCTTAGGTATACATTGTGCATCCTAAATGAACTAAAGAGTTAGAAAGAAGCCTCAGAAAGATAAACGAATTTGAGAACAGATTGAATTGTATTGTGACCCAATTTCTGTATATGTTACGAATTGTGTAGGGTCAACTCTGGGAACGAATAGGCCAATTGAACACTATGAGTAATATCTTAGTAAAGATATTTTCATGTATGTTACTTTCTAAATACTACCTATGTGGTAAGCTTTCTGAACTCATGAATTTGTATTATGAATGAGTATTCTATCTGTCTGATTCATAAATGGCTTGAAAAAGTGATTAATAAGTACAAACCTATAAGATTTGACCGAAAGTCATTTTGTACGAATACAAATTGGGCCCAAGGCTGTTTGGTATGTTTGATGAGAATATGAAATCGACCCAAGGCCGTTTAGTATATTTGATAAGGACACGAAATGGGCCTAAAGCTGTTTAGAATGGTTGACAAGATAGACCTAAGGTCATCTTATATATGAATTGGACCGAAGGTTGTTTTGTATGTTTGCTAAAATGGACCAAAGGTTATAACGAATAAGGAATTGATTACACCAAAGGTCATTTTGAATATGAATATGCATGAGAACATGATCATGACTATGGACCATGGGTCATTTTGAACAAGGAATTGAGTCGGCCAAAGGTCGTTTTGGATGTGAATATGAATGTGAACATGATCATGATTATCAACGCACATATGAATATGTTGGACCGAAGGTTGTTTTGATTATAATTGATTAGACCCGAGGTTGTTCCGTTATGATATGCTTAAGTCTGTTGTGAATGAGAATTGGGTTTCATATGTATTAAGTACATATATAATTTATTTATACATGAATCTCATTCATTATCCTCTTTACTTTGGTATTATTCATTAGGCGTTAGCTTACTCTTTATCTATATGTATGTAGGTAAGCAGCTAAATGTCTAGCCCTAGCACTAGTGAAAATGTGAAAGAGTACTGAGATTTTGAAGTCAGCCAAGGTTGATTTTCCCTTTTTGTTTTCTTTTGTGGTCATGTGTGACCAAGTTTATCTATAACCTTAGTCTTTGTTAAGACTGTGTTTGAATGATCCTGGACATGTATAAATTGATTATGTATGTGATGTGTGAGTTATTATATATGTGTGAAGGATTTTTATTTTACCACATATGCACAGCTCATTGGACAATCTTTGTATTTTTGCTTCCGCGCCCCTTATTGGTAAATATGTTTGATTTTTTTGTCCAAGGTTGTAGGTAATCTCATGATTACTGGCCGGTTTTGATCATAACTTCTAGGGGCATGTTCAATTTATGACACAAAAAGTACTATATAGATGAAAGAAAATTTATTCACAGAGAGAGAGAGAAAAAAAAAATCCAGCTATGTTGCTCATTGCCAAAATAGAGACAACAATTTTTTTTATTCACAAAGGAAAGGGGGGAGGGAAAAAAATCCAGCTTTGTTATTTTGATATATAGGTCAAAAAAATTTATTCACAAAAATAAATAAATAAATAAAAATAAAAATAAAAATAAAAATCTGTGGTTGATGATGGACAGAGACAATAATCTGATGAAGGGAATGGGGATGGGGATGGGGTTCTCAACTGAAATAAGGAAAGGAACAAATTTTTTGGAAGGGAGTCACATTGCAATGGAGGGAGAGGCACTCCGGCAACTTGCTTGTTTATTTCATTTCTTTATTTACAATGTTCCATGCAAATGCAATACAAAGGAAAGGAAAAAAAAATAATTGTAGAAATTTCACAAAAGAAAGTGCTACAATAATTCTATACCTTATCTCATTTTCTCAACCCTAGATATAAGAGAAAAAAAATGATATTATTGTATTTAAGAGTGAGAAAATGATGTAAATTACGTATAATATTGCTCTTTCGCAAAATATCTCTCCAACATACTTTTCTAATCAATAGTAACTAAAACAAGCTAATAGTTTCTAATGGGGGTAAATTACAATTTCCCCTTTAAGTTTTATAATTTTTTACTTTGGTCCTTAAAATATATATATATATATATTTTCACTTTAGCACTTAATGGTTGAAAATTTTCTAATTTACACTTAAAACATACTTCCATCAATTTTTGACGAGAAGTTTGTCTCCGAGAAAATAGATGACAAATTTTTTTTTTATTTAAACCATTCATTTTTTCGAAGACAAATGCGATAAAATGAAAACTCTACAATTACTAGATCGACCTAATTTTTTTTTCATATTTGATGCTACCACTTCCATTTGTTGCTCTACTTGATGCCCTTTACCATTTCTCTTCCCTTTTGGACTCTTCTAACCTCTCTACAACCTTTCATTTTTGTTTGATGGCCCATTTTTGAACGATCACCATTGATTCAATAAGAAGAAATCAAACCAAGGCCATTGGTTTAACTTCAGGGGTCTATGTAGTTTAAATATTGGCTATTGAATTAGTGTTGGGAAGTTGCAAAAACGCCATTGGTTTAGAATAGGGAAGCTGCACAAACGCCATTGGTTCAGCACTGATATTCTAAACACTCTTTCTCTGTCTCTGTCTCTGTCTCTCTCTCTCTCTCAGTCGATTTCTCTTTCTTTCTCAGCAATGGAGCTAGTATCAAACTTGAAAGGTTGTGTGGATGGCGAATTGTGAGAGTGAGAGAGATTTGAGGGGTTGGTAATTACTGTGGAAAGGACAATGAGGGCAGTCATAGGTGTGGAAAAGGTTAGGAAGTGAAGGTCGATGGTGGTTGTTGTGGTTGGAGGTTGGTGGTGGGGTGGGTTTGGAGTTAGAATTTGAATTGTGAAGGAATGTAAAAGAAGAAAGAAGGTTAGGGACAATGATATTTTGGGTAATATGGAGAGTATAACAAGATAAATTAAATTTTCAAATTTTGGACTGGGGGTGTAATTAAAAAATGGGTGTAAGGAGATATTTTTGTTGTGTAAATTGAAGCTCCTGTGTGTCTATTTCTCCTATTTTACTATTGCCAAATAGTTTTCCCAAATTTTTTTTGCAAAAAAATTAGAGTGAGATTTCACATTAGGTAGAATTTTTTTTATCTAAGCATTAGTAGTAAGCTTTTGAAATTGTTTCATAAACATGTTAGACATATATTTAGGAATATTTATAATTAATTTTCTGATTTTTGGAGCAAGCAAATTAACAACAGCAACAACAACAACAACAAAAAATAAATAAATAATTTTTGGCCTTGTTTATTTGATTTCTATATTTAAAATCATAAAAATTAGATATAAAAAATTGAAAATGTTTTGATTATTATGGTGACTTATGATGATAGTAGTAGCAACATTGTGTTGAAAGTTAGCTGAAGCATTTATATATGCTTGAATATTAAAATTTAACTACATGAAGACTTTCATATTTGGAAAAAAAAAAAAAAACAAAGGTTTGATTCTATTAACAAATTAAATCATGAGTTTTTAAAATTATTATTTTTCTAATAAAACACTAATTTTCAAAATTTGTGCCAATCTCAACCCTCTGTCCATCTCCATCTAAAGAAACTAATGAAGATTATTATTTATTTTTTATTTTTTCAAACACACATAATCATTCTCTTATTTGCTATTTCAAATTAATATAAATATCAATTTTACCTTGTCATGCCAAATTACAATACCCTCTGTTAGCATTTAGGCACTTGCCCATTTATAGGACTCTACTTAATTGTTCTTCAAGCCCTTTTCATAAAGGTTTCTGTAGAGATCCTTTTGCCTAACTTGATTTGAGGTTCATAGTAGCTCAAATCCCTTGTGCTTGATTCAAGCCTGATAGAAGCTTCTTCATGGGAAAATAACAAGTTGGAGCGGATCCCTGCCGCCTAGTAGCTGGTGTTGTGGGAGGAGAATTTTTCATGTGTCCAAGTCGATCAAAAGCGATAGCTAAAGGCAGTAGAGAAGAAAGATAGATTGGGAAATGGTTCTAAATATTGCAAAAATAGTAGCATCCATCGTTTGCTTACAAGGAGCTATCCAAGAGATCCTGACCCGTGAGGGGGCTTTTAAGCGCTTCGAATCTTGGAAGCAGTGCTTGACAGAAGCTTGAGTGTGTAGCACTCAACAGGTACCCGACCTAGGCTCAAGCACCTAAGATGCAGTGACTCGTGCTCAACATGTGTTTGATATAGCTCGAGCAATCTCTGCTTCCTTTAGGTCCATTTTATGACTATTTTGCCCCTGAATTGTTTTTAAAAGATATGATTTCATCATTTTTGTACATATGAGAGACGAATATACATTTTTGAGATCTATTTTTCTCTCCCTCTACAAGTTTGTTCATCAAGACTTCATTGATGAGTCTTATTTGATCTTCAATCTAGAGTTTAGAAAAATGGTTTAAGCACAAATGTTTTACCTAAATTGGAACTCTTTCACACATATCATTTATCCCTATAACCATAGCCGATGAGCATTGGAGCCACTGAAGATGGAGATTGAAGCAAGAAGGTTCATGCTTGCTATTGGATCAACAGAGGTTAATGTCATCAAAGCCTCTTTGGAGCGGAGATCAAGCATGTTGAAGCTTCTGGTAAACTCAATGATGTAGGTAAACATGGCCAAGGGTTGTAATTCCATCATCTTGAGTGATTGTAACTAGGGGTGGTTGCAGATCAGTTGCGGCCACGGAACCTTCAATCCGCCATCCATCCGTTGGATTAGCGGATTGGAGAAAATCAATCCGTATCCGTCCGCCAATCCAGCGGATGCAGATCGAGCGGATTGGTAGATGAATGCGAATCGGTTTGGCGATTTAAAATTTTACAAATTTTTAACATAATAAAACATGTTGACATAATTTTATTTTTTTGTTTTTTTTTATTTTTTATTTTTTATTTTTTTTTAGAATAACAATCAAATATGTATTTTACAAACATGATAACAATCCAATTTATCTAACTTAAGGAAAACCGAGGCCTTGATACACTAATCTAGCATATAATTTTAAAGCCCACCCCTGAAAAGCTAGCAGCCCTGCAAGTGTGGGCCATGAAGTGTGCACCAAAATTCTAAATAGGCTCATTTAACAACTAGGCCATTTTAAAAAATGGGTCCCAATGGGCCCTCCATTGAGACTAATTTAATAAATAAACACTTAAGCCCACACAGCAAGCTATGCAAAAGATTTGATGTACCATTAGAACCACGTGCTACTAGCTAACAATTCAAACACACCCATGTGATGGCAACAGCTATTCCAATGCTTGACAGAAGCACCAAAACCAAGAACTACCATTGTCGCTCTACAAATTTTCTTTCTCTATATATTCTCTCTTATATCAAATCACCATCTCTTCTCTTCCCTCTTCAATCATTCAACAAGGAGAGAGAGATTGAGAAAATCTAATTCTCAATCGAGACCGCAATGAAGGGCATAATAGTGTTGGACCCATGTCCTTTCATGCGAATTGTCCTCGAAGGTTTAGCAATGAAGCTTCCTGTGGCCTTGAGACCCATTTTCTTCGGCGTTCATCCTTCATAATCACCATGTTTTTGCAAAATCAAGCTCAAGAACTTGGGTTCCCAAATCACTTCAATCCCTCTAATTCACAACTTGAAGATCACATCCCTTGTTTTCCAATAATTTCTTTCAATCTCAACAAAACCTAATTTGACAAACTAGTTCAAAATAATAAGGTAGTTGATGAAAATGGGAATTTGAAGAAAAGATTGAAACTGAAAATGAGAGAGAAATGGAAAATTGTATTGATTGAAACTAAGTTAAAGCTTTAGGAAACATTAGATCCCAATTTACTTTATTACAAAAATTATGCATTTCTCTCTTCTTCTCTCCCTCTTTATACAATTTCTCTCAACAGCCCTAACAACTTCCACTAATCTCACTCAACAACCTCAACTTCTTCCGCTAATCCCGCACCCATTAAATTAGCTTAAATATATTTATTTTCCACTCTTTTGGCCCATCATCCAGTCCAGCCCATTACTCCTGAATTCAGTCCTGTTGCTTGGCCCATGGCAGCTTCACAGTTCAGCCTCTTTGCTTGGCCCATGACAGCTTCACTTCTAGTTGATGGCCTATCATTCCTTCCCCCTTGAAAGGAGCTTTGTTCCCAAGGCTGGAAAGTTGGAAATTTGGCTTGGAGATCTTGGTACAGCTCCCAAGTTGCATCCTCTGGGTATGAATTAGACCATTACACCAATAATTGAGTTGTTGGCCTATCTTTATACTTGATCAAATGCCTATCCAAGATTGCTATGTGTTCAGGTTCAGTGACACCTACTGGTGGAAGTGTGGCTTGTGGTGTGGTGTGGGTTCCCAACTTCTTGAATAAGAACACATGGAAAATTGGGTTCAATTTAGATTGTAGGGGTAGGTCCAATTGGTAAGCTACCTGACCCACTCTCTTTAACACCAGAAATGACCCATAAAATTTGGGGGACAGTTTGGTGTTAGACTGACATTGTAGTGTACTTTGCTTGTAGGGTTGTAATCTTAAGAATACCCAATCGCCTACCTCAAATTGTCTTTTGGTTCGATGTTGATCTACTTACTGCTTCATGCGATTTTGGGCTTGGACTAGGTGTTCCTTGAGTAGCTTTAGAGTTACTTCCTTATCCTTACCCAACAGGTCAACTGCAGCTACATTGGATGCCCTTCGGATATAGTGGATGTGGGAATGTGGCATTTGGCCATACACCACCTAGTATGGTGTCAACTTGGTGGCAATGTGGTAGTTGGTATTGAACCACCATTTAGCCAAGGGCAGCCACTGAGCCCCCATATGCCTTAGGCCTATCTTCTATCATACACCTTGGGTAAACCTCAAGACACCGATTGACCACCTCTGTTTGGCTATCAGTTTGAGGGTGGTTAGAGGTGCTGAGGTTCAGTCTTGTTCCTTGTAACCAAAAAGTTCCCTTCAAAAGTTGCTAGTGAAGATGGGATCTCTATCAGAAACTATAGATTTAGGCATGCCATACAGTTTGTAGATGGTATCCAAGAATGCTTTGTCTACTTCCATAGCCGTATAAGGATGGGATAGGGCAATGAAATGGGTGTATTTGGACAATCTGTCCATTGCCACAAGTATGACAGTCTTACCATGGGAATTGGAAAGCCCTTCCACAAAGTCCGTGGATATATCAGACCAAATGCCTTCTGGGATTGGCAATGGCTATAGTAGGTTGGGGGAAGCTATTGTCTCAGTTTTGTTCCTCTGACAAATATCACATTGAGCCATAAAAGCATATATATCCCTCGTCATGCCCTTCCAATAAAAGGATCTTCTTGCACGGTGATAAGTTTTTTTGGTACCAGAATGGCCTCCCAAAGGGATAGCATGTATCTCCTGCATAAGCAATTCCTTGAGCTACGTAGATGATCCCATTACTAGTCTTCCTTTGTAGGTCAACAACTCATGTGTCCAAGAATAGCTTGGTTGTGTGGTTGGATCATTGGTTAAGCCCTCAATGAGTGTTTTGAGGGTTGGGTCAGTATGCCATTCCTGTTTGAGAGAATTGAGCCACTCAGGTCGGACAACAAAGAGAGCTGAGATGGTGCTAACTTGTTCCATGCCTTGTCTAGATAAAGCATCTGCAACTCTGTTCTCTTGCCCAGCTTTGAAAACAATGTCATAGTCATAGCCAAGCAACTTTGTGAGCCACTTTTGTTGTATAGTAGTGGAAAACTTTTGGTCTAGTAGATACTTAAGACTGAGATTGTCAGTCTTGATGGAGAAATGTCATCCCAAAAGGTAGTGTCCCTGCTTGTGGACAACATGTACTACTGCCAATAACTCCTTCTCATAGGTTGAAAGACCCAAATGTTTGGGTGCCAATGCCTTGCTAATATAAGCTATGGGATGCCCCTCTTGCATGAGTACTGCCCCTATGCCTTTGCCAGATGCATCACACTCCAAAGTGAAGTCCTTATCATAGTGAGGTAGAGCTAACATAGATGTAGAGGTCATAGCTACGTTTAAGGTATTGAAAGCATTTTCTGCTTGCTCAGTCCATCCAAAGGAATCCTTCATCAATAGAGCGGTAAGTGGTGCACAAATTTTCCATAATTCTTCACAAATCTTTTGTAATAACCAGTTAACCCCATAAAGCCCCGCAATGCCTTGATGGATGTTGGTCTAGGCCAGGTCAACATAGCCCCAATCTTGACTGGGTCTACTGCGACATGCTGTCCAGAAATGATATGCCCCAAATACTCCAAGGATTGTTGTCCAAAGGCACACTTAGACTTCTTGACATAAAGCTGGTTGGTCCTCAGTAATTGTAAGGTGGCTTGCAAGTGGTGAAGGTGGTCAACCCAAGTTTTACTACATATCATGATGTCATCAAAGAAAACCAATACAAACCTCCTAAGATAAGGTTTAAAAACAAAGTTCGTTAGGCTTTGAAAAGTGGAAGGTGCATTGGTCAGCCCAAAAGGCATAACCAAAAATTCATAATGGCCCTCATGAGTTCTGAAAGCAGTTTTGGAGATGTCTTTAGGGTGCACTATGATTTGATGGTATCCAATTCTTAAATCCTGCTTGGTGAACACTTTGGCACCATATAATTCATCCAATAGTTCATCAATTATAGGGATGGGAAATTTGTCCTTAATTATCAGCTTGTTCAATTCCTTATAATCAACACACATCCTTCAAGTGTGATCTCTTTTTTTCACCAATAGCACAGGAGAGGAGAAATGACTTGTTCTTGGCCTAATAGTTCCAGCATACAACATTTCCTTGACTATTTTTTCAATTTCATTCTTTTTGTATGTATGGATACCTATATCGCCTCACGTAGATAGGTTCACTTCCTTGTTTTAGGGGAATTTTATGGTCAATCATTCGTTAAGGGGAAAGGGTACTAGGCTCCACAAGTACATCATTAAAATCATGTAAAATGGAAGTAATATCAGCGGATACCTATTCTACATGCGCAGCTGTGATACTGCACAACTGGACCAAGTAGCCTTGGTTAGTTTGCTGCAAAGCCTTGCTCACTTGCTGGCTGGACACTTGTTCCACTTTACAGCCAGTGTCTCCCTTGAGAAGAATGGCTTGTCCCTCTAAATGGAACTGCATTTGGAGGTTCTCAAAATCCCAAAGTATTAGTCCCAAAGCGGACAACCATTGCACCCCAAGCACCATGTCACACCCTCCAATAGCCAGGATACACACCTCTGTGGTGAAGGTGGCTCCCTACATGTCCCATGTGAAAGCCTTGCATATTCCCTTGCTACATAATTTGGTCCCATCAGCCACTGTGACTGGCAGTTCTGTGGTGGGTTCCACTAATTGTCCAAAATGCTTGGCCACACTAGGCTCCACAAAGTTGTGGGTACTGCCAGAGTCTATTAAGATAGTGATTTGCCTTCCCTTGACCTTCCCAAGTACTCTCATGGTTCTAAAGGATAGGCCACCTGACAAAGCATGCATTGAAATTTGCATGTCATCACTCACCTAAGAGTCTCCATCCTCTTGTAAGTCTTGTTCAGGAGCATCTGGTTCCTCATCTTTCCCAAGCAGTAAATACAATTCAGAGTGTTTGGTTTGAGTTTTCTGGATTAAGTTTTTTAAAAACTGAGTTTTTTGGTTTTCGCATTCTTTTGTTTTTAGTGAATATTTTTTAAATTTTAAACATTTTTTTTACTTTTTTAGATGCACCTTAGTTAGATATATCTAAAAAGTAACAAATTTGTGAAAAAATATTTAAAAAATTAATAAATACATAAAAATACAAAAAAAAATGTACTGAATTCTTTTTTCTTTTTTTTTTGTATTTTTGGTATTTAGTGAATTTTTAAAAAAAAATTACAATTTTTTTACTTTTTAGGTGTATTTATGTTAAGTGTGTCTAAAAAGTAAAAAAATTGCTCACCATATTAAAAAAATTCAGTAAAAACAAAAAAAAAAAAACCCGGAAAATAAGAAAGTAGAATTTTCTGAAAAGTGTTTTCTGAAAAATGAAAACAAGTAAGCTAATTGTTTTCATAGGCACTTGTGTCCCTTGACATACTTTTTGTCACAATTGTAGCAATGCCCTTTTTCTCTTGTGGCCTCCATTTCCTTGGAAGTTAGTCTTTTGATGCGAAAATGGGTGGGACTAGTTAGGGTTGAGGTGGAAGAAGTGGGTGGTTGGTATTTGGAATCAGTGGGTACTACAGATGGTGTTTGGGTATCAGGTTTAGGTCCACTAGAGAAAAGGGGTTTTGGTAATGATAGGGTTGGGGAAGGAAAAGACCAATTGCTGTTGGATGATCTTTGGGGAATTTTGTTTCATCTACTAAAGGCTTCAATGCTCTCTTCTTGTAACCTTGCCAAACCTATGGAATGGGAAATAGTGGTAGGTTGGACCATCTGGACTCTAGCTTTAATCTCATCATTCAACCAACTAACAAAACAGTTGACAAAGAACTTCTCTGTTAACCCTTTGGTTCTGTTGGCTAATTCTTCGAATTGCTCCTAGTACAGCTTAATAAACATGAGATGCCTCAACTTGGTCAATTCCCCCATAGGGTCCTCAAAAATGTTGGGCCGAACATGCGTTGAAGCCCGTAAGAGAATTTAGCCCAGGTGGGCATTTTCTAGGTCCGCTCAAACCATTGGTACCATTGTATCGCCTTATTAGTGAGATGCATCACAGCTAGTTTTATGTTACTTCCTTCATCGATCTGATTAAATTCAAAGAAACGCTCACACTTATAGATCCAACCAGTAGGATCCTCACCTGAGAATTTGGGAAAATCGATTTTGGCATAATGGGTTTGAATGGAGCCGGAGCTGTGAGGTGAAATGAAATCTCCGCCCAATTCTTCTATCGATAATTGTTTGTGATCATAGCAAAGTGTAAGGGACATTATCATCTCTTTGAGCTAGTTGAGAGCAAGCAGCTTTCGTGCTTCACTCTCATGTTGTTGGTGAACCAAACGTTCATCGCTCTCATGGAACTGGCGAATGGTTTCCTCCATTTTCTTCTGTTCCTACGCACAAGTCTCTGTCATCGTAAATTTCAGCCGAGGAACTATTGGCTCTGATACCAATGATAAGGTGGGTGATGAAAATGGAAATTTGAAGAAAAGATTGAAACTGAAAATGAGAGAGAAATGGAAAATTGTATTGATTGAAACTGTATTATAGCTCTGGGAAACGTTAGATCCCAATTAACTTCATTACAAAAATCATACCTTCCTCTCTCTTTCTCTCCCTCTTTATACAATTTCTCTCAACACCCCTAACAACTTCTGCTAATCCCACTCAACAACCTCAACTTCTTCCGCTAATCCCACACCCATTAAACTAGCTTAAATATAGCTTTTTTCCACTATTCAGGCCCATCATCCAGTCCGGCCCACTGCTTTTGAGTTCCGCCTCGTTGCTTGGCCCATGATAGCTTCACAGTTCAGCCCCTTTGCTTGGCCCATAGCAGCTTCACTTCTAGTTGATGGCCTATCACATAAGCCTCAGTGTTTCAAGATTGAGATCTATAAGGCTCGCTACCATGGTCACGGCTTGCCGACAGAGGAGGAAAAAAATATATATGTATATATATGCGAATGGGTAGTGTGTAGGCAGTTTAGAAGTGATTCATCCGCCACCCGATCCGCCACCCATGAAATTCATACTTTTTGATCCACATTCGCCCGCTCATTACCACGCAACCGTCCAAAACTCTTCGGGCCAGGCTGGTGGGACGGGTCAGAAGATCCGTTGCCCACCCCTAATTGTAACCATTTGATTCATTAGTGGATTTGTTTTGGTGTTGGATCATGGTAAACTTAATGGTGTAGATAAACATGGGTAACGGTTGTAATTGCTTCATTTGTGGATTTATTTCGGTCTTGAGATCGTGGTTTCCATCCTGAGGGAGAGTTTTTCAATAGGGTTTTTAAGTAAATTCTTGACTCTCATGATTGATTGTTATGTGTTTGATTTAAAATGACTCACTGAGTGAATTGATGGAATAGATTGCTTAATCTTCATAGTTTGGTTAATTTATTGATTATTGATAATTCTTTTGTGTTTTGAATTGGCATGAAATCAATTAATCATTTGGGGTAATTTCATATAATTGGCATTATTTGTTAAAATTGGCCTACTCACCCACAATTTTGTTGGTGCTTTATCATTTCTATCGGCTTTAGAGTTATTTCAATGAAGATAGTTTCAATGAAGATGGCTTTAGAGTTATTTAGCTTTCACAGCTACGCACGTCACATTGCAATGAAACACCATTTTTTTGGAGAAGCAAAGGTGAAGTGCTGCTAAAATTCTGCATTTGACAAATGTTCTTCTAAATAAAATTCCAACATTTTAGCGAATTATTTGAAGTTGTGGAACAACAGATTACGAGGGAGCAATGTTGATGTAATGTGCTAGCTAAGGTTGTGTTACCAAACAATTAACTTGTTTTGTTTAATTCAGTTAAGCTTGTGTTTTGTTTTGCATTGATTATAGTTAGGTTATGTGGAGGATAGCTTGTCCACATGGGTTTTTTTTTTTTTTTTTGGTGGTAATATGTAATTCTAAATTCATGTACATGGCTTGTAAGAGAAGCTCAGAAGTCTGAATGTTTGAAGAAAAATTCAGAGTCGGTGCCTCTGTCTTGCCTCTGTCTTGCCTCTTCATCCTCTATTTTTCTGAAGAAAATTCAGATATGATTTTGTGTATTTTAGCTTTGTTTTTCTTTTGTTTGATCACATATTTGCTGCCGAAATACTCAACCCAAATAAATACACTAATTCAAACAGTAATTTTTTTCCTTATACTAATTTGAGAATACAACAGTTTACCCAATGAAGGGTTTAGACTACAGTGCTCTGCAAGGCCAACAGCAGGCTCAATGGGGATGGACTAATATATTACACATATGACATGTGTATAAATCTGGATCTTAGGCAAAGCAACAGAAGGCAAAAGCTGAAATAAATAGTAAGAATGCTTTGTCTTGAATTTGGATTATAAGTTTTAGCTGTTACTTTCAAGAGAGTCCATATATTGGGTAAAGAAGCCAAGGAAAAATTGTGATGCTCTTTGGATAATAGCTCAATGGTCTCAGAAGGAACACGATTGTGTTTCTTGCATTTAGGGTTGTATTCTCTAATTCAATGCATTCTTAACTGTAAAAAATAATGACTATTTTGAAATACGTGAATTTTGATGCATAATCTTATGTATCGAGATAGAAGACACAGAATTGTCTGCCACATTTGATAGTCTTGGTAGGCAATATATATTTCTTGTCCTGTACCGACATACATAGCTTTTTAGCATGGTTTTCATCCAACTATAACATGAATGTCATTTTGCTTTGAAAAAGAAAGAGTGGGGGAGAGTGGGCTACCTGTTTCATCTGCTTAGGTAGAACCTGTTTTCTGAATTTTTTTAATTATAGCTTTTTTACACTTTCAGATCTGTGTTTTTTTATTATTTATTTATTTTAATACAATTCTCATAATGAGGGCTCCAGCATCATCTTCTTGTGTTCTTTAGTGAAGAACTGAGGGACTTATTAGAGATCCACTTGAATTAGAATATCTATTTAGTTTTTATAAATTCATCAGGTTGAGTAGATTCATAAGTGTGACCACCTCAAAATATGCATTCATCAAGTTGAAATTTTATTTTCTGACATTGATGACATATATAAGTGAGTTCTCCTTGAAGCTTTTTGACACTTTCATTTCTTTTGTTGAACTAATACTTGGTAAATAGGATGAATATTATGCAGTATGCTTATATACACTTAATTTTTGCAGGATCAAAGTAATGGTGTATTGAGCTTAGAGAATGTCCAATGCAAGTTGTTGCATTGGGAGGGGACAAACTTGGTGATTGCAGAAGGCCAAATTGCATCAAGGGATCCCAAGTCAAAGGTGCATCATGTGACTCTTAGACATTTGTGTTGGAAAGTATGGGTGAACAACGTAATATTCAACGTGCTATTGTTTCGTTCTACTCATGAGATGTATGATCTTCGAGATGCAATAGGAAGTATAGTTGCATGGCCTAGTCAATTCATTCTTTTGGACTAAATATTAGACTAATTGATTTCTGATTTGTAGTTATACTTTTTGGATGTTTAAAATCGTATTTTAGAGATTAGTGAATCTTATGATTTAGATACTTTTTTTGATTTGTATGTTTGAGGTTGTTATCAGCTTGATATGATAGAAGTTGAGGATGAAAGTTAGTATGCAGGTGGTTTGGTGTATGGATATTAGATTTTTTTGCTTACTTCATAATTGCTACTTCTGCTTGGTTTGTTAACAGGTTGCATTTTATAAATTACTATCTACATACTGTTAGGCAAGGTAATATATACGATATTGAGATTTTTTCTCGGAACGTGATTGGTTTCTAAGATCATTTCCGGATCTAGGCTTTTTATTAGTTAGTCCTGGTAAAGCCCCCAGGCGGCGTATTTTTTTGAAACGAGGTCCTCGGTAACGCGACATAAAGACTCCTTATTCTTAATTGATATTTATTTCTTTTATTTGAAATTTCATTTTACAGAATAAACCTAAACTAAAACTGAACTAAATAATAAACGAAGCGAAATCTACGGAAGTATTGTACTCGAAAGAATAATGAAATGAATTATATAAATATCCAAACCCCTCTCTATTATATATAGAAAAATAATCCTTTTCTTGACATAGTTGGAAGTTTCTATAACTTAATTAACATAATAAATCAGTAATCTTTGGAAAATGGGGAACGCTTTTTCAATATTCTTTGATTTCAACAGGGATCCACGTTTTACAGCTTGGTTGTGGCAGAGCTTGCAGAGTGCCTTGGGCACTAGACTGACTTTTAGTACTGCGTATCATCCTCAGATTGACGGGCAGTCCGAGCGTACAATTCAGATCCTTGAGGATATGCTTCGGGGATATGTCCTTGACTTCAAGGGTTCGTAGGAGAGGCACCTGCCCTTAGTGGAGTTCGCCTATAATAATAGCTTCTAATCGAGTATTGGTATGGCTCTGTTTAAGGCCTTGTATAGCCGATCGTGTAGATCCCCTGTATGTTGGGCCGAGGTGGCTAATGCACCTTTATTGGGCCTAGACTTGGTGCGAGAAACGACGGAGAAAGTGGCACTTATCTGTAAGAGGTTAGCTACGG
Source organism: Camellia lanceoleosa (assembly GCA_025200525.1). Taxonomy (NCBI): domain Eukaryota; kingdom Viridiplantae; phylum Streptophyta; class Magnoliopsida; order Ericales; family Theaceae; genus Camellia; species Camellia lanceoleosa. The sequence continues at coordinate 107,202,534 of CM045762.1, read as the reverse complement.
CTCAGAGTCGCCAGAAGAGCTATGCCAACCATAGGAGGAGACCCTTATTTTTTGAGGTGGGAGACCATGTGTTCCTGAAAATATCACCTAGGCAGGGTTTGATGAGATTTGGAAAGAGTGGGAAGTTATCCCCTCAGTTTATTGGCCCTTTTGAGATCTTTGAACGGATTGGAAAGGTTACTTATCGTTTGGCGTTACCGCTACAACTTTCTAGAGTGCATGACGTGTTTCATGTTAGTATACTTCGAAAATATGAGTCAGATCCATCGCACGTGTTAGATTGGACTGACTTGGAGGTAGATGAGAATGCCTCATATGAGGAGGGACCGGTGAGAGTCTTGGATAAACGGGACCAAGTCTTGCGAGGCAAGACAATTCCCTTAGTTAAAGTATTGTGGAAGCATCACGGAGTTAAGGAAGTGACTTGGGAAAGTGAACTAGAGGTTCGAGAGAAATATTCGGACTTGTTTGGTGATGTCTAAACATGTATTGACATTTTGATTATGCTAATGAAAAGTATAAGCATTGTATATGTCTTATGTTATAAGCACTTTGGAAACATGAATTTAATATAAACATCGCATATGTTTTGAGAATATAAAATATTGTGTGTTGTATCACTTTTGGAGGCATTGTACATGCTAGGTGAATTTGGAAAATGTGGATTTGATTAAACATTGTAAATGTTTCGGGAAATTGTAAATTTCATTTTAATATAGGACTTGTATATCGAGTTGATGAGAATGAATGACCGGAGAATGGATCATGGTAATAAACTTGTAACAATAAACCTGGTTATGAATGGTTTAGTTGTGATTTTCAATTTGAATTGCAATTTCAGGGACGGAATTTCTTAAGGGGGGGGAGGAGGTTATAGCAATTCCGGTTTTGAACCATAACTTAATGTATTCAGGACTCGGGGTTGGTATGGTTTTAAATGGTTATTTGTATCCCTTTTCCTTGTCTTCCCTTTTTATTTTGGTTATCAGATTGTAGTTGTGCGTTAGGAATAGGTTGGTTGCGTGTTTTTTTCCAAACCTATGATGCCTAGATTTTGGCTCCTCCGCTCGAACGGGCATTCTTGCGCTCGTGCGGGCTTCACAAATTTTGCTACTCCGCTTAAGCAGCCATTCTTGCGCTCGAGCGGGATTTGTCAATCCTCAGTATTTTTGCAAGTTTGCAAATACTGGGAGAGTGCATTGGATGCTTGAGCGTCCAGTCTCACCCTTGAGCGGGGTCCATCGTCTGCAAAATTTCTGAAAGAGCGTATCCTATGCTCGAGCGGAACTTTGTGTCTAACGCTCTAGCGTCACTTTCCACGCTCGAACGAACTGCGTGTGTAACAGTCCGAGAAGATGACATTTTGAATCACTTTTTCTTTTCTCTCTCTCCAAAACTCTCTCAAAACCTAGATCTACTCTCTCTCTCTCTCTCTCTCTCTCTCTCTCTAAAACTCACATTCTCTCTAAAATTTCATCTAGATCCCTTGGAATTTCTACCCTAGTGCCTTGAGAAAAAGGTGGAGCGCTTCAAGATCTCCATTTTGATCCAAGTAAAAGTGGGTTTCAGTGTTCTCGGTGTTTCACTATTGCTTAGTTCGTCTTCACCCTTTGAGGTAAGGATTTTCTACACCTTCATATGTCATTTAGCTTAGATATTTGTCATTTGTGTAGCAATGGTGTGATTTGGGGATGTTTTAAGCAAACCTAGGGTTTGGGTGAAATATGAAAGAGGGGTTTTTGGTAGGAATGAAATAAATGAACATGGGGTTCGAAAATGGTGCTATATTGTATTTAATTTGATGATTTTGGCACTTGGTTAATGTTTGGAGAAAAATGGGGAAATTTTCCCTAATTTGATCAAATTATTATCTTGTATAAATAATTGAAAATTGGCATTGAAAATGTGAGATTGGAAGGATATTGATATGAATGATGGGACTGAGTATGTATTATCTCATTCTTTGGAAGTTTTAAATAAACTACCTGTAATAAGATTGAATATCTGTTTAGAAATAATTGTATTGGGCTATTGGTGGAGGATAGCTATGATTGTTGTAAAAGTTACATGCAGATTAGGTTAATTAAAACTGACCTCTTGTTGGTTGTCATTGAATATGACTATGTTTAAATACATTATATATATATATATATATGATTATTTGGAAGGAGAAAGAGAATGTACTCCATTGATTGATTATGTGTTTAAATACATTGAATATGTATGAATGATTGTTTGAGAGGAGAAATGGGATGAACTCCATTATAATGAAGTTGGTTGAAGTGTCCTGGGTGAAAGTCCCGAAATTAAACATGGGTGCCTAGCCCGCGGGCGAAATATCCGTAAAATGGCAATTGTAGTGCTTGTATAGCCTACGTTTATATGGGTCCCGTTTGACGGTTGCTCGCGAACGAAATATCCATGAAATGGAAGTCTAAAGTGTTTACGTATATGTGTTGCATGACTTGAAAACCATTGAGTTGTAACCTCGGTTTGGTTGTTGGGAAATAATGAAATTGACTCATGAATCGAGATAAATAAATAAATTGGAAATGAATTAGGGGAAACTAGATTATGATTTGTGATTTGATGTCTTATGAGAATATAAATCGTGGATGTTTTATCATAGACATTGTATACACTCCTTGTACTTATACCTTTGCTAAATTTCATATATTGTGTTAGATGATTCCTACTGGGCTGTGGCTCACCCTATTTGGGAATAACATTTTCAGGTACTAATGACATGTCTCTGCCAAGGCAATAACTTTGAGGGACTTGGACGCAAGAGCTTCTGGACTTTTGATTATTTCTTTTGTGAGGCCTAGGGCTTAATATGTATTGAGTGAGGCTCACGTTTGTTGTAACCAAGTCAAGGCGTGGAAATGTGTAAGCCAATAGGGCATTTAACTATGTTAAACTCTTTTGTATCATTAACTTCATATAATAAAAGGACTATTTACTCGGATTTATGTAGTTATTAACATTGTGGAGAAGTGGTTTGGAAATACTCTTTGAATCCAATAGGATGCTCGAGATCCTCAGCTAGTCACCTGAAAAGGAATGAACACTCCAGTTAGGAGTGCCGGAATTAGCACTCCGACGGATAAGTCAGTGTATACTCTCTTGGTTGCTTATATCTTAAGTTAAAATTACTTGTACTCACATACCTTTTGTTAGCTGATACTTTCCTTATTTATAGTCGTTCTTGATGTTGACGGTTGGGCCCACCTTTCTTCCAATGAATAATCCCTCATTCGGCTAACTGTTCGTACTCGGCCTGGTCTACAGCAGATTATTCGGCCGGTCTGGTTATTCGGCCTTCGTCCCTGCGGGATGGAGCCGTATAATTCACAATTTGGTTTCTTTTCTCAAGCTATTCGTCCTCCGTACATAATAGATTTATTCGGCCCCCACAATTGCCCCCAAACATCTTATTAACGTCAGTTAGTCGGCATGTTTGGTCTTTGGACCTAGCGAGTCAGAAAAGACGGCGGTATTCCTTACTCCAATACAAGCATTAGGTCGCCTACTACTTTTGAGCATCATTACAATTTCCTGCCCCTTCGTACATTTCATTCATTTAATACAATTTGAAACCGTATTGTCTTTTCATCTGTATGTTCTTTCTTGAATGCTCAAGGTTTCTCGTTGCCTGTCAATTCAACTCCCTCGCTTCTCGCCTTCTGCAACTTCTTTCCACTCTTCATTGTCCTCCTCATTTTTTGTAAGTTTCTCTTTCTTCCATCTCGACTCCCTTTTCCTTGTTAGTTTGCTGTGTAGAGTGTCCATTTTTCATGCTGTGATGGCTAAACATTTGAGAGCCCTTCTTTCCGCGGAGAGAGTCTCTGGTTTCCATTGCCACTTTTCTATCCCTGATGACGTTCATTTGTCACTTTTGGCAGAGAACGTGATTGACACGGAGAGGGCTGATGAAAGTACAATCGTCTTTCCTCTACTCTCAATTGCAGAGGGCGGAGTCTGTTTCCCCCTTCGTCTACTTTTAAGGGCTGTCCTTTGCCATTGGGGTTTAATCCCTTCTTAGCCGAACGTAAACTTTTTCCGAATAATAATGGGTATTGTAGAACTAAACCGACGCCTTAGGCTTAACCTCGGAATCCCTACCATTCGGCATTGCTATGCCTTAGCCAAGTCCTCTGGATGGCAAGGGCGCTATTTTCTCAGGGCCAAGGACACCGACCATCACTTGGTCACTATGCTTGCCAGCTCTGGCAAGCGACTTGACGATGTCATGGTTATGGTCCGTGGAAACTGGGAATTCGGCGAGGGCAAAGATCGTCAAGATCCAGTGCCCAGGCGAAGGGGTGAACCAGGTGACCATTTAACTCCCCATGAATTTTTACTAAATATTTCCTATTCAAATTCCATTGTTTACCGCTTTAATTGTGCAGGAAACAATTTGAAAAAAGTTCTAGTTTCGGCCGACGACGACATACTTGCACAGATCAGAACGGTACTCCAGTTTGTTGGCCATCCGAATCTCCAGAAACAAGGGAGGGTGGCCCACATTCTTCTACGATACGAGCTGACCTATTCCACATTTTCGACCGCGGAACATATTCCGATTCCAAGGGGCGAACAGCACCTCACGGCGCTTGTTTTTCCAATCTTCAAAATCTTAGGCAGATCGGTTTTGAGGCTTCAGATTTAGAGCCGGCGAAAGAACAAGTTGCCGAAGAAGTCGCTTAGCAGCCGAATCAGCCATCTTTGGACGGATCCGACGGACTAGAGGAAGATGTTGACGCAACACTAAATTTGGCTTTTAAAGAAGCCGACCTTAACCCTCCCTCCACTTCCGAGCGAGCAGACGTGTCTTTCGAGGATATATTTACCGACTTAAGGGACCAACCTAGCTCCTATCCAGACAACATGGCTGGTGAATCGCTCACTCAATTGGCCAGATGGAAAAACGCCGAGAGGATGGCCACGTGTAGGAGAGCCAAAGCCAAGCAAGTCTAACCTCTACCCCTTTATCCAACGCTAGGAAAGAAACTCCTCCACCTGCTCCTGTTGAAAAGGCTGAGACCGAAATGGCCGAAACGGAACCTGTTGTCGATCAACAGGAGGGTCAAAGGACGGAGCACAGGGGCGAAAAATGCCCGGCCAAGTACGAAGCCGATTATTCAGAAGAACCAGTTGACAAACGGCCACGCATGGAAGAATCTGACTTGGTTGTGCCATTTACGATACAACCAAGGATAAAGAACATGTCGGTTGCCTCTGATGCATCAGCTATAAGAGACCCAGCAATGGCCTTGAGCTTACGTCCTCCATTTCTCTACCGGTTGACAGAGCAGCTTTTAGGGCAGAGGCCGATATGTTGGCCATCGCATTAGCCGCTCAATCGGCGATATTGGTACGTGTCCCTTTATAATTTTGCAAGGTTGACCGAAAGAAAAGTTTCTATATTAGCTTATTGATCCCTTGTTTTGTAGGCGGCGGGGAGGATAACCAAAATTGGCCGTTGCCAACACGACGCTATCGAACATATCGGTTTTCTTACAGCCGAGCTAGAGAACAAGAAAAGAAAGGCGGCAGAGGCCTCTCTCTAGGCCGATTCTGAGGCCGTAAAAGTGGCGGCAGAGAGAGCTAAGGCCGATTCTGAAGCAGATAAGGCCAAGACTGCTGACGAATTGAGAGTGGCTGTCGAGGAAAGGGCAAATGTCAATGAAGAAGCGCTCAAACTGGCCAACGAAACAATTTCCAAGCTGGAGGCCGACTTGGACGAGTCGAAGAGGGCGATGGCAAACGCCCAGTCTAAAATTTCCAAGTTATTCCTGGTGGGCAAGGATGCGGCCTTGGCGGACAACGTAGAAGAAGTGCCGAAGTTCAAAAACAGGGGGTTCAAGCACGGTTGGATCAAAGCCTTGGCTATCGCTAACTTGGTATTGGAGTAGCCGATTCCATACAAGCAGGTAGATATTAAGCCGTTGCCGTCTGACCCTGAAGACTAATCTAGAGTCCAGTATTTTTCATTTTGTTTGTTGTCTGTTTTTTTGTTTTATTTTCGGTGGCATGTATATGTAGGTTTTGTTAGAGTTATTAGGTTTTAACTGTTGGTTTTTGTCAGAAACTGACGTAGGGTGGTTTTCATTTGTAAAATGACTTATGTTTATGCTCAATTTATGAATGAAAATTATCTTTGCCTTTCTTCCTAATGAATGTGCTTGTTAACGGCTAAGTAAGATGTACAATCATGAAATGAATTTTCTATCTGATGAATGTGCTTGTTAACAGCTAAGTAAGATGTAAAATCATGAAATGAATAGAACAAACTACTGAATCAAGCCAGCACACGAATAACTGTATAGCACTGCAACTTAGCCGAATATATTGATAAATCTGTCCTTGCCCCAGCAAGTTGATGAACAGGACCGCCTAAAAACGGCGGTTCAAGTGTTTGCTAGGACACAACAGATATTCGGCTATTAATTCTGATATTTAGGCCGAATAGATTGATGAATCTGCCCTTGCCCTAGTGAGTTGCTGAAGGCCGCCTGATAACGGCAGTTCAGGTCTTTGCTGGGGCACAATGAATATTCGGCTATTAATTCTGATATTTAGGCCAAATAGATTGATGAATCTGCCCTTGCCCCAGCGAGTTGCTAAAGGCCGCCTGATAACAGCAGTTCAGGTGTTTGCTAGGGCACAATGAATATTCGGCTATTAATTTTGATATTTAGGCCGAATAGATTAATGAATCTGCTCTTGCCCCAGCGAGTTGCTGAAGGCCGCCTGATAACGGCAGTTCAAGTGTTTGCTGGGGCACAATGAATATTCGGCTATTAATTCTGATATTTAAGCCGAATAGATTGATGAATCTGCCCTTGCCCCAACGGATTAGTGAACGTTGCTGCCGATTATCAGGCATTTATGAATTGGCTAGGATAGCGTTGAAGGGACCGCTGTGGGAGCGGTGCATCCGTGGTTAATAAAAAGGGTAGTTGCTTCATGCGCGTAGGTCCCATTAGTGCGTTAAGACTCAACTCAAACCAGTTTGTCGAAGAAGGCTAGATAAGTGTGAATGTCAGGTAGCCTATTCTTCAACAACAAAGGAGAAGGTAGGACATTGGCTGAGCTAGACTTAGCGATGCATCGAGGTGGGGAACCTTCATGAACGGGAAGTAAGACGTCTGGGGAGCGGGAGAGGCGTCACTCTCCACGTCGTCAAAGCAAGTCACCTGGAAGGGAGAAGTGACAGCGAGGAAATTCCCCTCATTCGCGAAGCAAGGCCAGTAGGCCATCGGGCCCGTTGAGTTTTTCAGTCTTTATCGGGAACAGACCAATGACAGAAGCAGACTCGATCATCCGAGATCCAAGCGTGGCAGTTGAATTTGCACGACAGATTTTTCCGCCAGAAGTCTAGCATTCGATGATTGGTCGACAAGATTTCGAAGTGTTTCGAGAGGGCATTCACGGAGCGATGAAAGGACTATATACCGCTTATGAGATCGGCATACGCCTTCGTGCTGCGCGGCGGGAGATCAAACATAAAGATGAACGCATTCGTAACTTAGAGGCCTGCGCGGAGAAGGCCGAGCAGGAGTTAAGAAAAGTCAAAACCACCGAAACTCATTCGGCCAGCCTAGCTAACCCGATTGTGGAGGAGCGGGTGACCCAACGTCTTATAAGTCACGCGATTGCCGATCGCGATACAGCAAGCATGTTTGCAATAGAAGCTGCAAAGACCAAGGCTTATAAACAAGGCTTTCATGCAGGCCGAAAAGTTGGGATAGAAAAGACAAAGGAAAAGCTCGCCGAGGAGGTCTGCTGATGTGAGAACCGTGGATTTAAGCACGGGTGGACAAAGCTCTCCAGGCCATAGAGTCTCTACGGGTAGCAGGCGTTGATTCGGCGTCCCCATTATACCAGAGTCATCATTTTCCCTTCGCGGTCTTCGAAGTCGAGAAGAGCGATGACGAAAGGGATGCCGAATAAAAATAAACATATTGTACCGCTCTAACGTAAATTGGGAGCGAATTATGTATTATCGATTAATTCAATAAAACATACTATTTTACATGTCTGCATGTTGTTTTAGCTTATGTTGCATGTTGTTTCAGTTTGTGTTTAAACATATTAACAATCATCTTCCATCCTTCGTCAACTGAGTTTATGCTTGTTAACAGAATATTTATGAAAAGCGTGCCGAAGTCGGATGCTTACTCGATCCTACACGGATGGGGATCCGAATTCGGAGGCCTTTTTTACCTTGCCAATCGTGAATTCCACGAAGGGCACTTTGAATCCAGAGGCTTACTCCGTCCAAAAGTGTCATTCACTGATGGGGCTCCAAATTCTGAGGCTTTTTACTTGGCCAATTGTGAATCACGAAGGGCATTTTGAATCCGGAGGCATATTCGGCCCAAAAGTGTCATTCACTGATGGGGCTCCAAATTCGAAGGCTTTTAACTTGCCCAATCGTGATATCCACGACGAGCGCTCCGAATCCGGAGGCTTATTCGGCCCAAAAGTGTCATTCACTGATGGGGCTCCAAATTCGAAGGCTTTTAACTTGCCCAATCGTGATATCCACGACGAGCGCTCCGAATCCGGAGGCTTATTCGGCCCAAAAGTGTCATTCACTGATGGGGCTCCGCATTTGGAGGCTTTTTACTTGGCCAATCGTGATATCCACGAAGGGCGCTCCAAATCCGAAGGCTTATTCGGCCCAAAAGTGTCATTCACTGATAGGGCTCCGCATTCGGAGGCTTTTTGCTTGGCCAATCGTAATATCCACGAAGGGCGCTCCGAATCCGGAGGCTTGTTCGGCCCAAAAATGTCATTCATTGATGGAGCTCCGAATTCGGAGGCTTTTACTTGGCCAATCGTGATATCCGCGAAGGGCGCTCCGAATCCAGGGGCTAATTTGGCCCAAAAGTGTCATTCACTGATGGGGCTCTGAATTCAGAGGCTTTTTACTTGGCCAATCGTGATATCCACGAAGAGCGCTTCGAATCTAGAGGCTTGTTCAGTCCAAAAATGTCATTCACTGATCGGGCTCCGAATTCTGAGGCTTTTTACTTGGCCAATCATGATATTCACGAAGGGCGCTCATAATCTGGAGGCTTATTCAGCCCAAAAGTGTCATTCACTGATGGGGCTCCGAATCCGGAGGCTTTCATCTTCAAACTAAAGTGACTCCGAATCCGGAGGCTTTCATCTTCAAACTAAAATTTCATGTAGTGAGATAAGTAATCTTGCATTATAAAAGTGAAAGTTTGTACATGGCGAACATTCAAAATAAATCATCATGCCCCACAAGTCAGGTTAATAATAGAATTTACGCAAATGCGTGGAATTCCAAGGACGCGACAGACTTCTTCCGAACATGTCTTTGAGCCGATATGCCCCTGTTCCCGCGATTGAATCGATTTGTCGATTAGGACCCGGTTCTTGGTCGGTACCGATTCTCGTAATCGAGTACTTTCTTGAGAACCAATTCTCCTGGTGTATAACGGCGTAGATGAACACGTTGATTATACGACTTAGAAGCTATTGTTGGTACCGTGTCATGGATGCAAGGGTACAGTCTCGTCGTTCCTCAATCATAGTCAAATCCAAGGCTAACATCATGTCATTTCGGCCTATATCAAAAGCTTTCGATTTCAAGGTTGGGAGGCCGATCTCCAGAGGGATGATTGCCTGGGTTCCAATGCATAAAGCAAACGGCGTTTCCCCAGTGGATCGACTCGGCGCAGTGCGATGAGCCCATAACACACTCTGCAATTCTTCAACCCATCTGCCTTTGGCTTTCTCCAGCCTTTTCTTGATGCCGTCCAAGATGGCTTTGTTAAAGGCTTCGGCTTGGCCATTGCTTTGTAGATAAGCTGGTGTCGAGAAATAAGGCTGAATATCATACGTACTGCACAGTTCCCGGTAGACGCCACAATCAAATTGGGTGCCATTGTCTAAAATAAGTGCTCTTGGAATGCCGAATTGTGTGATGATATTTCTCTATACAAAACGCTTAACATCAGTATCTCGAATGTGCGTTAGTGCCTCCGCTTCGACCCATTTTGTGAAGTAATCTGTCACGACAATAAAAAATCGCTTGTTGCCCGGGGCACGAGGTAATGGTTCGATGATATCAAGTCCCCATTGGGCAAACAGTCAAGGACTGGTGACAGAGCTTAACTCTTCAGCAGGAAAATGGATTAAAGAGGAAAACTTCTAACACTGTTCACATTTCTTGACGTAACACTCGGCATTAGCTCTCATTGTCGGCCAATAATACCCTTGTATCACAGCTTGATGACCTAGAGAGCGCCAGCCGAAATGGACACCACAACTACCTTCATGTATTTCAGTCAGGAGTTCTTCGACTTTGTCCGGATGAACACATTCTAGATATGGATCAGAAATAACAGTTTTGCCGACCAAAATATTAGTCGCCAAAGGTCGCATTTTTTGTCACTGATACCATTTAGCGACTAAATTTTTTTGTCGCTAAGTTAGTCGCCTAAACCCTGTCGGCGATTGTTTTAGTGACTAAATGTGTTTGGTCGCTAAAAGTGAAACATTTGGCTATTATTTTTTTTAGTCGGCAATGTTTCCTTTTGGCGCCTAAGAAAGTAGTTGCCGAAAAGGTAATTTTTAGCTACTAAATTTTAGTTGGTCGGCAAAATTAAATATTTAACTACAAAATTATTAGTCGCCAAACGTCAACGTTTGGCTACTAAAGTTGGGTTAGTCAGCAAAAGTGATATTTTTGGCGATCAAAATATTAGTCGTCAAAAGTTATAACAAAACTAATTTGAACTATTTAGAGACTAAAATTTTAGCCGCCAATTGAATACATACCAATCATATTTAGTCGCCAATTGAATTATTTGCCAACCATGGAATTTAGTTGCCAAAGGATGCCAACTTTTATTCATTTTGCTACTACATTATTAGTGGCCAAAATATTTGAAAATAGTTTTTGGCTACCAAAATAGTTAGTAGCCAAATACTATTTTACAAATAAATTTTTTTTTTTTTTAATTTTTGAACCACCTGTATCTATTATTAGTACAACCTATACAATGTATAAACAATAAAATCCATCAATACTAAATATATATTATCAACCATTCGACACTGTGCACGCAAAAAATTCCATTCGACATCCAATTCCATTCCATTCGACATATGTAATACAAATTCTATACGACCCAATTATATTCCAACCTCAATAATTTAGAAATATACATAATAGAGGAAATCTGTACCACACCAAAAAACTAATATATACCGCCCCAAAAACTAATTTATAGCACGTCCAATGCTAATTTCTACCATGCCATATTTGAGATATTTATCACGCAAAGCAATTATTACTGAACAAACCACTATATATACGGACAGAGGTATAAAAACAATGCCCTTCCGTACGTGTCAGAAAAAGTCATATCCACATTTGTATGTCCAAAACCATCTGCAAACAAAAAAGATTAACCATTAGTATTGATTACATATTGGGTCAGTTAAAAAAAAAAAAATCATCATTACTATTGTACATACATGTAGGGCTGCAACACTAGACAATCTAGTAAGGTTAACAATATTATTGTCAAAGAATAATATTATAACAACATAGGAATGTTAATTTTAAAAAAAATGACCCTACTAATTAAATAAAGAATTATCAGGACAAATGTTAATTTTAAGAAGGAATTAGGAAAGTGTATAGTATATTGATTAAGATATTTCCTTGTTTTTTTTTTTTAAAGGGAAATGATATCAACCACACTGCTAAAATATTATGAATCAAGAATATCAGCACCCATTGTCCCATTCTCCAAATCAGGTGGACTTTGTAATCTAAGATAGTGGACACTCTTCTATAAAACTAATACAAACTCTATTATAAAACTAATAAGCAATTCATCATCTCTTTTTCCTCCACAGTACAGTCTTGTTTGGTTGGGGTTATTTAGTGAGAAACAACAAGAAATGAAGAGAAATAAAACTTGTTCTCATGTTTGATTTGAAGAATAGGTGAGATATTTCATTTATCAAAAAAAAAATGACGAAATTTGATGACAAATAAACTACTTGATGTATTCGTATCTATACATCCTGTAGACGTCCCCGAACGCCCCGAGAGGGTTAAGTCCCGTTCCGTTCATATTGGGGTCACTACAGTTCAAGGACTCAAATGTCACGGTTCTTAATCTTAAACCAAAGAGTCCAAATCCGGCAAATCGATTTTGAAAACAGATTTTTTTGAAAAGAAGTGCCAAACATAGACTGCTTTGCCAGATACGGAGTCGCCACCTAAATGTTTTTTAATGGGAAATTTAAGAAACCCTAACTCGGTACCAAAGGCCACGTGTCCGTCATCACCAAAGTTGCCTCGGCTCGGAAACTTGGGTACGATTGGGGAAGGTCACTTCGTGAGCACCCCCGCTCGCCCGGTCAAAGACCGGCCTCTACTAATCATAATATCTGATTTTGAAAACATTGTGCGTTCTTATTCCGGTTATTAGCCTAGGTTACTATGTGATGCGCACAGCATACAAGTATAGACCGGGTCGCCTGAATTGGGACAAAACATTTCATGTTTATTTTTGAAAGATTGTTTGCTACCCGCAGGTAGGCTTAAAATGCAGATTTTGCCACCCTCGGGTGGGCTTAAAACACTTAATGAATTGTTCCAATCCAAATAACTCAACCTCCACCCACAGGCATTCAAGGCAGTTATATCACATAAGCAGTTAGCCTCATGGTAAGCATGCTATTCATGGCAACCACTCACACGCATGCAAGGATGCTAAAGCATAAAACTCACCGAGTACTCCAAGCCAAAACAAAAGCTCATTAGAAATCCATGCATGATCCTAAATACACAGAATTGCCTAATGCAACACATGCAAAGATGCAAACTATAATAGACTCGGCTATTCTAAACATGGCATATGGAATGCTACAGCTAACATGTATTCAACTTGGAATTGAAATACAAATGCAGTTAGTATGATGCGCCGAGCCCGGTGCATGCAAGACAGATGAATGAATGCAAACATGCTATCATACTGTATGCTAATTGAAACATGCCCTAATCTAACCATCTTAAGCAGATAAATAAAAGGGAAGAAAGACGTGGGGTTGAAAGACATACATTACACACACGCACACTTATTACAATTATGCCCTCGCGCAGAGGATCCGAATAAATATACAGTCCCGAATAAAAGAATAGTACAGTCCAAATAATGCACAAATTCCTAATTAATTAACAAATTAACTAAGAAAACTGTAAAACTAGCATGAAAGCCAGGGACTGCCTTGACTCTGATGAATGATGTATGTTTGAGCTGCCTCGCGCGGAAATCCACTGGGATGCCCCAATTAGCCTCTGTTTCGCAATTGTTCTTGGAAAGCGCGCCAAGCCTCGAAAAGTTGCTGATTCTTCATTTTGCTGCAACAGAGAGCAGGAAAGGGGCATGGCAATGTATTTTCACAAATGTATGCATGTCTCGATCCTCGTGCCACCAATCACGCATATTGATGCATGATGGCCGAGGAGTCGATCTGCACAATTCAATATGAAATGAATGCATATGAAAATACAACAAAACCTAACTCCATCATGGATAATCCGGAGTGTCGGTGACTGGGGAATTGAGACATGTTCCGTCACTCGGAGTACGGAACGTACCTCGTTTCCCGTGCCCGGGCTAACTCCTATCCCGAACATGATGCAATATGCATGATATGCATAAAATGCAACTAAGATACAACCTAACATGCGAAAGGCTATGAAATAGCATACACGATGCACAAGAAAACATGGCATACACGATGCGATGACATATATCCTAGCATACACAATGCTATGGAATTAAATGACATACACAATGCATAATGGACTTACACTAACACGAGTGGACCTCAGCCACACTCACATAAGAGGCCATAATGATGAAAATGAGACAACTCGGGAAACGTGCACACGTGCACGCAAACTGAGAACCGAACCTATGGCACGGAATGCCACTCTAACAAGACATGGCAAAACACAAAGAATGGCATACTATCATGCAAAAAATCAGAGGTAAAATGATATGCAAAACAGCCCTGAAACCCGGTAAAATGAAACCCGATGCATGAAACGAGTCCCGAAACACGGGTTTTGGCGCATGAAATGGCCTACAACTATACAATGCATACATAATTTGAATATGAAATGAAAAGAAGTAAAAGGCAAGAGACAAGCATTTTTACAGTTTAGAGTGAGGCCAAACAGTGGGCCCAAGTAGGGCTGAATCAGCATACAAAAATGGCTCCGCAAAGGAGGTAATGAAGCAAGTCACAAATGCTGGCCCCAAACAGAGAAGAGGCCTTCTACAATATTGAATAGGGACCAAAAATATGATGTTTCACAGTTTATGATAGGTCCCAAAAAAAGATACAAGTATGCCAAAGATCTCACGCAAGAAATGAGCCAACAAATGGGCAAAGAAGCAAGTGGTGCATGGAGGTCTCAAACAAGTGAGGGCCCTTCAACAATGTTGAAGAGAGACCCAAAATAAGGCTTTTTACAGTTGATGGCCGAGCTCAAAACAGTGTACAAATAGGCTCAAAATATCATGCAAAATGAGGCCATCAAGAGGGCTATAACATGAAGTATACAAAGGGTGTCTCAAAAAGCCATAGACCCTTAATGAAACATGAAGAGGGGGTTAAAATAAGCCTCTTTTCAGTTCGGACCAAGGTCCAAAAACAGAAGCTCAATAAACTAATAAATCATGCAAAAATGGGGACCAAAGAGGGGTTCAATGGAAAGTGACACATGGAGGTCCCAAACAAGGATGAGCCCTTCTTCAATGTTGAAGAATGGCTCAAAATAAGCCTATTCACAGTTTAAATCAAAGCTCAAAACAGACTACACATAGGCTAAAAATATCATGCAAAAATATGGCACAAAGAGGGCTAAAGAGGCAAGTACCAAAAGGGGATCTCAAACAGTGAGAGACCCTTAATGAAAGATGAAATAAAGCTCAAAAGAATGCTACTTTCAGTTTTGGTCGGAGCTCAAATATATAAGCAAGAAGGGCTAAGATATAGACCAAGAAAAGAGCAAAAAAAGAGAAAAACGAGACTCACCCTTGAAGAACCAAACTTTAGCAGCCTCTTGGTCCAAAATACAGCACTTCTAGCTTCTGAGAAGGTCCTCCAAGCCGCTGGAATGGAGTGGTGGTGGTGTGTAGACACCCTATTTTTTACCGACCTTAAGACTCAAACGTCACCGATTGAGCGCTTGGTGATGTTGCATATTGTGCTCGTTCTGAGGTTGCGGAGTCCCGGTTGCGAGCCTTGCCTCCGGACTTCCGGACTCTTTTGTGCTTTTTCTCGATTTGCGAACCAGGCTCTATTTTCTCTTCCCGAAGGAAGGGAGAGGTCTCGTAGATCATCTCTCAATGGCCGTGGGCTACGTTTCGTGGTCATAGGCCATTTTTCCCATTTCGGAGCCCGGTTCTCGATTTTCGGAGCCGTCAGGCCGTGTGCCTCGGTTTAGGACCGCTTAACCACCTCCGTTTGCCCCGGTTTTTGGCACTTATCTTATTTACTCCCTTTTGAGGGACCCTGTAGTCCGAGAGACCAACTTCGTGGTTGAGCACCACTCCCGGTGCCTAACAGCCCACTTTCGGGGCCCCGAACTGCGTGTTTCGGCTGCCGAACCTTCATTCTACATTTTTGGGCTTCGACCCGAACTTGAGATAGTCATATTTTGAACTATTTTTCATGTTTGATTAAGGACCTCTTGATGTTTGACATCTCCATCTATCACTTGCTTATTTACCCCTCCATTTTTCCCTTTTCTTGCACGATAGTTTAGGCCTACTTGTATTTATTTTTGTGGGTTGATGTAAACTAGAAAGTGTCTTATTTTAAGCCCTTCTTCAACTTTGTTGAAGGGCTCTCGGCCATTTGGGACCCGCAGCTATCACTTGCCCCTTTAGCTCACCTTTTGGCCATTTTGGGGGGAATTTTGAATCCGAATTTCCCCCCTTTTTTTCCCCCTCTTTTCCATCCCTTTTTGTCTATAAAACCAGAGCTCCAGCTGTATTTTTTTGGGTTAGAATACTTTGGTTTGAGTCTCATATATACAATCTCTCTCTATATATATTTCAAGCACCAAAACCCTAAAAGTCCTACACCATTTCTTCACCACCACCTAGCACCACCACCACCACTCCATTCCAGCAGCTTGGAGGACCTTCTCAGAGGCTAGAAGTGCTGTATTTTGGACCAAGAGGCTGCTAAAGTTTGGTTCCTCAAGGGTGAGTCTCGTTTTTCCCTTTTTTGCTCTTTTTTTGGTCTATATCTTAGCCCTTCTTGCTTATACATTTGAGCTCCGACCAAAACTGAAAGTAGCATTTTTTTGAGATCTATTTCATCTTTCATTAAGGGTCTCTCACTGTTTGAGACCCTCTTTTGGTACTTGCCTCTTTAGCCCTCTTTGTGCCATATTTTTGCATGATATTTTTAGCCTATGTGTAATCTGTTTTGAGCTCTGATGTAAACTGTGAATAGGCTTATTTTGAGCCTTTCTTCAACATTGAAGAAGGGCTCATCCTTGTTTGGGACCTCCATGTGTCACTTACCATTGAACCCCTCTCTGGTCCCCATTTTTGCATGATTTATTAGCCTATTGTGTCTCTGTTTTTCGACCCTGAGCAGAACTGAAAAGGGTCTTATTTTGACCCCCTCTCCATGTCTCATTGAGGGTCTTTGGCTGTTTGATGCATATTTTGTATACTTCATGTTATAGCCCTCTTAGTGGCCTCATTTTGCATGAGATCTTAAACATACTTGTATCTGTTTTTGGGGCTTGATATAAACTGAAAACAGTCATGTTTTTGGTCCCTCTTCAATGTTGTAGAAGGCCCCTTTCCTGTTTGGGGCCAACATTTGTGACTTGCTTCATTACGTCCCTTGCGGAGCCATTTTTGCATGCTAATTTAGTCCCACTTGTGCTCACTGTTTGGCCATGCTTTACACTGTAAACATGCTTGTTTTGGGGGCTGCCTTGCTTCTGTCTTTACACTTCATGTTCAAATTATGGATGCTTTGTATAGCTACAAGTCATTTCATGTGCTTAATCTTGTATTTCGGGATTGATTTCGTGCTTCGGATGCATTTTTGCCATGCTTCGGGACTGTTTCGCATCTCATTTTGCTACTAAAATTTGCATATTTGCATATCATATCCCATGTCTTGCCATGTCTTGTTAGAGTGGCATTTCCGTGCCTTAGGGTCGGTCCTCGGTTTGCATGCACGTGTGCACGTATCCCGAGTTGTCTCATTTTCATCATTATGGCCTCTCATGTGAGTGTGGCCGAGGTCCACTCATGTTAGCGTAAGTCCATATTGCATTGTGTATGCCATTTCATTCCATAGCATTGTGTATGCTAGGATGTATGTTAGCGCATTGTGTATGCCATCTTATCTCGTTTATCGTGTATGCCATTTCGTAGCATTTTGCATGTTAGATTGTATCTTAGTTGCATTTCATGCATATCATGCATATTGCATCATGTTCGGGATAGGAGTTAGCCCGGGCACGGGAAACGAGATATGTTCCGTACTCCGAGTGACGGAACGTGTCTCAATTCCCCAGTCACCGACACTCCGGATTATCCATGATGGAGTTAGGTTTAGTTAAGTTTTCATGTGCATTCATTCTATATTGAGTTGTGCAATTCGACTACTCGACCATCATGCATCGAAATGCATGATTGATGGCACGAGGATCGAGGTATGCATACATTTGTGAAAATACATTGTTATGCTCCTTTCCTGCTCTCTGTTGCAGCAAAATCAAGAATCAGCAGTCTTCCGGAGCTTGACACGCATTTCAAGAATAGGTGCAAACAGAGGCTAATTGGGGCATCGTCATGGATTTCCACACAAAGGCAACCCGAACATGCATCATTCATCACTCGGAGCGGAATCAAGACAGTCCCTGGCTTGCATGCCGCTTCTGACTTTCTTAGTTAATTTGTTAATTAATTAGGAATTTGTACATTATTTGGACTGTATTATTTGGACTGTACTTTTCTTTTATTCGGGACTGTATATTTATTCCGACCCTCTGTGCGAGGGCATAATTGTAATAAGTGTGCATGTGTGTGATGTATGTCTTCCAACCCCACGTCTTTCTTCCCTTTTATTTATCCGCTTATGATGGTTAGATTAGGGCATGTTTCAATTAGCATACAGTATGATAGCATGTTTGCATTCATTCATCTGTCTTGCATGCACCGGGCTCGGCGCATCATACTAACTACATTTGTATTTCAATTCCAAGTTGAATACATGTTAGCTGTAGCATTCCATATGCCATGTTTAGAATAGCCGAACCTGCTATAGTTTGCATCTTTGCATTTGTTGCATTAGGCAATTCTGTGTATCTAGGATCATGCATGGATTTCTAATGAGCTTTTGTTTTGGCTTGGAGTACTCGGTGAGTTTTTATGCTTTAGCATCCTTGCATGCGTGTGAGTGTTGCCATGAATAGCATGCTTATCATGAGGCTAATTGCTTATGTGATATACCTGCTTGAATGCCTGTGGATGAAGATTGGGTTATTTGGATTGGAACAATTCATCAAATGTTTTAAGCCCACTAGACAGTGGCAAAATCATGTTTTCTAAGCCCACCCGAGGGTGGCAAAATCCGCATTTTAAGCCTACTTGCGAGTAGCAAACCATTTTCACAAACAAGCATGAAGTATTTTGTTCCAATTCAAACGACTCAGTCTATACTTGTATGCTGTGCGCATCACATAGTAACCTAGGCTAATAACCGGAATAAGAACGCACAATGTTTTCAAAATCAGATATCATGGTTAGTAGAGGTCTTTGGGCGAAGGGTGCTCATGAAGTGACCTTCCCCAATCGTACCCAAGTTCCCGAGCCGAGGCAACTTTGGTGATGACGGACACGTGGCCTTTGGCACTGAGTTAGGGTTTTCTAAATTTCCCATTAAAAAACATTTAAGTAGCGACTCTGTATCTGGCAAAGCAGTCCATGTTTGACACTTTTCAAAAAAATCTGTTTTCAAAATCGATTTGCCGGATTTGGACTCTTTGGTTCAAGATTAAGAACCGTGACATTTGAGTCCTTGAACTGTAGTGACCCCAATATGAACGGAACGGGACTTAACCCTCCCAGGGCGTTTGGGGACGTCTACATGGTGGTGCTAGGTGGTGGTGAAGAAATGGTGTAGGACTTTTAGGGTTTTGGTGCTTGAAATATAGAGAGAGAGATTGTATATATGAGACTCAAACCAAAGTCTTCTAACCCGGAAAAATGCAGTTGGAGCTTTGGTTTTATAGACAAAAAGGGATGGAAAAGAGGAGGAAAAAATGGGGGCAAATTCGGATTCAAAATTTCCCCCAAAATGGCCAAAAGGTTAGCTAAAGGGGAAAGTGATAGCTGCGGGTCCCAAATGGCCGAGAGCCCTTCAACAAAGTTGAAGAGGGACTCAAAATAAGACACTTTCTAGTTTACATCAAGCCACGAAAATAAATACAAGTAGGCCTAAACTATCGTGCAAGAAAAGGGAAAATGGAGGGGTAAAGAAGCAAGTGATAGATGGAGATGTCAAACATCAAGAGGTCCTTAATCAAACATGAAAAGGAATTCAAAATATGACTATCTCAAGTTCGGGTCGGAGCCCAAAAATGTAGAATGAAGGTTCAGGCCGAAAGTGGGCTGTTAGGCACCGGGAGTGGTGCTCAACCACGAAGTTGGTCTCTCGGACCACAGTGTCCCTCAAAAGGGAGTAAATAAGATAAGTGCCAAAAACCGGGGCAAACGGAGGTGGTTAAGCGGTCCCGAACCGAGGCACACAGCCTGACGACTCCGAAAACCGAGAACCGGGCTCCGAAATGGGAAAAATGGCCTATAACCACGAAACGTAGCCCACGGCCATTGAGAGATGATCTACGAGACCTCTCCCTCCCTTCGGGAAGAGAAAACAGAGAAAACAGAGCCTGGTTCGCAAACCGAGAAAAAGCACAAAAGAGTTCGGAAGTCCGGAAGCAAGGCTCATGGTGCAAGGACTCGCAACCTCGTAACGAGCACAATATGCAACATCACCAAGCGCTCAATCGGTGACGCCCGAGTCTTAAGGTCGGTCAAAAATGAGGTGTCTACAGTTGCCGCTCTTTGACAGAACTCGAAAGTCATAAGAATGACGGGAGTGAATGTCAAAGCCCAGAGACGACCCATTTTTGACAAGGCCGAAGACTTAGACAAAGCAGACAAGATAGACAAAGATGTGCCCACAGGCATGCCCGCAGGCAGGGGCAAAATGCAAATGATAATGCAAGAAGCCGAACATAACTTATGATCATGCAAAGAAACATAGGGACGTCTCCCGGTGTTTCGGAAAGGTAAGCATTGGAACGTATTCCAGATGCTCTTAACCAAAGATGGAGAAACGAGGGGACGTATCCCAGTGTTTAGGGACGTATCCCAAAGATTAGGGACGTATCCCAAAGGTTAGGGACGTATCCCACAGGTTAGGGACGTATCCCAAAGATTAGGGACGTATCCTAAAGGTTAGGGACATATCCCACATGTTAGGGACGTATCCCAGAGATTAGGGACGTATCCCGGTGATTAAGGACGTATCCCAAAGGTTAGGGACGTATCCTAGAGGTTAGGGACGTATCCCAGAGGTTAGGGACGTATCCGAAGGTTTAGGGACGTATCCCAGAGGTTAGGGACGTATCCCAGTGGTTAGAAAAGAAGGAGAAACATAGGGACGTATCCCGGTATTTCAGGAGGAATGAGAAACATAAGGACGTATCCCGGTGTTTTGCAAGGAATGAGAAACATAGGGACGTATCCTGGTATTCCGCAAGGAATGAGAAACATAGGGACGTATCCTGGTGTTCCACAAGGAATGTGAAACATAGGGACGTATCCCGGTGTTTCGAAAAGGCAAGAGAAACATAGGGACGTATCCCGGTGTTTCAGAAAGAAGAGAGAAACGTAGAGACGTATCCCGGTGTTTTGGAAAAGGGATAAGCATTGGCACGTATTCCAACTGCTCTAAACCAGAGGAAGTTTGACCCGTCGCACGTGCGAGGAGAAGGAAAGACAATTGCAAGTGAAAAGGTACATAACAAAGCAAGATAGATGTGTATAATCAATGCAATGAATGAGAATAACAATGCTAGTGAAGTGGGTGCATAACAATGCAATTGGAATGGGCATCACAATGCAAGCATGAGAAGTGCATAACAATGCGGGTGGAAGGATGCATAACAATGCAAGTGGAATGTGCGTGACAACGCATATTTGAAACAAAATGCCGAATAAGGGAATACAAGCCTTAACGAGACCAGATTAAAACGCGACCTCCGATTTACCTTTCGGAGGGGTTTGCAACACATTCAGCTCAAAAACGGGCACACCCTGTTCATATTAGAGAGAGATAACATCTGTTGCTGCTTTAATCGCCATTCTGACTTGAAGCAGGCTTACACTTGGGATAGAGGCACGCCATTCTTGAACACCGACAAGGTCCGAAGAGGTACATCCTAATACAATCTCGAGAATTCATTGAAGGTGAAACACACTCACCGCTTCGATTTTTCCTCTTTTCTTTTGCTTTGCAGTTTGGAACCCACATAGCTTCAGATAGGTCCTTGTTTCACTGTTCTCACATGACCTAGGTTAAACCCTGCAGTTTTCGAAAGAACAAATTTCTTTTTTGCACAAATGTGGAGAATGGCACAGCACTCTAAGCACACAACAAATCATTTTTGAGATTGAGAAAATGAGTTCTCGACCGGGTATTGAGCCTACAACTGAACACAACAAAGACGACCCAACAACGAAAAATAAAGGTAAACAACCTAAACACACCGAGACACACTCGGAACGAATCAAAGCAAGAATCGAGAAAAACAAAACAAAAGACACGACACACAGACGTGTTACAAAGACAAGAGACCTCTCAGTGCACGAGGAGCCAGTTTCTCTGGGTATTATTTCCCACCCTTTCTCATTTGTGATTCTCACATCACTCGGCCCTCAAGCTCTGTTTTTTTGAAAAAAAGCCCTTTTTCTTCACTTTTCCTCTCAGCACACATCTCTCTATTCTTCAATCTCTCATTTTAAATCCCTCCCGTCGGTGGTTGATGGATAAACAGCAAGTTGTGGCCTTGTGCCCTTAACATTCTGCTAGATTCTTCTTCTTCTGCGCGCAACTAGTGAGTTTCTCCCACAGAGGGGCTGTGCTACAACTGGGTGTGTAGCAAATCTGCAGCTGACCTCGGTTGACGATGCTCTGCCGAGGAGTTTGGACGTGATCAGATATGTCCAGATAAGGAAGTGGAATATCTTACCCCATTCCAGTTCGTGCTTCGCACGTGTCTTGATACCTCGTTGCTTGGAGGGTGAGAGAGCTTTCAGCCCTTTGTTGTTAGCTTCAATTGTGCCCTTTTCTGGCAAGTAGAGTGCCCTTTCTGGCAAGTGCGTTGATAAAGGGAAAAAGACAGAGAACCTAACTCAACTGTGCCCCTAGTTCATCACGTTAACCATGTTTTGTTTTTGCTTTCTACTAAAACAATTTTGACTAAAATGAGAGTTAGATTAACATGCTTGTTCGATTTTTGATTTGAAATCATGCATGTCAGGCTATGAGCACTGAAAATTTTCCTTTTTTGGATCCAAGAAATGGTCCAGTTTTTGGAAAAGATGAAACAATTTTCGAGAAAATTAGTCAACCTCAGTAAAAATTCTAAAAAACTATTTTTGCAAACAGCCACTGCTCAACGAGCATAGAACCCACTCTCGAGATGCACAACCTCAAATTCGAAGGAAAATTGCCCCTTGCCGGAGGGGAGCTGCATGGCAACGGAAAGTTGCCCCTTGTTTGAACGGCACCGCGGCGCATTGAATGGCAACGGAAAGTTGCCCCTTGTTTGGATGGCGCGCGCAGCACACTGAATGGCAACGGAAAGTTGCCCATTGTTTGGATAGCACCGCGGCGCATTGTAGTCAGTCCTCAGAGTGACGAACACAACCAAATCCTCAGATACAGAGAAGACAAAGATGACCAGAACCATCGCATGGACACAATCAAATTGAAGTGTTTTACGGCTGGACTTCAGGATGAAGTTGCCTACGTATCCCAAAGATGGGAATCAAGCCTTATGTAGTTTGGGGGTAAGGTACACTCGGGTATTAACCTCTCCCTTTTAGGCTCTAACTTTTGCCAAGACGCCCGTTGTGGGTTTTCGACCTTACGAGCTTCTGTTTTTCTTTTCTTTTCAATTCTTTTCTTCTTTCTTTTTCTTTTTTTTTTTTCTTTTTTTCTTTTTTGCTTTTCTTCTTTTTTCTCTTTTCTTCTTTTTCTTTTTTTTGCTTTTCATATATATCTTTTCTTGCTCTAACTTTTGCTTGGGTCACCCTTCCGGGTTTTCAGCCCAGCGAGCCTCTCAAAGGGTAAAAGTGTAACAGGTCCATGCCAAATGGTTTTGAAATCCTGAAGTCATCTGAATCCAGGAAAATGACTGCTGTATTGATTCGCAGAAGGAGCCATCTTCGGCTCTTCGAGCACATCGGATATTTTTTCCCCTAGTTCGAGGGGTGCTTCCGATTTGGCTTCGCAACCTTCTTCTGATGAGGTCTGATCTCCTTAATCTGACTTTGGTGCCTCTTGTTCGAGGGCTGCTTCAAATCTGGCCACACAGGCCTCACATTGTAGTTGACCGCTGAACATTCTGAATCCCAATTCAAGGTTTGAAAGTGAGGGGTCAAGTCTCGAGGCTGAGAGCGATCCTAAGCTGTAAAATCTCAAGAGCGATTCTACACAGGTCTTCGCAGGACCGCGCAAAACATTTTTTGAAAGTTTTTAAGAAAACGACAAATCGTTCATGGCGAAGCGATTAGAACCAATCTGGATCAAGCCAGGATCCTTCCCAGTACTCACACTAACAAGCATGATTTCATTCATTAAGGGCTTAGCACGCCTCTCTTTCTCTCAATTGATCAAAATTTTGCAAAACCCGACGAATTCCTTCCTCTTCGTTTTCACCGTAGTGTTCAAAAAGCTTTTAGAAAACTTAGGTCGATGCAATGAATTCAAGACACAGAAAAGACACAGCTTCTAGTCAAATACTGCCATCTCATTTGGAATTTCTAGTACAACTGGCACACGGCAGAAGCAAACACAAAAGCATGAAAAAAAACACTGCTGTTCATTCAAATCTGTTGGCGTTACTGGCTCCAAGGCAGAAACAGACTCAAAACAAAACGAAAAGACAAACACAAAACAAAATGGTGATGCCCGAGGTAACACCCCCCCGGGGAATCACCCAACTCCTATACAATAGGACTGACTCAATACAACAAGACAGACCCAAAACAAAAGAGACTGACTCAAAACAAAAGGACAGACTCAAAAACAACAAGACTCACCCAATACCCAAGTCAGAAAGCACAAAAGATAGCATTCGCAAATGCTCAAAATAGTACATGCCATCCACCATATCTGAAATAAACTGAACGTCGCCCGCAGGTGGTTCATCCCTCGATCACATCACATTATCTCCCACAAGTTCACTAATCAAGTGCCGATAGACTTTGCAGGACCTGGTGCGAGGATGACCCCGTTGTCAATCAAATTTTGTATCTCGTGGTGGAGACGGACGCAACTATCGGTGTCATGACCGGTTTGTTAATGGAAAGCACAGTACTTAGTCGGGTCATGCTTTGGAGAGAGAGGATCGGGTAAAGGCCGTTGCTCTAACGATTTCAGATGTCCTTTCCTGAGTAGGACCCCCAGGGCTTTAGACAAAGACATATAGAATGGGGTGAAAACCCTCTTGCCTCGGGGTAGATAGTCTTAAGTTCGGGGGTTTGAAGTAGATGCACCAACAAAGGGGGTGGCTGCTCTTGGTGTGGTGGTGGCGACCATGCCCACTTCGAAAGATCTTGCAATTGCGTCACCGCTGGTGGTCGCATTCGAACTGCGGGTAAATGTCCTCCTGGGCTACCCCTTCTCCTAGTCCATGAGGCCCTGCTTCATAGCATCCTCGATCTGTACTCCCATCTCATGCAAATCTGAAAAGGTAGGGAAGGGGAGCACGATCATTTTCTGCATTAGTTTGGGCTGGAGGTTGCGCACAACCATCCGTATTTGATCCTTATCCGTTGGCCTAATGGTCATCATTGAGGCTTTGGCCCTCCAGCGGGCCACGAATTCTGAGAAGCTCTCCTTAGGCTCCTGCCTCGTCGTCTCAAGATCACGGGTCGTAATCTCGATTTGGGTATTGTATGAATATTGTGCGACGAAGGCCTCGGCCATCCCCTCCCAGCTTCGTTTCACTGAATCCTCCAATTTGGCGTGCAGATGGCAATGCAAGCGAGGTCCTGCCAAAAAAGAAAAGCTTCTGTAATCTTGTCAAGTCCATCGGACGCAGAACATCTGAAAACAAACTCAGGTGGACCATGGGATCTCCTGACCCGTCAAAACGGTCGATGTGAGGCATCTTGAACCTGTCCGGCAGTGTCACAGCTGCGTCGGTGTACCCGTCCTCAATGTCCGGGATGGACTTTACCCCCTGGGATTTCTTGAATAACTTTTCAAGCTTGCTCAACTTCAATGCTGTGGGGTCGACCTCGAACTCGAAGGAAGAGTCCGGTAGATTGGTAGGTGTTTTGGATAGTTGGGGTAAAATTGGGGACGGAGCCGACCCTACCAGAATGTCCGTACCTTCCTGGACATTTGGCGTCTCCCAGTCTTTGGAGCTCCTGGCCGGAAGAACTTGTTGTGAAGCGGACGCCGCTTTCTTTGTTGTAACTGGTGATGAGCTCGGCTCTTTGAGCCATGATTGCGACTTCTTTGCTTGGAGAATCGCTTGGCGGACGGCGTCTTCTTTGCATGAGTATCATAGTTTCCTGTATCTGACGCATCATTGCCTCCACTCCTGACGTATTCTGTTGATCCATCAAACTGACTGGTATCTATCCTCGCAGAGAAACCGAGGCCTCACCTTTGTTGTTGGTGGGGTGGATAAGGGCCCCGATCTGTAAGCTTCTTTGGCGGTGATTTGTGCTGACCGCCCTTTTACCCCGCCATCGATTGCCCTTGGTGAAACCTCGACTGACAAAGTCTATTAGCACAAGTTCGATGAACCTCGGGAGATATCGGAGCCTTCTGAAGCTATGGTTCCAAGACTACCTAATAAAAGAGAAAATAGACAGCACCTCAGCTCAACTTCACCAAAACAGATACGAGTGTAACAGGATGACTGTGCCCTCTACTGAATTCTGCCCCTAAAATTCAGCCTCAAATCTGAGTCTGATACCCACAAGTAAAGCTGACTCCCAAATACTGAAAGTAATGCCCGCAGGCCTGATGCCCAGACTTGTAAACCGATACATGCATTCCTGTAGAGATGCACTCTAAAAGCACATAGCAGACAAGTGAGAGCCAAAACACCCCTATGTTGGGGTAGGGTTTCCCTGTCCTATTTTGTCAGGAGCTAGGGTTTCACTACGCACGCAGCGGTTTCAAACAACCTATAAAGCAGTAAGCAACTTTGTCCTAGTTTGGAATGATCACTATGGATCCGAATATGCACTAGGTCGAATGGTCAAAGGGTGCCCCAGAAACCGAGGTTTGTGTTCCCATCTTGTCGAGCCCAATCGACCTTATGGTCATGCCTTGACAAGACAAGCCTCCAGCAAATCGTTCGGGAATGGCATATGGTAAACACGGTGTCCTAGGCGCACCAATACAAATGCAATGCAAAGAAACACACAAGTGCAGTCAAAACCAGATATCATGAGTTCGAGTCAAGTTCTCTAAATCCCCAGTGGAGTCGCCAGAAACTGTAGACGTCCCCGAACGCCCCGGGAGGGTTAAATCCCGTTCCGTTCATATTGGGGTCACTACAGTTCAAGGACTCAAATGTCACGGTTCTTAATCTTGAACCAAAGAGTCCAAATCCGGCAAATCGATTTTGAGAACAGATTTTTTTGAACAGAAGTGCCAAACATGGACTGCTTTGCCAGATACGGAGTCGCCACCTAAATGTTTTTTAATGGGAAATTTAAGAAACCCTAACTCGGTACCAAAGGCCACGTGTCCGTCATCACCAAAGTTGCCTCGGCTCGGAAACTTGGGTACGATTGGGGAATGTCACTTCGTGAGCACCCCCACTCGCCCGGTCAAAGACCGGCCTCTACTAATCATAATATCTGATTTTGAAAACATTGTGCGTTCTTATTCCGGTTATTAGCCTAGGTTACTATGTGATGCGCACAGCATACAAGTATAGACAAGATTCGCTGAATTGGGACAAAACATTTCATGTTTATTTTGAAAGATGGTTTGCTACCCGCAGTAGGCTTAAAATCTGATTTTGCCACCCTCGGGTGGGCTTAAAACACTTAATGAATTGTTCCAATCCAAATAACTCAACCTCCACCCACAGGCATTCAAGGCAGTTATATCACATAAGCAGTTAGCCTCATGGTAAGCATGCTATTCATGGCAACCACTCACACGCATGCAAGGATGCTAAAGCATAAAACTCACCGAGTACTCCAAGCCAAAACAAAAGCTCATTAGAAATCCATGCATGATCCTAAATACACAGAATTGCCTAATGCAACACATGCAAAGATGCAAACTATAATAGACTCGGCTATTCTAAACATGGCATATGGAATGCTACAGCTAACATGTATTCAACTTGGAATTGAAATACAAATGCAGTTAGTATGATGCGCCGAGCCCGGTGCATGCAAGACAGATGAATGAATGCAAACATGCTATCATACTGTATGCTAATTGAAACATGCCCTAATCTAACCATCATAAGCAGATAAATAAAAGGGAAGAAAGACGTGGGGTTGAAAGACATACATCACACACACGCACACTTATTACAATTATGCCCTCGCGCAGAGGATCCGAATAAATATACAGTCCCGAATAAAAGAATAGTACAGTCCAAATAATGCACAAATTCCTAATTAATTAACAAATTAACTAAGAAAACTGTAAAACTAGCATGCAAGCCAAGGACTGCCTTGACTCTGATGAATGATGTATGTTTGAGCTGCCTCGCGCGGAAATCCACTGGGATGCCCCAATTAGCCTCTGTTTCGCAATTGTTCTTGGAAAGCGCGCCAAGCCTCGAAAAGTTGCTGATTCTTCATTTTGCTGCAACAGAGAGCAAGAAAGGGGCATGGCAATATATTTTCACAAATGTATGCATGTCTCGATCCTCGTGCCACCAATTACGCATATTGATGCATGATGGCCGAGGAGTCGATCTGCACAATTCAATATGAAATGAATGCATATGAAAATACAACAAAACCTAACTCCATCATGGATAATCCGAAGTGTCGGTGACTGGGGAATTGAGACACGTTCCGTCACTCGGAGTACGGAACGTACCTCGTTTCCCGTGCCCGGGCTAACTCTTATCCCGAACATGATGCAATATGCATGATATGCATGAAATGCAACTAAGATACAACCTAACATGCGAAAGGATATGAAATGGCATACACGATGCACGAGGAAACATGACATACACGATGCGATGACATATATCCTAGCATACACAATGCTATGGAATGAAATGACATACACAATGCATAATGGACTTACACTAACACGAGTGGACCTCAGTCACACTCACATGAGAGGCCATAATGATGAAAATGAGACAACTCGGGATACGTGCACACGTGCACGCAAATCGAGAACCGAACCTACGGCACAGAATGCCACTCTAATAAGACATGGCAAAACACAAAGAATGGCATACTATCATGCAAAAATCAGAGGTAAAATGATATGCAAAATAGCCCCGAAACCCGGTAAAATGGAACCCGATGCATGAAACGAGTCCCGAAACACGAGTTTTGGCGCATGAAATGGCCTACAACTATACAATGCATACATAATTTGAATATGAAATGAAAAGACAGAGGCAAGGCAGCCCCGAGACAAGCATTTTTACAGTTTAGAGTGAGGCCAAACAGTGGGCCCAAGTAGGGCTGAATCAGCATACAAAAATGGCTCCGCAAGGGAGGTAATGAAGCAAGTCACAAATGCTGGCCCCAAACAGAGAAGGGGCCTTCTACAACATTGAAGAGGGGCCAAAAATATGATGTTTCACAATTTATGACAGGTCCCAAAAACAGATACAAGTATGCCAAAGATCTCACGCAAGAAATGAGCCAACAAAGAGGCAAAGAAGCAAGTGGTGCATGGAGGTCTCAAACAAGTGAGGGCCCTTCAACAATGTTGAAGAGGGACCCAAAATAAGGCTTTTTACAGTTGATGGAAGAGCTCAAAACAGTGTATAAATAGACTCAAAATATCTTGCAAAATGAGGCCATCAAGAGGGCTATAACATGAAGTATACAAAGGGTGTCTCAAAAAGCCATAGACCCTTAATGAAACATGAAGAGGAGGTCAAAATAAGCCTCTTTTCAGTTCGGACCAAGGTCCAAAAACAGAAGCTCAATAAACTAATAAATCATGCAAAAATGGGGACCAAAGAGGGGTTCAATGGCAAGTGACACATGGAGGTCCCAAACAAGGATGAGCCATTCTTCAATGTTGAAGAATGGCTCAAAATAAGCCTATTCACAGTTTACATCAGAGCTCAAAACAGACTGCACATAGGCTAAAAATATCATGCAAAAATATGACACAAAGAGGGCTAAAGAGGCAAGTACCAAAAGGGGGTCTCAAACAGTGAGAAACCCTTAATAAAAGATGAAATAGAGCTCAAAAAAATGCTACTTTCAGTTTTGGTCGGAGCTCAAATATATAAGCAAGAAGGGCTAAGATATAGACCAAGAAAAGAGCAAAAAAAGGAAAAAACGAGACTCACCCTTGAAGAACCAAACTTTAGCAACCTCTTAGTCCAAAATACAGCACTTCTAGCCTCTGAGAAAGTCCTCCAAGCCGCTGGAATGGAGTGGTGGTGGTGGTGGTGGTGGTGCTAGGTGGTGGTGAAGAAATGGTAAAGAAATGGTGTAGGACTTTTAGGGTTTTAGTGCTTGAAATATAAAGAGAGAGATTGTATATATGAGACTCAAACCAAAGTCTTCTAACCCAGAAAAATGCAGCTAGAGCTCTGGTTTTATAGACAAAAAGGGATGGAAAAGAGGGGGAAAAAAGGATTCAAAATTCCCCCCAAAATGGCCAAAAGGTTAGCTAAAGGGACAAGTGATAGCTGCGGGTCCCAAATGGCCGAGAGCCCTTCAACAAAGTTGAAGAGAGGCTGAAAATAAGACACTTTCTAGTTTACATCAAGCCACGAAAATAAATACAAGTAGGCCTAAATTATCGTGCAAGAAAAGAGAAAAATGGAGGGGTAAAGAAGCAAGTGATAGATGGAGATGTCAAACATCAAGAGGTCCTTAATCAAACATGAAAATGAGTTCAAAATATGACTATCTCAAGTTTGGGTCGGAGCCCAAAAATGTAGAATGAAGGTTCGGGAGCCGAAACACGCAGTTCGGGGCCCCGAAAGTGGGCTGTTAGGCACCAGGAGTGGTGCTCAACCACGAAGTTGGTCTCTCGGACCACAGTGTCCCTCAAAAGGGAGTAAATAAGATAAGTGCCAAAAACCGGGGCAAATGGAGGTGGTTAAGCGGTCCCGAACCGAGGCACACAGCCTGACGGCTCCAAAAACCGGGAACCGGACTCTGAAATGGGAAAAATGGCCTATGACCACGAAACGTAGCCCACGGCCATTGAGAGATGATCTACGAGACCTCTCCCTCCCTTCGGGAAGAGAAAACAGAGCTTGGTTCGCAAACCGAGGAAAAGCACAAAAGAGTCCGGAAGTCCGGAGGCAAGGCTCGCAGCCGGGACTCCGCAACCTCAGAACGAGCACAATATGCAACATCACCAAGCGCTTAATCGGTGACGTCTGAGTCTTAATGTCGGTCAAAAATGAGATGTCTACACATCCACATAGCATAAAAAAATAGATTGAATAATAGTGTTCAGTAAGACAACCCAAATTTTTTTGATCATTAAGACAG
This sequence comes from Camellia lanceoleosa, assembly GCA_025200525.1. Taxonomy (NCBI): domain Eukaryota; kingdom Viridiplantae; phylum Streptophyta; class Magnoliopsida; order Ericales; family Theaceae; genus Camellia; species Camellia lanceoleosa. The sequence continues at coordinate 107,171,467 of CM045762.1, read as the reverse complement.
CCCAAATTGATTCAAGCCACGGTGAAACTTGGCATGTTAGATCTCCTACAAATGACCCGCATAATGCAGTGTTCTAGTCCTCCATTTGTCTTCCACACATACATAGAAATAGACCTACGAAAGATCTTGACAATACTAAATAGGAGAGGTTATATCCTGAATGATCATAATCAGACAATTATTAAGTAAATGTGTAAGCAAAAAATGTTAGTTACCCCTTAGTCACTTTTGTGTTGGCAATTTCACTCTAAGATTGAGTATGTTATAATTGTTTTTTAGGCTTATTTGAGTCTTGAGCATGCTTTGTAGTGAAGCATTATCAAAACAACTTCACATGAAAGCCTTGATCATACAAACACACTCATCTTCTGTGAAAAGGAAATGCATTGCAGTATCATCGTTTACAGAGTTCTTATCTTTATTATTCAGAAGGGTTCGGTTTATTTTATTTTCTTGAACATAGTTAGCTCAAGTTTTCTCTTTCAATCAGTCATCCCTGAAATGAAAAAGGATTTATGGTTAAGAAACTTAAATTAAACCCTAGGTCCTTTAAGTGTGTACTCTTGAAGAAATGAAGACCATTTACCAGGCCTTTTATTCAAGTTACGCTGTGAATGTAAATATTTGTAAGGCCTCCATAGACCCCCAAGAGTTGTTACCGTCTATCCCTACATATCACATTTGGCACCGAAAAGCTTCCCGTTACGTAAAAACAGTGGTTCGGGGGCTGGTTTGCTTTTTCACCCCCCGAATGCCTTTTTTCAACAACTTTTATGGCATTATCAACTCTAACTCCCAACGTAGGTGTCCTATTTATGTACCGTCTATCCCTACATGTCACATTTGGCACCGAGAAGCTTCCCGTTACGTAAAAATAGTGGTTCGGGGGTTGTTTCGCATTTTCGCCCCCCAAACACCTTTTTTTTTTACTACATTTATGACATTATCAACTCCATCTCCCAACCTAGGTGTCCTATTTACATACCGTTTGTCCCTACATGTCACATTTGGCACCGGGAAGCTTCCTGTTACGTAAAAATAGTGGTTCGGGAGCTCTTTGGCATTTTCGGCCCCCAAACGCCTTTTTTCGACTACATTTATGACATTATCAACTCCATCTCCCAACCTACGTGTCCAATTTCCGTTACGTAAAAACAGTGGTTCGGGGGTTGTTTCGTATTTTCGCCCCCCAAACACCTTTTTTTTTACTACATTTATGACATTATCAACTCCATCTCCCAACCTAGGTGTCCTATTTACATACCGTTTGTCCCTACATGTCACATTTGGCACCGGGAAGCTTCCTATTACGTAAAAATAGTGGTTCGGGAGCTGTTTGGCATTTTCGGCCCCCAAACGCCTTTTTTCGATTACATTTATGACATTATCAACTCCATCTCCCAACCTACGTGTCCAATTTACGTACCATCTGTCCCTACGTCACATTTGGCACCGGGAAGCTTCCCGTTACATAAAAACAGCTTGGCCCCTACATGTCACATTTGGTACTCATGCCTCCTGAAATTTTTCACCTTAGGACTGATATAGGGAGAAGATATTGAAAGGGTTGTTTCTTCAAGTAAGGTTGCAAGACATGAATCACTAACAGGCGAGGCATAGATCAGTGAAGTAACAGAGAACACTTGCAAATTCAGTCTCAATGAATTTTATTACATTAACTGATCAAAGTCAATGAAGTATGTACTATTTGCAGTGGTGACTGCAAACGGGTGGAACTGTTAGCATAAAATTAAAAGCTCGGCCCAAGTTTGTTTTTATTGTGGAGTACCTAAACACATGGATAAATGCCTTTAACATGTGTTAAAGGCTCTATGGTTGGAATCATTTATAGAAATTTCAGCCACTTGGCTAAAGAAATATACCAGTCATGGCTACAATTTTTAGAATCCCATCTAATTTCAACCTTCAATGTTAGTGAAACTGATTAGTAAATGGTGTGTGGCTCCAACTATACACACACCCAAAAACAAATAAAAGTAAAACCTGAAAGATTGCAGCAGCTCCTTTTCGAGTTCCATCCCCTCCAATTATATAAACCTGAACCATTAAAAGGCATTTACCATTTTCAGTATGAAAGATGTAGAGCATGCTGAATCAGTAACAGAAATACTGAACTGCAATCATAATCTATAAAACAGAAAAATGATTCTTAAAACAGTACTGTTTTACATCAAAACTTCTCATACCTGGTTAATCCCACAGTCTTGATTGCTATCAACTATCTTTGAGGTATCATGCCCTCCTTGTGACGTTCCAATAATTGTAAATGCATGTACTGTTGAATAAATTCAGTCAAGTTATAATTTCACCCTTCTAGCTCTATTCATAAATATGAAAATGTCAATACTGCCTTCCTGTAACATACTTTTTAAAGGTTGACATATTAGAAGCCTTTGGACCATATAAACCATGCTGGATATATAAGAATAAAAAATAAAATAAAAAAAAAGTTCCAATTAAATGATGAAAGTGAATATGGCAACAAAAATATTGTTGAGCAAGCATTATTAGTTTTTTGAACCACAACTAAATATTGTTTACTTGGTAGGTCCTGCATTTTTAACAGAGGCCAACATCACAAATATAAATAATGAAGCCATCGTCCATCATTTTGAAGTAGTGCAGAATCAAATCAACAAAGTAGAGCTACTTTTATATAGCAACTCACTAAAACAACAAAAACAAGGGTTTTCACTTTAATTTCTGAAATCTACCATTCTCAAAGACCAAACAAATAATGAAATTGGTTCCATATATCCAAAAACAAAAAGTATCTATCACAAAAGAACAATTCTTGATACCCTAGACGACAGGAAAGTAATCTTAGCATCTGTTTCAAAGCGTTAGAAATAGAAATGCTCTGCATGTTTGGAAGCTGACCACATTTCTTATTGAAATTTATCATAAGAGCAATGGTGTTAGATATAATAAATGTATGTTATGTGTGACCCTTTTTGTTCTGAGATGATTAAAAGGCAAGCTGTAAAGCCACGTTTCGGTTTTATGTAGTGTAGTCTAGTATGAATAGATTAAGATATTATTTTAAATTATCACATATAAAAACTATTAAAGATGGATCATGTTTGGCAACCCAAAGCAAAGGAATTGAGTATACATCTCTCACCAAAGCAATTATATGAAATGTTTACTAACTTTGCATTATACATATTATAGATTACAGACCAATCAAAGCTATCTACAGATTCACATGCAAAATTTCATTAGGGAAGCCATTGGACAAGGAAACATAAAATTAAAAAACACTCAAAATGCAAGTTGAGATTTAAAAAAAAACAAATTTAACTGAACACAGGTTATACACTATCCACTCACTCACATCTATCCCGAGGACTTTGGTGGCGCCATACATGTGATAGAGGCTGCATACAAGTTCCCTGATCAGAGTGTTCAGCCCAGGGCATAAACCACCACATGTGACAATACAAGCATACACCTCATATGCATCAAAATACACCTGTGAAGCATTGAATAGTTAATCTAAGCAAAGACATAAATGGTGGGTGTGTCATTGTGCAGCAATCACGTGAAACAACAAAACATACCTTTTGCCGAGGTCCAGCACGCCGAAAATGTATTCCTCTTGGACTCTCCTTGTGAACAACAATCTGTTGAGAAGTAAAGAAAAACACAGTTGTAGGCTTGTATCCATTTATTTAATTGCATCCAAACTGGACATATAAAATAACCTTTTGGCTTGGTGTAATAATTTCCAAGCTTCTGAGCCAAAAAGAAACAACCAAGCCTGGCCTAGAAAATGGTAGCACCAACTTATTCTCTCCAAACTTATTCCGTTACTTATTCCGTTATGTACCGTCTGTCCCTACATGTCACAAGAAGAGAAAGCTAGTTTCTGGGCACTTGATCCCCTAGGCATCAGCCTTGATTTGATCTAGAACAAATAGATAAGCAGTAGTAAAGGAACTAAAGTCTACAATAGAGTTATGCCTGTGCATATTTTGATTAGTACAAAACATAACATTAAGATCAGGAATATATATACATACATACATACATACATACATACATATCATAAATTATAAAGACCAAGTTTCCTAAAACATATATCAAAGAGTATGGATTACTGCAGTAGAATGTAAAGATAGATACCAGGCAAGTAAGTAAGGGAAAATTATCAATAAAATGGAAACTCTACAAACTAATTTCAACTTGATGGAAACAAAATAATAACATCAATAGAGATGGATTTGGCAGAATAATATAAAAAAACATTGTGCCTTAATGGCAACACCAAGCCTAGCAACACATGAATCAGTCACATATACAGCTACAAAATGAGTGAAATTAATTGAGTTTGAAGAGTGTTTTACTCCTCAAAAATGTGTAAAATCAACTCATTATCATGATTTTAAAAAAAAAAAAAATGTATTAGATATTGATATTATAACACATACTTTCAAACACTTATAATTTCAAACACATTGTCAAACACATACTTTCAAACACATTAATTAACACAGTTTTTTTTGTGTTTTTCGTGACAAAGATCTCAATCTTAGAATACATACACAAATAATCTCAATCTCAATCTCAATCTCAATCTCAGAATACATACACAGATAATCTGTGTATGTAAATTTCATACACAGATTTACATAAACAGGTTTAGAAAATAATGGCGAATAGAATACAAGACAGAAAATTTCAATGAAAATAATCGGAATACATGAGATTAGATAGACAATCAATGAGTACCCATACATGCAAATACATAGACAATCAATGGATTAGGGCTTTGAAAATAATGAGAGAGAAAGGAAAAAGAGGGGGAAAGGCATCAAACCCTAAAATCAAACCCATTTACAACATGAAACCCATAAAACTCTAGTAATGAAACCACTTCAAACAAACCCATTGCAGAAATAAACAAAAAATTAAACTGAATAGGTAGAATAAACAACCCTAGACCAAAACCAGATGGGGAAATAGAAGAAGGGTGGTGTGTGTGTGTGTGTGTGTGTGTGTGTGTGTGTGTGTGAGAAAGAAAGAGAGAGAGCGAGATAGAGAGAGTGCGACCGAGACAGAAAGAGTGCAACTGAGACAGAGACCGACAAAGTAAGAGACCGAAAGGGTGTGAGAAAGAGACCGAACCTGTGAGCTGCGGTGGCGGTGCTGATTTGAGGCGTACGGGGAAGACAATCTTGAGGATCTTGTGGTGGTGAGGTTTCTTTGGTTATTGATCTGTGTGAGAGGGAGGATCTGTGTGAGAGAGCACCGTTGGCGGTACAGAGAGGCAAAATGTGTGAGTCAAAATGTGTGAGGCGCGAATATAAAATAATTCCCTCTAAAAAATTTCGATCTTTAGCAACTAAATGTTGTATTTGTCGGGAAATGTTAACATATAATAATATAAGGAGTTAAAAAACATATACAACGACTGAATTTTTGCTGGTCGCTAAAAAGTTTTCAATATCATATTCCGACATTTGGCGACTAAATATTATGTTGTCGGCAAAAGGTATATATGCCGACCAAAAATAATTTAGTAGCCTAAAATATATACTATCGCCGACTAAAATTTCTTCTAGTAGCCAATGATGGAATATTTAGCGACAAAAATATTTTTTGGTCGCCAATAAACTATATTTCTCGATTAAAAAAATTTAGCAGCTACATCATTCGGCGACTAAATAATTTTAGTAGCCAAAAGTCACTGTACAACGACTAAAATTTAATTTTGTCGCTAATTATTCAATTTTTAGCAACTAAATAATATTGTAGTCGCCAATTGTTTGATAATTAGTGACTAAATTTTTTTTGGTCGCCGATAAGCGACTTACACCGACTAAAAAGCTTTAGTAGCTAAATCTTTTACTTTTGCCGACTAATAAAATATTTGGTCGCTAATTCAATAGCTTTTGACAACCAAATTTTTTTTGGTCGCTAAATTTGATCGCTAAAAGTGTTATTTCTTGTAGTGTATTCACGTGTTTATGTTAGTCTTCATCTTCATTTTCACCAAGTACTTGAATGAAAAATCAAAAGAAGATTTTTTTGGTTGGAAGTATTATTTGTCAGAACTAGCAGATTTTCATATTTTTTAATTTACTTTTAAAAGTCATCATTTTCTCGAAGTATTTGTTAAAAATTTTGAAAATTAATTTTTTTGATAACAAGAAAATCGAGAAAATTATATGTACATACAGCCATCTTCTATTCAAATCACATCAGCTTCAAATATATATTTATGAAGATGAATATGTATGCAATGCAAAAATGCATGTGAATGTTATTATGCACAAATCAAGATTGCTTTACCAAAATGTTAATTTAAATTTCATAAAAAGGTTGCATAAAAAATAGAATTGCAAATTAAAGTTTCAAGAGACTAGAAGATCAACATGAAAATTTATTTACACCATGCCATGCTACAAAATTGGCATTAACTATCAAAATTGAAGAGCATTGTACATAATAGTTCCTAACTTTTATCTATCAAAATCAAAGGGAAAATGATCTACAAACAAAATTGTTTTACAGAATTAATCTAAAAAATGATGTGGCAAGGGCATTCTTAGAAATAGAAGCCATTCTATTGGGCTTTTTCGATTTTAAAATGAGAAGACCTAAAGCTACTACATCATTCTAGACGAAGATTCTGTATGTTTTTATTTTGTTTGTATGGCGCTACTCCAATCAAACAGACATCACGATGCGTCTAAAAACTGCTTGGAAAGTTTGTCCCCCATTTCGCGCAACCTTTTGTCCTTCCTCGGTGGCACTATTCAAGAGCTTCATAACGGGATCAGCTTCAAGTTCTTCATCTGTAAGAGCTTCAAACAGAGGGTGCCCCTCCAAACAAGCTTTCATCCACTCCCCGAGTTCTTCCACATCTGTAATTGTATATATAATCCCGCCAACTCCAAGAACATAAGCATATTCATCTAGCAAGTGTGGGCTGATCACACGACGCCAATGATTCTTCTCTTTAAAGTGAGGATCAGGGAACAGGAAAAACATCTTCGATAACTGTCCTTTCTCAAAGTAATTCGGAATGTATTTCATGGAATTAGTTCTAACCACTGATACATTCTGGTATTGACTAGGATGTGCTACCCTCAAAGCTAAAATCCGTTCCTTGACATACTCCGTCACTTTGTCCCTCAGCTCCATCCCGATCATCAGGGTGTCAGGGAATAGGGTTGAAAGACTAATTAGGAGTCCTCCAAAACCACAACCGATATCTGCAAATTGGATCTTCTTGGAATTGTCAACTTGATCGGATGATGGAAACAGTTGAGGGAAATGAAGAAAATAGTCAGCATGGCAAGGGGAGATAGGCACAGGGAAGTGGGAGTCACTTAGTGGATTGCTGTGAGCTCGTGCCCGATAAAAACGTTTCCGTGGCAAACGAGTCGACTTGCTAATATAAGGGTTTGTCTCATTCTCCGGCATCTTCTTTTCTCAAAACTGCATAGCAGCAGCAACTCATAATTTACAGGATAGGGAGAAAAAATAAATAAATAAATAATTACAGAATGCAAATGTTGAAGTTTAAAGCAACCCTGTTGTCTAAAAGAAAGAAAATTATAACTGGATATTGTTAACAAAGGCTACTCAATGTTCTCATACAATTTTCTTTTTCCAAAATTATCAACTTTTTTCCACATTAAGCAATGTTAAATCAAAGTATCATATTATGGTTCGATGTTTCCTTTTTCCTAGTTTTTTTTTTTTTCCCCTTCTTTTCCCAAATCTGGTTAAATATAAAAAATATGTCAAATTCCATGGCATGTTTTAATGAAGATAACGAAAAATTGGAAGAACTTGGTCAATTTTTTTTGTTTTTTGTTTTTTTTTTTTCTCTCCATCCATTTCTACAAGCAAAATACGGATGTTTTAGGTTGCATTTGGTAGAGTTTTGTAAATATGATTTGAGAGTATGAGTTGTATTTAGAGTTTGTGTGTTGTGGAATTATGATTTGAACGTAGAAAATTTGTTTGGTTATGGTTTTTGAATAGTGTTGAATTGAGTTTTGAATTGTATGTGGAATTGAGTTTTGAAAGTTTGATGTGACATGTGAAATAAGAAAATAAGAAAATTTGTTTGGTGATAAGTTTTCAAAATAGTTTTTAAAACTTAATTCAACCTATAATTGATAATCAAACACACAACTCATAACTCGATATCCATATTTTTGATCAATAGTCATAACCAAACTATTTTTAAAATACTCAAATAAAAAAATGATTTTTTTTTCAATTAATTGTTTTTAAGTAATTTTTTTGAATAATTTTTTTCTTAAATAACTTCTATGTCAATTATTTTATATCAACTAATTTTTCTGTCAATTCATTTTTTAGGCCTGTATAAACATTAAAAATATTAAAAATATTTTAAGATTATTTAGAAAATTAAAATATTAAAAATATTCTGAAAAATAAAATATTCAAAATATTCAAAAAATTAAAATAATAAGAATATTAAAAATATTCCGAAAATCAAAATATTTACAATTAAAATATTAAAATATTAAAATTAAAATATTAAAATATTTTTATGAAAATTAAAATATTAAAAATATTCCCATAAAATATTTAAAATAAAAAAATAAAAAATATTTAAAATACAAATTAAATTATTTTTGAGTTTTGAAAAGAGTTTTGAGTTGTGTGTTTGGCTGAGTTTTGAAAAGTAATGATTATAGTTTGAAATGAGTGTAAAATTATGATTTGAAAATTACAACCAAATACCACACTCAAATCAGTGGTGGAACTATATTTTGAAATCTAAACCAAACAGAGAAGCTTCCATATTGCCAAAATTAAGTTCTACTATATTTTTCTCTCTTCCCAACCAGCATTATTTCTTCTAGAACACAATATTTGTTCCATTTTCCTGGCAAACACAGAAGCTTTCCATCTTCCAAAATAGAATCTGAATAATTAGCCTCTCACACAAACATTATAGGAGGAGAAATTTGAAGAGTGATATATAATTTAGTTAAAAATGTAGTGTATGGCCTTTTTGTAGTGTATGGAGACATGATTTGAAGATTAAAAATGTATTAAAGTAGGAGGATAGAGAAATTTGAAGACAACCGGTCCCTTGCATTCTTTGAAGAGTGATATATAATTTAGTTATACAATATTAATAATTCAAAATTTGTATAAATATTTGCGATGTTGGGAGACATAATTGGAGTATACGAGTATATCATTGATATATACAATGTTGAATGCTGAATATGGATATTATTCATAATATTTTGGAATTCAAAGTAGCATTTTTGAGACTAAAGAGCATGGCATTCCATTCATAGCGGCCAAAGGGAACTACGAAAGTTGTTTTATAACAATCTTTTTCCTGGATTTGGACTTGCCAAAATCCTGACTTCATATCAAATTTGAAAAAAACTATGTCGAGTTAACGAAACAAACAACACATAAAATCTAGATACATAACTAAAACAGGGACTAATGCATAGCTGTGCAAGCAAATTATTCAATAAAATTGAAAACAAAAGCGAATAATGATATTCTTGCTATAATACAATAGGGTGTAAAGGCTTGCAATGAAAAAAGAATGTATCTATTTTTACAACAAAAATAGACAGCAGGAAGTAGTAACTGCTCTCAGATAGAATCTTTCTTGGATTAAGAATGAGAAAGCAAAAGGAATGTAATTAATTAAACCATCCAAATTTACATTCTCAATTATTTTAGTTAAATGTGCCATGAAGTAAAAAATTGGAAGTCAAGAACATAAATTATAGATGTGTGATACGCGAACTATCAAATTTTGAAACTTTTCTTACTTCGTCCCTATCATATTACTTTATTGTGTTTGTTTTCAGATACCAAATTTTTATTATTACATAAATGTGAAGTAAGAAAACTTCATAATTTTTTTTTGTTTGTAAAAGCATTTTACATCAGAGATTAGGTTGCACCATTCACGTTCAAATTTCAAAATTCGCAATTTTATTTTTAATTAGAGAAGAAGATAAACAAACAAACAAAAAGATAACACACACGAGAAATTTTTCTGAATAATTAGCCTCTCACACAAACATTATCTCTCTCCATATAAGAAATCACCAGCATAAAGTCTCTTATCATCCTTGCTAAAGGTTCTAGCATTTTAACAAACAGCAGTAACATGACTGAATAAAAAGTTCCAACTTCTTTAGAACCATCACACAAAACCTGCTGATACATACTAATATCTGCTGAGCTTCACTTTGATTACTTTACAATTCACGATTCACTAATTCAAATGTTGGCATAATCGGATCAAACTGTAATGTCATAATTACATCTACTGAAAATTATATAGAAATAAAAATATAATCATTAAAAAAGTAGCCTTTTTGTAGTGTATCAAGTCAATAAATATTTTGGCAAATCCATGTGACAATGGAGTTGATCTTTACTTAGATAACTCATTGCTGTTTGCAATTATATGCGTACATTCATAACGAGGGTAATGAATAATACAAAGAGGTTGATTGCATGACTAATTTACTAATTGAAGGAAATATATCTAATTCAATGAAATAAAAAACAAGGATTTTTAAACTCTAAATCTATCGATTAAAATTAATGAATAAATAAATAGTAAAAACTTAGAGGGGATATGAGGAAGAGAGACAGTACCGTGAGCTGAATCGCAGGACTGAGAGACAGAGAGACTGAGAGAAAGAGAGAGAGAGAGAGAGAGAGAGAGGCGACTGGAACGTGAAACTAAAACTTTGCCCTAATTTGGAAAATTTTATACGTTGCTCCGAACCGGTGGAGTTAACGGAACCGACACCGGTTCGTTTGGTTTACCAGTTGAACCGCTAGGCGGAGCGGTTTTCCCAAAATACACGAGTTCGTACTTTTTTAAAACGTTTCCAAAAGCCGCCGATCTGGACCCCGTTCGTTGTCCATTCTCTTCTTGGGTACTCAAGGCCACGTTTGGATTAGTGCATTTGGGTTCGAACATATTTCAAATCTTGTCCTCCTCATCCCTTTCTTGTTCTGATCGAATCCTAGTTTTTACGAGGCTTCTTGGTCTGATCTTTGCCCGAGGTAATTCCATCTCAAACCATCATAATAATCATCATATATCAGGGTTTTTTTGTGTTTTTGTTTTTTTCCTGATCTCACACAATCTGTTCTTACTCTTTCTGATTCAAGTTTCTCAATCTTCTCTAAACATTGTAATTCTTGAATAATTTCTATTACGGTTGTATTTTATTTTATTTTTGATTATATTTTATGTTCTGTTTGGGATTTCATTTCAACAAAATTATTGCAGAGAAACCCAATACCAATCTGGGCTTGAATATGAATATCATGAGTGAAATGATGATCATTGATCAAATGCATGTCAAAGATTCAATTTTTAGTCTTGTGAAATAGTTTATAGACTGCTTGAGATTCTGTTGTCAATTGCATATTTTTTATCTTCTTTTTTTGTTTATGTAGTTTTAGTTTGGTGATATGTTCCAGAAGGTTTCAATTAGGCTGATTCCATTACCAATCTGATGGTTTACTCTGATCTGGAATCTCAAGGGAACTAATGCTATATTTGGTTCACTGGAATGAGACATAATTGAATGGAATGGAATGGTCATTCCTGAAACTCTATGGAATGATCTTTACCATGATGAATGATGATTCCATTTGCATGCTTTTTTTATTCATTTGCAATGTTTATTCTCAACCAAACATGAAATAAACATTTTGATGAAATAATTATTCCATTCCATTCCATTCCACTTCATCCCCAAGAGCCAATCACTACCTAAGTCATATCTATTAATATGAATATGGTCTAATTTAGACAGTTTTACTGAGGTTAATTTGTGAGTTTGCATGTGCTCTTATATTTTCAAAAGGTATCATTTTTATTTTGTGTATATAAGATTTTTTTTTTTTTGGTTGAAAATCAATTAAGTTAGTTTGTATGGCTAGCTAAAATAGATAGTCTTGTTGGAATACACAATAGACATAAATATAAAGTGGCTAAGCAAAATACACAGCGTACTTTTTGTGTACTTTTGCTAGACAAAATGCCTAGTAATGTTGGTCTAAGCAACGCCAACACGAGAGGAAAAATGTACTGTAGAAATTTTTGCTAGCCAAGCATCGGTTTTGTGCCTCCAACAGGTGCTATAACGTGAGACGAATGCTATAACATGAGACACATTTTCCTTATTTCATATTTGCTTTCCACATGTGCATTATATGGTAGGCAAAAGTCTCCTGCCAAAATCATCTATGCTTGGTTGCTCTATGTGTATATGTGCGTGTGTGTGTGTGTGTGTGTGTGTTTCCCCATTTGAACCTCCCTTCCACCTCTAACTCCTGCTCCACATTCCAGGTAACATAAGTGTGGCTACACCTGCAGCCTTGCTGGTGTCCTGCTTTTTTTGTGGCAGTACTTAGTTTGTGGTGCATTTTTGTCTTTGCATTTTTGACACCTATGCTGATTTTTTCGTTGGCTTTTTTTGGCTAGTATGAATCTCTTTCGTGGGTGTATTTAATCTTGTTTTGAAATCATTCTTTCTTGCACTAATTATTTTTTTTGTTTTGTTTACTTTTCTAACACAAAAGTTTGTCAATTGGGTCAATTATTCATTTTTTTGACAAGTTGAATTACATTAAACCAAAAGAAATTATTCATAATTTTTTTTCTTTAAATTTCAACTCAATTCTATTTGTGTATTTTTGGTTGAAGCCTTGCGTGTTTTATAGTTGAGGCAATGGATACCAAAGAAGCACGAATGCAGTCTGGTACGAAGTGCAGTACGGCAATACGGCAAAACCCCCCAAAAAGTATGATACGGGTACGGTTGCGGTACGCCGATTTTTTTTTTTCTTTTATAATTATGGTTAAAGGATCCAACTTACAAATTAAAATTAAATATCAAAACTAAAAAGAAAACTACAAAACTAAAACACAAATGTGTAATTTATTTTTAAAATCGTTCTTTTTGCTCGTCAAATATGTAAATAACAATTTGGACAGATCTAAGTATGACAAGAACAAGGACACTACAACACCTTTCAATCTGATTCCCATATTGACCTACAAAGTATCTCTTAATTTTAGTTCATGAAAGACAATGAAACAATAACCAATCATATCCACCCACAACATCAAGCATTGCAAGGAAATTAACCAATGTGGAAACAGACATATAACTTAACTCAAAACCAATGGTTACGCATCACAAATTAATGCTCTGTTTTTCAGTTACAAAACCCCCATCCCTCCCCCTCAAAATAAACTACTACGAAAGAGAATTTAAGGTGTCAAGGGATTTTAATTTGTCATCAAGCTTTACAACCAATATCATATTGCATATATATATGACATATATCAGAAAAAAAATTATAAAAAAAATAAGGACAGATCTTAGTTAAACAAATCTGGACAGATTTTAGTTCAAAAATCTGGACATATATCGGGAAAAAAAAAAATAAGGACAGATCTTATGGTTCAACAAATCTGGACATATATCAGAAAAAATAAAATAAAATAAGGACAGATCTTAGTTCAACAAATCTGGACAGATTTTAGTACAAAAATCTGGACATATATCAGGAAAAAAAAAAAGAGAGAGTTCAAGAAAAATGAAGAAGAAGATGAAGGATCAAAGAAAGAGAAGACCAAAGAGAAGAGAAGAATCGATCGTTTGCAGCGAATAAACAGCACAAAAATCTGGGGAAAAAAATGAAAGAGAGGATAAAGAATTGAAGAAGAAAAGGGGAAAGAATCGAAGATGGACTTACCTCTTCAATCGCACCTTCGAATGAGAATCAATCAGCAGCACCTTCGATTAAACCTTTCAATCGCACCTTCGAAGTGTTCTTCAGACTCTCTTGCAAGTATTTCTGGAAGGAGCTGATCGAATAGACATGGAACCCTAGCACCTTCAAAGTTCTTCAGTCTTCTTGGAGTATTTCGGAATGACTCGAATAGATATGGAAGGAGCTGAGATGATCGAATGATAGAGAGGATACAAAACCCTAATTTTATTTGTTTTCATGTCCTAATTTTATTTGTTTTCATGTTTTATTTATTACAAAACAACCCCAGATTTTTATAATTCTTTAAAATATTCATAAAATATTGCTTTGGTACCTTTTAATTTATAAAAAAATCTCATTTTTTATTCCGAAGTACCCAAAAATGTACCCATGGCGTACCCATCCGTATACTGACCATATAAAACATACCCGATGCCTTTTTGGCGTGCGATATCGTCTGACAAATGCGATGCAGCGCATCCTAAGTACCCGATACTCTGTCTGATAATATTTTTGGAGTGCAGTTTCATAGATAAATACAATGGCATCAGATGTTATGGATATAGTCAACACTACTTTGGATCGGGTGACATTTGCATTTGAGGTTCCTTTTGCTCAAGCTTTTGTTTTCGGAGTGCACATTCATGGTAGTAGAGACGGATCCAGGATTATGACTTTGGGAGGGCCAAAGTACGTTTAACCTCTAACCAATAAAATTTGAAGTTCAATACCAATTTCTACTAAGATAAAAAAAATTCAATAATGTTACGATAAAATATTGAACTATATATACATATTGAACTGAAATATTAAACCATCATTATCAATTTGAATAATCAAAACATATATATATATATATATGATTTGCGTGCATCTGTCGTGTCCGTCAAAAATCGTGTTGGACACACGTCCTCGCTTTTGCGTCAGCTGACCAACAAAAGTGAAACGGGTCAATCAACGGCATCGGCTCTATTTCCCTCTTGTCGTCTTCTCCTTCATCTTTGTCTTAATCACTCTCATCTCCTTCTTCTTCCTCATTCGCTTCCATCCATTTCTTCGTCTTCGTGAGAGAAAAAGAACAGAGAGACTGATCAGAGCAGAAAAGCTACCAAAAACAACCCTCCTTTCGATTACATCTCTCTCTCCTATTACATGGCATCCCCATTCCGTCCCCTCACTCTGTTTCCGGACCTGAACGATCCCGTAAGCTTTGCTGGACCGAGTGCCCCTACTCCTATTCTTTCTATCATTCATCTGCCTAACCTTCCTATGATGTCGATTGAGCAAATTATGGCAACTCAATCAGACATTGAAGCCAATCATTTCACGCTGACGTCCTGTATTGAGACGATGACTGCAGTCACAAAATTGGCTCACCGATTGCAGAACAGGACGAGTGAGTTCCATCAGGTCAATGCCCAACTCTCTCTGCTTCAACGCATGTACAAGGATGCGCAAGTAGAAATAGGCGCACTGAAGGCCGAAAATAAAGAGCTTAAACGAAAGACCACTTCTATGGCCCGATTTGGAGCAACGTCGTTCTTGGCCTTTGATAGTCAGTGTGGAGTCGTCGCTCTCGACGAAAGCACGGGGGCAGGGATGTCAAGGGTTACCCAAGGTGATAAAAAAAAGAAGAGAGTGGTGGAAGAGACGAGTAAGTGAGGTCGGCGTATGACCCGAAAAAAAATGAAGGGTTGTTTTTTTTTTTTTTGAAATATGTTTAGTTTAATCGGTGTATGGTCGTAAAAAAAATGAAGGGTGTTTTTTTTTGTGTTAATGTAAATATTTGTATTTTGAGTTGTTTTTGTTATTATGTTTAAGTACTGAAAAATGAAATGAAAAAGCGGAAAAAAATAAGAAAATTAAGCCCAAACAAAAAATAATAATGAGAAAAAAATAAAAACAAAAGAAATTAAGCATAATAGCAAAATAAAATTTAAAAAATAATATGTGAGGTGCAAGCTCATAAGTGTGATATCATTTAAAATAGATTATTATATATGTTTACTAATTCAAAAAAAAAATTTCAAATAGTTTTAAAAATTGAGGGGGCTACTCTATACAATTTTGACATTATCTAAAAAAAATTTGGGGGTGCGAATTCTTATAATTTTAAATTATTTTAAATTTTTTAGTATAATATATGATATTTTTCTCAAATTTTTTGGGGTGCGGCCGCCCCCCCCCCCCCTCTAGATCCATCTTAGCATGGTAGGCTATCATTTCTTTAAACTGAAATTAATTTTGTCCTTAATTTAGTGGTATTTTGATCCGAAAAGTAATATTTTTTTTTTTCTGTGGTTGAAGGGCATCTATTTGTGGAGGGCCTTCTTGTAGTTGTCATTTTGTTTTTACTTTCCCAACAAAGTTACAAGCCCCCTAAACGGCCCCTTACAAAGAAGGTACTATCAATTCCTTTATGTTCCGTATGAACTTGCTGTCTTCTTGAATAGGTTTTGTGGTCTTCTTGTATTGATTGACAATTCTACAATTTCTTCTCTTTTTATTTCTGTTGCATTTAAAATAAAAAAATCTGTTACATCTCAATCTTTGCGTGGACTTTTTTCTATGATAAACATATTTTGTTCATTATTGTTTATCTTTCTTTTTCTTTTCTTTTTTCTTTTTCCTTTTCCTATTCTCTGTTTTTTTTTTTTTTTTTTTTTGGATTTCTGACACTAATGATGTCTCTCAGTCAATGAAAATGGGAAAGAAGGTAGAAACTTATGGTTTAAAGTGTGGACATGAAAAATTATTGAGGGCTCAGTTGATTTTTATAACAGTTTGTTACCAACCACGTACTTTAGTGCTGAAGGTTGTACCCAGTACCGAAGGCTCTTGCTTACAATACGGTGGCTTGGAAAAGTTAGTATGTAGTAGTGTTACCTCCGCGTTTTGGATGGAGTGACCAATTCACATGACTTGAACCCATGCCACAAGGTTAGGTTTGCGTAGCACTAGTCATCATGCCAGGTCACAATCTCTATAGTACTAATGTTTGTTAGTTCAACTGTACATTGTTGATACGCCTATACTCTTTCTTCCCTATCCTTTGGATTTCAATTTACTAGTACATGCCCATGCCTGAAGGCACGGTGTAAATAATATTGGTATCACATACTTTACAAAAATTAATTAAAATAAATCAATTCAAAATGGTAACAATTTCACTGCTACAGAAATCAATTGTAATAAATTAATTCAAAATGACAACAATTTCATTGCAATATAAAACTTTACACATAAATCGAAATAGCAAATTACAGTTTTGGCAAACTTCATAATTAAAGCTTAAATAGCAAATTTAAAATGTTGTGTACAACATAAACAAAGATATTTACGCCAAAATAACACATGTCCGGTGAATTAAAATGAGGCAACCTTCAATAAAAGAATGCCTAAATTAGTATTGAATGACCATTTTGGTACAAAAGAGTAACCATCCTAGCTTTAAAAAAATAAAAAATAAAAAAGAAGAAAAATTAATCATCCAATTTAGAATGAAAGAGCCAACCATCAACACACATAGAAAAACAACACAATCCTAACATTTGTAAGGTGGATTAGTCACCTGCAACAAAAATTCACTTTAAAAAATCAATTAAAAGAAATCATAACAGGAACAATCATATCAAAATACCTTTGAAAAACAAATAAACCAATAACAACGAATTAACAGGAATTAAACATATGATCAAGCACCTTTCAATTTAGTTCCCAAGTCTCTTGATTAGTGTATATCATAACTTGTGAGTTCACCTGTTGCTTAATGAATATGAATTGCTAAGTATAACTCTTCTTTCTTTCCCTTTTCCAATTGAACATGAAGAATTTAACAATTTAGATAATACATGAGAACAAATGAAAATAAATAATTACATCTAATTTGGAATCCCATTACAGGTAGGCTCATGACAATCATGACAAAAAGCTTTGCCCAATTAATTATTATACAACAATTTACTCAAAATTCTCACTATCACTGTTTTTCTTCAATATACTCATCACAGCAAAAGAATGCGTAATGAAAAACCCAATAAAAAAATTTAAATACAAAGATGTTATCTTCTGCAATATCATGGACAATTGCCACTTTTATACACCTGAAATTTGAAGGAAAAAACAAATTTAAAAGTCAAAGTCAAAATATATCACTCTAATTGAGTCCCAAGGATTCACAACAAAAAAAAAAAAAACAATTTATGTTCGTGATGAGAAGAAATCGAACAATTTATGTGTAATAAAGTTTTATATTTAGGTAGTGCCTAATGAAACGATTTGGAGGCTTTTTTAAATTCAACAATTAGAAGGCTTAACCATAAAGTGAAAATTACCACCACCTCAATAAGATAAAAAACTGGAATGATTGATGAGATTGTACTTGAGTGCTCAAAGTTGTGATCTAAAACATTCCCTAAAAAAAACTTGAATGTGGTTTTTTTTTTTTTTTTTAAACTTGGAGTGTCATAGGCACAGGTGGTTCTTTTACGATGAAATGCTGTTCTTTTACAATGAAATCATGAAACTATCATATTTATACCCAAAAGACAATATAAGTTGATTTTCCTATTGCCTAACAATATCAATTTAATTGAATTGAATCAATCTGACAAAGACATGAGTTATTACACAATGGCCTCCTATGCATTTTGTTAGTTTCTTTAGACCAAGAATCCAACCATCTAATTCAAGCAATCAATCAAAACCACACAAAAAATAATATAAAATTCCAAACCTGCTAATATCGATAATATAAAATTTAAGCTAAAGATGCCTTTGTTTTATATCAATATCAATAACTTGCCAATCAATAATACCAAGAACAAAAAGATATTAGATTCTACAATAAACATAGTTAAATAATTACACTATGAAAAAAATAGAATTTTAAAGTAGACTAACAAATAGAAGGTTTCTCTGTTAAACCAACTGATAATGATGAAATTATAAACAACCAATTAGAGGATTCTATGTAAATAAAAAGACTTTTGTTAATGAGATTAATCAAAGATTGAAACACCACAGACCTGTAGTGAAGAACTAACTCATTTAATAGTGCTATAAATAGATTGGATTTAAATAATAATGGGTTGTACAATGACTATTTGATTACTTAATTGTGCCATAAGTTAAGTACAATGGGCTATTTCTTTCTCACTATAATTCTAATTTTTAACAATCAAATAAAAACATAAGATCACAGAAAATTACTTTTCATGTTTAGAAAGGAAACCCAATTCACACATTTATCAAAATCACCAAAATCATTTATCAAAACAGTAATCAGGTGACTTCAATCTCATTTATGCTTTATTTGGTTCACTGGAATGCGATGAGATGAAATGAAATGGTTATTCCTTATACTTCAAGCTGATAAGTTAGTTTGATGCGCCACAAAATTAAGTGACTTCCCAAGATTGCCACTATGGAATAAATAGATTATACATATGTGTATATGTACATAACTGATTAGAATAATAAATATTGTAAATTTAAGTAATAATAAAAAAAGTCCCATCAAGAATAAATATTGTAAATTTAAACAAAAATAGAGCTTCCTTGGCCAGGGAAAAAGAATAAAAGACATGAAAGAGAATGTGCTCAAACTTCACCATTCAAAAATCCATGCATAACACAATCCTAGTGAAACATAACACGTTAGGGAAAGATAACCTGTTTGTGGGTAAATGTTAGCACCAATTTACATAACATGTTTGTTGGTAAATGTCATAACACAATCCTAGTGCATAATTAACACCAATTCAAAAATCCTAAGGAAAGAGAATGTTAGCACCAATTCAAAAATCCATGCATAACACCTGTTTGTGGGTAAATTTTAGCAACAATTTACAAAACTCATCAATGTCATAATGGGTATAATTAACCACTAATCAGGGAAAGATCCATGTAAGAATGATATTGATAGTCAAATTAAACAAAATAGTATAGCAATTTATGTGTGTTACTGAGATAATAAACATGAAAACAATATTTCTAATTAGCCCCCAATAATGACACATCAATGTTAATTGCAGGTATTTCTACAGAGGCCTATTAAATGCTCAGATATGGAAAAATCTGAGCATTTAAAATCTTTAGGTTCTTTTTCTTAAGGCCCAAGACACTAAATATTGGCCAGGAAAAAAGAATAAAAGACATGAAAGAGAATGTGCTCAGACTTCACCATTCAAATAAAAAACGTGATCTAATCAAAAACAAACAAATGAAACCAGATCAATAGTAGAAAATGCTAGAAAAGTTATGGTGCAATTCAGTCAATGGTAGCAAGTACTCCAAAACCAAATTTCAGTCATCACCACAACATCTCACACCTTCAATTCAACTTAAAAAAATAACAATTTTCTATTTTGAATTCCACACAAACTGAATCCAAAACCAAACCAGTATAAAAATTAAAAATTAAAAAGCAAATTGAGATTTAGTTGAGAGAGGGAGGAAGTGAATCAACAACTATTAACAATTCTATTGAAGCTCTATTCAAAATCACTTAATAACAAAGGTTACATGCAAAAACAAAATTAAATGTCCCAAATGAGCAATACTCAACAAAATAGCCCCATCCACAAAAATTTTTAGTTCAAACTTCCCAATTTCATTTGATTATTCAAGTAAAAATGATAAAATTTACATAGTTTATTTGTTTAAGGTTTCAATCTTGTTCTTTGAATATATATATTTTTTTAATGCATTCTCTTGGCTAAATATTGATTTATCATATATTAGAGGAAATTAATAATGTCCACTCTTAAAAGGATGCACATCATATTAATAAAGTTTGTTTATTTGTCCAAAAAAAAGAATAATATAGAATTGTTGGTTTTCTAAAATTTGAAATTAATAAAGTTTGAAATTATAATTCTATGCCGTATAGAATAATATATAATTTGAAAACCAACAATTCTAGAATTTTGCTAACAATTCTATGCCATATAGAATCTGAAAGGTATAGAATTTAGAAAACCAACAATTCTATACCAACATCATTGTAGCTTAAGCCTAAACTTAGAAAACCCACAAATTCCTACCAAATCAAAGTAAGAAAAATAAAATTAAACATTACTCAAAAACCCAACCAACTCTTCATATATGTATGTATATATTATCTGTATAAGAAAAATAAACAAAAACCCATAAAAGTGCACCCAAAATTAAAGAAAAACAATACTCATAGAAAAAAAAAAACACAAAGAAAAAAATTGGTAAAAGTGCACCAACTCTGTGGCTGAAAACATAGGGATGAAAACAGAGACTAAAATAAAGTATCACTTTCTTTCTCAATATATATATTCTTTTCAGTTTATAATTAACCCCATAAATTGCACCAAAATCAATAATCCCACCAAGTATTGGCCCAAAATCAATAATCCCACCCCAAAAGTGCACCAACTCACCACCCAGTATTTTACCTCTTTTGGTTTGAACATAATCATGGGGTAAAACAACTGAACATAAAAGAGATTCAATATTTCTGGTTTGAACATAAAAAAGAAACCCACCCAAAATCAATATTTCTGGTTTGAACATAAAAAAGATTCAATCATGGGGTAAAACAACTCAGAATCATACTAAATCGGACACACTTCATTATATCATACACCACAACATCAGCATTTCTGGCTCCAGTCATTCAACAAATTCAAGTATTCAACAAACTCTTCAATATATATATACAAAGGGATGATCTCTGTGGCTTCAATATATATACACACAAAGAAAACAAAGGGATGGTATATATACACAAAAAAAATTTGGAGATGAACAAATATAGTGAACCTCACCGATTTGTTGCCGCGATGACGCTGATTTGGACCTACTGATCTAGCAAGGCTAGCACCCAACAAAAAAGACATAAGCATTCACATAATTCATCATACATTCCAACTATTAAAAAAAAAAAAAAACATAAGTATTCTCTAGAAATTTAACAGTTATATACCATGATACATAACTATACACGCTATATTAGACTTCTTTCTAAACCAAACATTATTTTCATCGTGCCTTGAGCACGCATACCCTAGTACACACTATATTAGACTTCTTTCTAAACCAAACATTAAAAGCTTAATGTTTAATGTAATTATTGAAAATTCCAAGACCAAACATGAAAATTCCAGAGTATTAAAGAAATCTGAGAGAGTTCATTCATTAATTCAGAACATTCATTAACCCACTGCAATTCGAAAAAGAAACCGAGGAACTAATAAAGAATTGCAAGGGAGAGACTTCCTAACCTGAGTATCTGTTTGAGAAGCAAAATTAAAGAAATTTGAAACAGAAGGATAAAAAGAAAAACACAATTAGTAAGAGCACTCCTCAACACTAAAAATGTACACGAATCTATTTTCATGTTTGACGAATAAGAATATGACCATTGATGATTAATGAGAACCTCAACCCATTTGATTAAGATGAAATAAAAATAATTGCTGACATGAAATATAACTGTAAGAAGGAAGAATAAGGTTTAATAATTGCCATAAAGAAAAATTAATTATAGCGACCCCGGTCTTTTCCTATTTTATTATTGTATCCGGACTTAGGTTTCGTGGATCCTATCATTGTATAATTGTTGCTGTTGTCCTTTATTTCCTCATTTGAGTTATAGGATGTGTTGGGTAGGTTTGTTTCAGGTTGGTTGGGTCTGGAAACCAAGTGTTGCTGTCTAGTTTTTGGGTTGGTCGCTCGAGCGAGGGTTGAGTTTTGTCTCTGGTGGCTCGAGCCAGGGTTTCTTCGCTCGAGCGAGAGATTGCGTCTGGTATAGACCTGAGAGCAATGTTTCTTCGCTCAAGCGAGCTTTTCTTCGCTCGAGCGAGCGAGGTGTATGTTTTCGAGTCCTTCGCTCAAGCGAGCATTCCGTCGCTCGAGCGTGCTTGTGGGTTGCAGACCTGAATCATCGTATTGTTGGCTCGAGCGAGCTTTCCTTCACTCAAGCGAGTACTTTTTGTTTCTGGTCGCTCGAGCGACCAAGTCTTCGCTCGAGCGAGCCTGTCCAGTTTAAATAGGCAGCAGCGGGATTTGATCAGTTTTTTTCTATCTTCTTTTGTTCTAAACCCTAAGGTCCAACTTCTCTCTCTCCCTATTCACCTTTTCTCTTAGGTTTGATCTATTTAGAGTGGGTTTCTACCTTAGATCCTTTGTTAAAAAGATAGTGAGGGTCGAGGGCTTCGGTTTAATCTGAACGATCTTGGATTTGGAGCACTTTGGATTTTGGGTCGTCATCTCCATCTTCTCCATTTTTGTTGATTTCTTCGAGATAGGGATTTCCTACTCCAATGTATACGTTTTGTTCTAAGTTCTGGCATTTTAATATGTTGGGGGTGTTTTGGTAATTTTGGGAAAAACCCTAGTTGTTTAAATAAATTGAATTGTATATTTAATTTGAGGAACATTGGGGAAATTAGTTAAATTCATGAGATTGAAGAATTTATTGATTAAATGGGGTAGTTGGTTAATTTAAATCACTCATCTATTTAATTGTTGAATTATTTATTTCCAAGTCTAGAAATAACTGTTTTGGGCTATCGGTGGAGGATAGTCGTGATTGTTGTAGACATTGCATGTGGATTAGGGATAACTGAAACTAATCATTGGTTAAGTAATTAATCTTATTTGTTGAATTATCTGAGACATTATATGTGTATTGATTGTGTGTTGTATATGTTATGTGTTTATATACATTATTTTGTGTGGGAGGAGATAGGGGATGTACTCCACGGTTTAGGGGAAGATAGGGGATGGACCTCTAAACCGGATTTTGTTTGGGAGGAGATAGGGGATGGACTCCATTAGCATCACTTTTATGTGTGCTTATTTATATTGAAGTGTTTCCTTGATACAACACTAACATGTGTACCAATCTGGAAGTCTGAAGTGTTTTGATATGAGCCTGAGATTCATTTGTGTTGATGATATTGGAAGTAATGTGAATATGCTATATAGTTCACCGTTGTAAGTTTGGCCAGGTTCTGAGCCACATTGATAATAATGAATATTGATAAGTGTCATAGACATTAGTGTCTTAAGATTGTATATTGATATAACTGATTATCATGGTTAACCATCTATTAAATGTTATTGCTTTATTCAATGCTTATATTTGGTTTAGTATATATTTCTATTGAAGTGTGGCTCCCCTTTATAGAACATCATTTTCGAGTCCGGTGATTCGCTACCTCCAAGGAATTAGCTTGGAAGGAATTGGACTGTGAAGCCTTGATTTTAGTTATTTGTTTTTATCTGAATTACATGTAAACATTCAAGCCTAGGGCTTTACTTGTACTTGAGTTAGAACTCATAATTTTGTGTCCAAGTGTTGGCTTGGCAAGATGTAAGCCCCTAGGGCATTTATTTTGATGTTACATGTAATGTCTTTATTTAGAAATACTCTGATGAATGAATTGTGGTTTATTTACTTCAGTAATGTATCTTATTATTGTGTATGTTATGGGATAATTTTGAGGGCGTTACATTAATCGACACAGAATTAACAACCTCATAACATATTTTAGTTAACAACCTATTTTAAGAAGTTCATCATAACCCGATGTCAAGATTCTGCGCTGCATAGATCAAATGAGCAAACATGTACAATATGATCGTAAATCAAATATATATATAGAGATGAATGATACTAATAATAAAACCATACAAATAAAACACAATAAACCTTTATCTTTCAAATATTATAAGTTTCGGACTTGTATTCTCAACCAAGACCAACTCAAAGTCACTTTTTTCTCTCTTCATCATTGCATGAATATCACAAATGGGGAAATTGAACTACTATAGGATAGAAGATAAATTATAATTTTTTAATGTCTTTAATCTACATTAAAAAGGATAGAAGAAAAATTAAATATTGTGTGATCAAATTTAGCTTTATTTTTGTGATATTGTTTTTCTATAGAATTGTTTTTGTGATCAATTTAATCAAACTTATACAAAACACAAATCATAACCTAAATTGTTAAACATATAGAATTGTTAAATACTTTTGTGGCCAACACGCTATTGATCAAACTTATAGAATTGTTAAATTTTTTTGTCTCATAATCTTAGTACAAAACAAAAATCAAAGATATTAAACAATCTTAAAAAAACCTAATCCAATCTAATTCAGTACCCAATCTAACCCAATACACACCTACTATATCACAAAAACAATATCACAATGAATGAAATACATAGACAATATGACAAAATAAAATACGGGAAAGAATAAAATATGACAATATCACAATGAATGAAATACATATACATAGACAATATGACAGAATATCACAAAAACAATATGACAGAATAAAATACATAGACACATTTCAATGAAATCAATGAAGGGTTCAATAAAAGAAAGAGATAAATCCATCTAAACCCATAAACAAATGTTTTGCTTCAGTATTAACAAAAATTCAAAAAAATAATAATAAATTTCAGCAACAGTTGTAGTCAATAAAACTTTCATACCAATAAAAAAAAAAAACGCCCTGGACTGCCCATACGGTTGCTTTCTAACTTATTTATTCGTATGTAGACAGTAAGTTCCTTTCACAGTCACATCTTTCACTATTATTTCCTGTGTAAAGCCCCTAATCTTGTAACTAGAATAAAAGATTCACAAACTTAACTCCTAAAAATCAGCTAGAACAATTAAACCATAAACTTTGCAATCCGTGGTT
Source organism: Camellia lanceoleosa (assembly GCA_025200525.1). NCBI lineage: Eukaryota > Viridiplantae > Streptophyta > Magnoliopsida > Ericales > Theaceae > Camellia > Camellia lanceoleosa. The sequence continues at coordinate 107,145,962 of CM045762.1, read as the reverse complement.
CCACAAAGCAGCAGCACAATGTCCATGCTGTAAAAACACTTATTTCTTAACTTGAATGTCCAAATTTAGGATCAACCTTTCAATATACTTCATATCACGTCTTTCATCATTATCCCCTGCGTAGAACCACCCACACCATCGCTAAATGGACAATGGGGAACATAATAAAATCTATCAATATTATTAGACAACAATCTATCAATATCACGTTTTTTTAAAGAAATCTGTTTTATATGTAAGAGCACTCCTCAAATCACGTTTTTTTATATGTACTCAGTAGCTCAAAAAAATTTCCTGGATGTATGGATAAGTATTGGCAATAATGAGCATTTTTGCTTTAGAAACCTTGCTTGAAACCTTGCTTCAAAGATAAATTTTGCTTCAGAATTTTTGCTTGAAGAAACAAATCAAACCCCATAATAAAATCTATCAATATTATTAGACAACAATCTATTTTTATTTTTTTTTATATGTACTCAGTAGGTCAAAAAATTTTCCTTGGATGTATGGATAAGTATTGGCAATAATGAGCATTTTTGCTTCAAAAACCTTGCTTGAAACCTTGCTTCAGAGATAAATTTTGCTTGAAGAAACAAATCAAACCCTCCAAATGCTTCAGAAACAAATGTTTTTGAAAAAAACAAATGTTTCAGAATTTTTTTTGAAAAAACAAACTGAACGTGGGGATGACGGGATGAGCTTACCTGGTGATGGTGGAGAAGATTGGTAAACAAACGATTGAGCTTTGTTCAAAGCTTTCTTCAGAGCTTTCTCAGAGCTTTGTTCAAATGATACAGATGATACATATGATGTAAAGAAATCTGAACCAAATCTAAACCTGGTAAGTGCAGTGGGTTGGTGAGAGTAGATTGGTAAACAAATCTGAACTATTGAATTTTAGTCATTGATAAATCTAGACCATTGAAACTCTTTTCAATCTCAGTCATTGTTTTTAAATTGGACAAATCTAAACCATTAAAGATAGTTTGTGAGAGATATATTTTTAAGAATAAATCTGAGCCATTGCTTTGTAAATTAGATAGATCTAAACCATTAATTTCAAAGACATTTTCAAACGCACCCTTCCATTGTTATATAGATATTTAAAAAGTTAATTAGCTTATTGAACAAAAACTTAAGAGTTTAATCGAAAAAGTATACGAAGTTCAAGGACTTTTGACATAGTTTATTTAAGGGTGTGTTTGTTTTGAGGGATTATTTTATGGGATTGGACTATTAGTCTATTCGGATTAATAATTTATTATTTGGTTTAATTTTTTTTGTTCCAGATTAATAATCCCTCCAGACTATTAGTCCCTCATATAAGGGATTATTATATCCTAGGGGGAGGGGTGAGATTATTTCCATGGGATTGGTATCCCATGGAACTAATGTGTGAAATGTCTATTTTACTCTCATGCTATTACTTAATAAACAATTAAAAAAAAGGTAAAATAGTCTTTTAAACATTTATAAATTATTTTTTTAGTATTGTTAATTTAAAATTATATATTAAATAAAAAATATAAATTATAAATTTAATTTAATTAACAATAATAAATTAAAAATTATGGCCTTATAATTTTTTTTAGTGTTGTTAAAAAATTAAATTTATATATTAAATAAAATTATTTTTTTAGTGTTGTTAATTTAAAATTATATATTAAATAAAAAAATATAAATTATAATTTAATTTAATTGAAAATAACAAATTAAAAATTATGGCCTTATAAATTAAAAAATTTTAGTGTTGTTAAATTATAAATTATAAATTATAGATTACAAATTTAAAAGTATATATTAAATAAAAATTATAAATTACAAGGGTAAAATAATCTTTTAAACATTTATTCTTATCCAGTCCGTCCAGCCAAACATTAGATTCACTAAAAATAGTCAAATCCAGACATCTAATCCCATAACTAAACAAACATAGGATACAAATCCAATCCAACCAAATAATCCGCGGACAATGTATCTCAGGACTAACAGTCCGATAGATTATAATATTCCATTATCCAGTCCGTCTAAACAAACACACCCAAGGTATAAATTACATTAACTTTTCTTAAGGTTTGAAAAAAATAGAATAAGTTTTATCACTTTGACATAATTACATGTTAAGATTTTAATTCTCTTAACACTTAATCATATTTTTATTAATATTTTATTAGTTATATAAATGAAAAAAAAAAAACTAGGATAAATTACACTGATACCCCTTGAGGTTTATATTTATTACAGTTCCCTTCTCACATTTGGAAAATTACACTAACCCCCTTGTCTGTGTAATTATTTGGCGGCGTTAACTTTTAAGTTAAAATCACATATTTACCCTTAACCTTTACATATACTTTAAAGGATAAATTACATTGATACCTCATGAGGTTTCAATTTAATACCGATTCTCCCTGACATTTAAAAAAAAAAAAAACTAATTTAATAAAAATAAATTTGAAGAAATATATTTAATTTGTAAAAAATTATTTCTAACCACTCGAAAGATAAAAATTATATAAAAATGATAATTATTTTTTATTTTTTAGTTTTATTTCTTAACCAAATTTAGAGGTTGTTTGGGATGATTTAAATAAGTGCACTTTTTAACTTTTTATGAAATATGGGTTGGGTTGGGTTTGGATTGGGTTTGAAGTGATGTGTTAGAGAGGTGATGTGATTTAAATAAGATGATGTGACTTAAATAGGATAGTGACTTTTTGACTTTTTGGCTTTTTCTAAACATACCAAACTTGCCCTAATTTTTAATTTTTTTAAAAAAATTCTAAAAATCAAACCATACATAGCCTAAGAATCTTTTGATAAATCATTTCTTACGTTAGTAACTTATTTAATTATTTGTTAATTTTATGATATTTTTACCATATGAAGCATGTTTGGTAACCATTTCGTTTTCAGTTTTCAATTTATATTTATAAAAATTTTAAAAACTGTCATAAAAACTTGTTTGATAATTTTTTTGGTTTATAAATGGTTGTCTCAGTTTGTAAATTTAAGGAAAAAAAACGTAAATTCAAAAAATAAGTTTGCACTATTTTTAAACAAAAATTTAAAAATTTCACTAACAAAATTTTTTTTCAATTAATTTTTTTTTCAAATTTTTTTTTCAATTAATTTTTTTTAAATAATTTTTTTTCCAATTAATTTCTTTTTCAACTAATACTAACTACGGGGCAATTGGTAATGCTACTTTAAACCTTGGGGAATGGATTGTAATTTTTAAAATGTAAAGGGGTGTCAATGTAATTTACCCAGTGAGGAAAAAAATTGGTATTTAAAAAATTAAATTGCTAACATCAGCAAAATCTGTTATTGTCAATGTAATTTACCCAAAAAACTATGTTGTGATCATTTTTTTTAGAATAAATTACATTGACACCCCCTGAGATTTATGTTTATTACAGTTCCTCCTCACCTTTTGGAAATTACATCTCTCTTCTTGATGTTTTAAGTTTCATTACAGATTACTCCCTCAGTTAGTTGTCTGTTAAGTCAACTAACACATTTTGTTGATGTCAGCAATTTAATTTTTTTAAATACCAATTTTGTTCTCACTGGCTAAATTACATTGACACCCCTCACATTTTAGAAATTACAATCCCCTTCCTAAGGTTTAAAGTAGCATTATCAATTGCCTCCTCGGTTGGTATTAGTTGAAAAAAAAAAATTAATTGGAAAAAAATTATTTGAAAAAAAATTTTGTTAGTCAAATTTTTAAATTTTTGTTTAAAATCTAACGTAAACTCATTTTTTGAATTTACGATTTTTCTTCAAATTTACAAACTGAAACAACCATTTATAAACCAAAAAAATTATCAAACAAGTTTTTATGACATTTTTAAAATTTTTGTCAATATAAATTGAAAACTGAAAACAAAATGGTTACCAAACAGACCTCAAATGGTAAAAATGTCGTAAAATTAACAAATAATTAAATAAGTTACCAATGTAAAACGTGACTTATCAAAAAATTCTTAGACTATGTACGGTTTGATTTTTAGAAATTTTTTTTAAAAATTAAAAGTTAATTTGGTTAAGAAATAAAAAATAAAAAATAATTATCATTTTTTATATAATTTTTATCTTTCAAGTGGTTAGAAATAATTTTTTACAAATTAAATATATCTTCATATTTATTTTTATTAAGTTAGTTTTTTTTTTTTTTTTTTAAATGTCAGGGGAGATCCGTATTAAACTGAAACCTCAGGGGGTGTCAATGTAATTTACCCTTTGAAATATATGTAGAGGTTAAGGGTAAATATGTCATTTTAACTTAAAAGTTAATACCGTCAAATAATTACACTAACAATGGGGGTCAGTATAATTTTCCAAATGTGAGAGGGGAACTGTAATAAACATAAACCTTATGTGGTGTTAGTGTAATTTACCCTTTTTTTTACACTGAAAATTTATTTATTTTTATATTTTCATACTATTTGTATTTGTTTCAGTATCCATAACTTTATTATAAAAAATAAATGTATAATTATGTCAAAATTATAAAATTTATTATATTTTTCAAACGTCAAAAAAAAAAAAAAAATTAGTGTAATTTATCATACTACATATAAAACATTCATAGTTTTTTGGTTTGGTGAGAGATTAAACAACTAACACAATTTTTTTTAATAATTTCTTGTTGACTAGCTTTTTTTTTTTTTGTTGACTAGCTTTAGTGAGAGATTAAACAACTATTACAATTTTTTTTAGGGGAATTTTTTTTAAGGTCCCTAATAATAGTAATTTAGAGGATAAAGGACACCAAAAAAAAGAGTGATGCATCAGGTCCCTGAACAACATGGCGCGCATTTTTAATTATTTCGTGGACCAAAATACCCTTCACACAATCAACACAGACGAAACTGATTCCGACGACTAAGTTCCATTCTAAGCATCCAACCATCTTCACGAACAAGAGAACAACAGAACTAGGGTTTCAATATCATCTTTACCATCGACATTAAAGCTTCGTTATCTTCTGCAAAAATCATTCTCATTCCTTCCTCACAAGTTTCTCTGACCCTGTTTTCACTGTTCATCGTCATCTCAGTTCATCTTCGTCACGTCGTATCTTCATCTCAGGACATATCAGCTCGTCATTAAAGTTTCATCCTAACCCTGGTAAGTTTTTCTATAATACAACTAGATTTTCTCTAGAAACGCAGTTAATTGCATTTTATATTAACCTTACATAAATTAGGGTTTCAATTTCGTAATAAAAAGCTACATGAATTTGAAAAAAGTTATTTCTATGTGTTTTGAACTTATTCTTGAACATGTTTGTGTCATTTTATCTGTAAATTTCTCTAGCATTTGAATTTCTCTGGTTTTTGCTTGATGTATGTTTCTTCTTTCAATTTTCTCTGGCATGTTTATTTTGAAAAAATCTATTTCTCTGTGTTTTCATCTTATTCTTGAATATGTTTCTGTGATTTTGTCTATAAATTTCTCTGTAATATGTATTTTTAATTTGAATGTCTATCTTTCTTTGGAATGTCTATTACTCTCTTGTCTCTGTCTAAGTTTCTTTGGTATTTATAATTTTATCTGACCACATCACTTTCCTCTCTTGTGTGTTTCTATCATGTTTAATTTTCTCTGGTTGTGTATGTAAATTTCTCTGGCATTTTAATATTATGGACTGGAATGTATGTTTCTTCTTTAAATTTTCTCTGGCATGTTTATTTTGAAAAAAGTTATTTCTTTGTATTTTGATCTTATTCTTGAACATGTTTCTATGATGTTGTCTATAAATTTCTCTGGAATATGTATTTTTCTCTAGAATGTCTATTACTCTTGTCTGTGTCTAAGTTATAATTTTCTCTGGCCACATCACTTTTCTCCCTTATGTGTCTCTATCATGTTTAATTTTCTCTGGTTGTGTATGTAAATTTCTCTGGTATTTTAATATTATGGACTTGAAATTTTCTCTAGAATGGAAATTTTCTCACGAATGTGTAATTTTCTCCGGAATGTATAATTTTCTCTGGTATGTTTATTTTGTTCAATTCTTGGTTTCAATGTGGAATAATTTTCAATGGCATGTTTACATTACTTTGTTTATTTTATCTTACTAATTGTGGAATGAAAATTTTCTTTGGCTTGCCATGTTTACTTTTCTCTGTCTTTCATTTTCTGTGCTTGCTAGATATATGTTTCTTTTTTCAATTTTCTCTGACTATATTTTACTTCTATATGTAATTTTAATAATTATTGAAAATTTCTCCACTATGTTTATGATGCTTTGTTGATTTTCTCTGGCAATGGAAATTTTCTGTGGCTAGATGTATTCCACAGGAAAACAATTAGTAATTTGAAATTTAATTTTTAGTGTCTGATTTTGTCTGACATTTATAATTTTCCCTAGCCACCTTAGTTTTCTCCCTTTGTGTAATTTTCTCTGACATGTTCAATTTTCTCTAGCATGTTCAATTTTCTCTGGGATTTAATGTTGACATCTTTATGTTTTCATCATTGTCTAGAAATGGCAAAACGTAAAAGCAGCGAAACACCAGAAAACACCAAGCAAGAAATAGAAACTCTCTCAGTCTTCTTATGATCTAAGATAAAAAACCAACAGCAAAAAATCGGAAACACCAAGCAAGAAACAGAAACTCTCTCGGTCCTCTTATGATCTAAGATCAAAAACCAGCAGCAAAACACCACAAACTCCTCGCCAAAACACACAAATCCAAGGTGATGAAGCAACTAGCATCAAGATGAGTACCCCAACTTCAACAGACTCAAGCTTAAGGGGGAAAAAACCTGTTAAACTCCAAAGAAAGAGAGCTCACTATAGCATTCAATACCGATCCAACCTCTCATTTGTTGTCTCCTTTTTTCAAACACTTAAATTCAATTCAAACCAACTTTAAATTCAATTCAAACCAACTTGTAGAGCTTCAAAAGACCCTATTCTGGTATTTGATCCAAGCTCCAACTACTGGAAGGATGGATCCAAGGAAATCTAGGAAATCTGATGATGATGTAGTTGCAATAATCCAATGTTACAATGAAAAAATAAAAGCATTCACAGTTGGTAAAAAAAACTTGACCTTTACAACCAATGACATGACCTTGATTTTTGGTTTGCAAGGAGGTAAAGGAGCCATGTCATTAAGATACTCTAAAAAGCCAAAATCTGCATTCCTAAGGAGAAGATTCCAAAAGGACACAAGGCTCACTGGTCCTGTTCTTAAAAATGCCTTGGTCAAAGCAATGAAAGACAAGCAACCAACTAACTTCAAAGATGTAGCAATCATTGTTACATTGTACTTGTGTCTCACCCTATTTTTTGCAACAAGTGGGAATTCAATAGGGTGGGTTTTTATAAAGTATGTGGAACCTCTTGAATCGATGAAACAATATGATTGGCCAGAAGCAATCACATCAACATTGATTGATTCTATCATAGCATTGCACAAAACTCCAGAAAAAGTTACAGGGTGTGTCATTGCATTGTTGGTAAATATAATATCTATTCAAATTTGCAGTTATCATACTTACAAATTTGTGTGTTTAGAAAAATTTAATTACTTTAATTTTCATCACAGTGTTAGCTATGTGAACATGCAAATATCATTGACTCGGAAGACAGTAACACAACTGACTTCCCAAGATGTGCCAAGTGGAACCTGCAAAGCTTGACGAAACAACTGCAGAAGACACCAGTCCACTCTCTTTCATCTCAACAGGTTAGATTTCTATCGCCATTGAAATTTCAGTGAAATTCCAAAATTTCTCTAACCATTAGTTTGTTTCCCTCCTTGTGCCTTGATTAATTAAGATCAATTTTCTCTGAACTATCAATTTATGTTTCTTCTTTGGTTACCACTGGTTTATTTCTGCCATTGTAATCAATTTTCTCTGCAATCCAAATTTCTCTGACCACGATTGTAACACATTAACTTATATGCCCTGATTTATTTTCTCTAATATCTAAATTATGTTGGTTGTTTCATAATTTTCTCTGGCCCATAAAATTGTTTCTCCTTGTGTGTAATTTTCTCTGGCCCATAACTTATGTGCCTTGCATCTTTGATTAACACTGTTTATTTCTATCTTTCTAATGAATTTTCTCTAGAATCCAAATTTCTCTGACACAATTATAGTAAAACATTAACTTATATGCCTTAATTGATTTTCTCTGATATCTAAATTATATGTCCTTGTCTGTAATTTTCTCTGCCTCATAAAATTAACTCATTGTCTGTAATTTTCTCTGTCCCATACAATTTTCTCTGAAGTTTGTTTCCCATTAGTATCATTTAGATGAATTTTATTTTCCTTATTTGAATTTTTTCTTTCAGTGAATTTTGTAACAATTCTCTAATAAAAGAGCCTCATAATATAGATAGATAACAAGGAGCTAGTCAAAAATCCATCAGAGGAGTTCTGTCTTGGTAAAAAAACGAAAAAAGAATCAAAAAAAGCAATTGTCAAATTTAAAGAGACATTACAAGATTCATCTGAAGAAGGAGGGAATGAAGAAGCAGAAGGCAACATAGAAGAATACGAAGCTAGCAATGGACAAGAAGATCAAGCAAGCAATGGAGAAGCAGAAGCCAGAGAAGAAAGTGAAGAAATAGGAGCAGAAGACAAAGAAGAAAATGAACAGAAAGAAGAAGACAGTGAAGAAGAAGATGAAGGTACTCAATCTAAACAGCAAGAAGAAAACAATGAGGAAAGTTATGAAGAAGAACATAATGAGCCGATGGACCAACATCGTGATAGCATTTGTAGCTTGACAATGCATCAGCCTCAAGAATCTGAGGAATCAAAGGATGCCCAAATTGTTGATCTACGTCAAAGACTAAATGCACTTTCCAAATCTAAAATAGAAGAAGAGAGAAATTGGAATGAATTATATGCAGAAAATGATATTGCAATAAGAATCTTGACATCACTTAACTCAGAACTTCAAGAAAGAGACAGCACAATCCAAATGAAACTAAGGATGTTGGAGGTTTAAAAAGAAGATGATACAAAAACAATTCAAGGGTTGAGGTATTCAATTTTGGAGCTTGAAAATGAAAATGCTAAATTGCATGAACAAGTTCAAGAACTATCCGTCCAACTAGCAACACAACCATACCGAACACCAACACAAGTTCAACCACAAGGTTAGTGAAAATCTTGAGCCACAAAAAGTTATGTCTTTGTGTTTACATAACTCAGAGAAATTTCTATTTATTATAATTTTCTCTGTCAATGGTAATTTTCTTTGGAAGTTAAATTTCTCTGAACACATTAGTTTCTGCTACTTATTTCTATTGATTTCTACTGCTTATTTGATTTTTTCTGTCTATTTTCTTATTCGATTTTTGGGGCTTGTTTGATTTTCACTGTGTATAGTTGGAATGCAAGTGGAACAACAACCAACAACCCCACAAGAACAATTGGCACACAAAGAACAACCAAAACAAAAGACGAAAGTCTTTGGTAACTGGAAAATATTGAATCAAATAAATTTACATATTGAAATATCATCTGTTACTTCAGAGAAATTTCACTTTTACTGATATTTTCACTGTCTATAGTCAAAAAAGATCCTATATCAATGATAAAAAATTTAAAGGCAAAAGAAAGGAAAGAAAAGTAGCACGATCCAAAATTTCAATATCTCAAAGTTGCGAAAGTGACTAGAGGTTCGAAGCAAGCTGCAAAGCTAACCGAGCAAACCACAAAAGACAAAGAAGTACTTGATGCTGATGTGTACGTCTTGCCTCAACCAACAAATATCAGAAAATCTTGGGTTTTTCCACAAACTCTACCGATTTCAAGATTGATATAAGATCATATAAAAGACATCTTGCAGCACATATCAAATGTGTCTGGACTTGAGTAAGTACAACAAATAAAATAGAAGATAATAAACAACAATTTACTAACTTATATTGCATTAACAACTATTAAATCCCTTCTTTGTCATCTTGTAGGGCTTTAATCTGGATAAGTGAGTTGAATCTCATTACCTTCGAAGACATTGGAAACCTAATAAAGCAAAAAGAAATTGCCAACAATGTAAGTCTTTCATCAAAATTTCTCTGTAATATTCCATCAGCCTTTATAAACCAATATTACAATTATAAATGATATTTTTCAGGTCATTGATGGCTATGAAGAGATCCTTTTTGCTGACCAAATCAGAGAAAGACAACAACCAACTTCATTTTTTTTTTCACATCCATGAGCTTAGTATGTTACTACTCTTTTATTTGATTTTCTTTGGAATTTACTTACTATTTTCTCTTGTTAAGATACTTCTTGAAGCCAGTTGTGTCACTAGTCTAATTTTGTCTAACTAGTTGTGTGCATTTAAAATTTCTCTGTCTGTATATTTCTTAAATTCCTGTCATTTCAACTTTCTCATAACATAATCATTTTTTGATTTTCTCTGACCACAGAATTTCATCAAGATGATAGAAAATCAAACTTTTTGAGTCTCATTAGTTGACAAGTATATTGAAACAGTATGGAGGAACTACAGGTTCTTCCATTTCCCAATAAATACTGGGGGTAATGAGAAGTCAACACATGAAAATCACTGGACCTTGCTTGTCCTCGACAAACAAGATAATTTATGGAGGTTCTACAACTTACTAAGGCCAATGAGGGATGATGCAGAAGACAAATATGTCAAATATGCAAAACAATTGGTAACGAGTGCAAATTTCTCGAATCCATCATAATGTTTATGTGATGATAATTTTCAAAGAATCCCATTGATTTGTCTGTAAATTTCTCTGGTATTTAAAAATTATTTTTTTGCAGCAAGATAATGTGGAGAATTTTTTGAAAGCTTGCCTTGAAAGAAAGGCTCAATCACAACCCTCTTTCAAATTGATAAACTCACAAAACACAAATTACGACTTTGAGTATGTCAACAATGCTTCACAACAAGACTGATTTGTAAGTTTCATACAACATTTATAAATAAGATAATTTGATTTGAATGTTTCTTAAAACTAACCATACCTATAATTTGTATGCAGACTGAATTGTGGCCTCTTTGTATGCTATATAAGGAAACAATATAGCAAGCATGAACCTATCAGCTCCAAATTGTCCACACAAGACATAAGGTTGATGAGGATAGAAATCATAGAGAGATTTGTGACCGAAGTTGGCTGGTCATGGATTGAACCAATTGAAATACCTCCAAAAGAAGAACCAAAAGTATAATAGTGAAACTAGTGAAAGGAAGACAATGTAAATAATATAATTAGGATTAAACATTCAATTTTTTTTCCATACATTGAAGGAATGATGATGCTTGACATATATGTATATATCCTTTTTTGACTATTGTAAATTTCATTTTTTTTTATTTTGACTAATGTAAATTTCATACCTATCAATGGTTAAATATATATATATATATATATTTTATTGTGATTGTCAACACAATCCACACAGAGAAAATTGTCTCATTTTTTTTATTTTCTCTGCTATTGGAAAATTTCACTGGATGAATTTGAAGCTTCAAAACACAATGCCCAGATAATTTTCTCTGCTAGTGTAAAATTTCTCTGGATGAAATTGACGGATTCGAATGGTGATAGAAAATGGAATTTCTGAGTTGTGCATTTATCTGGGTTGAGTGATTTGGAGAGGGGAGATTTCTCTAATTTCAGTGAATTTCTCTTGGTTGGTGAGGAAAATTTCTCTGGCTTTCAGAAAAATTTCTGAGTTGAAGTGAGTCTATAGAAATTCTTTCTTGGTCCAGAGAAATTCTCAACTCAGAGAAATTTCAAAAGAGCTTAATTCTCAACTCAGTGCAATAATTTTGTGTATACTCTGTCTGGTGTGCACATTTCTTAATGTGAGTCTGGAAAAATTCTTCCTTGGTAAGAATTTCTCTGTGAAGTCCAGATTCTCTGGATTTCTCTAGTTTAAACTTAGAGAAATTTCAACAAACACAATACACACTGTAATTTTCAATGCTAGTGGCAAATTTCTCTAGATAAATTGGACCTCACAAAACACAATGCACATTTCAACAAACATATTAGAACAAGCATATTAGTATATATCAACAAACACAATGCACATTTTAACTGCTATTGAAAAATTTCTCTGGATGAATTTGATTGATATTATTATATGCACTGTCTAAAAAATACATTTCACAAAACAAAATACACAAAATAATTATCAAATGTAATATTCAATCAATAAAATGTATTATCCTCAACTATTTAACAAAGGTTCTGTGTATGTCCTCTTATTATGGCGACCAATACTCTCACAACGACTACACTTAATCACCCTTTTAAACTCTCCAGTAGAAGTAATTCTGTTCTTCTTTGGCCTCCCAGCTGGTCTCTTATTCAATGGAGGTAAAATCATAGCATCATCAATGCTACACACAGGTTTGTCAACAGTTGAAATTGGGCCAATCGAAAACGAGTATGCTTGACGATATATATCAACATGAAAAAATGGTTCAACAAAAGAATTCAAATTCTTTCCACTCCTAAAAATTGCAGCAACAGCATGTTGACATGGATATCCATTTATTTTTCATTTTCGACATGAACAAGTTCTCAACCCAAGATCAACCATAACCGAAGGAAAACAATGTACTTCAAAGACATTATCAGATGATAAACTCACATTCCATGTTCTCCCATCCAAGAAAGACTTCTCCAATACACTATCCATACGAGGACAGAGAATTTTATTCCATTTACTAGAGAGTAGCCTCCTATCAGACCTCATATTCATAATTTGTAACCGTATCATGTCCACCAAATTTGTTATTGGCAAGTGCCGAGCTTCTCGTATCCATAAATTGAATAACTCTGCAACATTTGAATATATCTCACCATAACGTTTCCCCTCAAAATATGCATCACTCCAATTTTCATATGGTAAACTTCTCAAGAAAACACTCACAACGTCTCCTCCCTTACTTTTTAATTCATTTAACTTGAAATGAAATGATGCCTTTGTTGGCGCATATGCACATTCTGAAAACTTGGACACAATCGTCTCCCTAACCAAATTTGTGTTTCCACATGACAATTTATCCCTCAAATTTCTCTTTAGATGTTCAGACAAAATCCATGAAAGCAGTTAGGGAAAAACCTAACAATTCCTTCTACGATACTGCAATGTCGATCTGATATGAAACTTATCACCCTCTCTGATCCAAATACTTCACATAAATGTTCAAGGAACCAACACCAATTGTCTTTATTCTCAGCATTAACAACAACAAAAGCTATAGGAAAAAAACCAACAAAACAAGTAGGAATAAGCACATTAGATATACATATGCAGAGAAAATTAGAACAATAAACAACCAAAGAAATTTGACATTGCCAACATCCAGAGAAAATTCACACAATGGCAACCTCTAGACAAAATTCACTTAGTACCCAACTCCAGAGAAAATTCACACATTAGCAACATCCAGAGAAAATTGACTTGGTAACCAACTACAGAGAAAATTCACACAATCAGAATATCTAGACAAAATTCACTTAGTGACAATATCCAGAGAAAATTCACTTAGTGACCAATTACAGATAAAATTCACACAATGACAACATCCAGAGAAAATTCACACACTGACCAAAAATCCAGAGAAAATTCTCATAGTGGCCACAACTAGAGAAAATCCACACAGTGGCTAAAACTAGAGAAAATTCAAAGTGTTAGAGAAAAATCACATTCATTCAATTCCTACATGTACAGAAAATTCACATACTTAGATAAAATTAGACATATTTACAATTACCTTCATTCCCATCTTTCCCCGTCGTAGCAAGCATAACTCATTTGTATCATCCTTTCAAAAATGTTCCATCAAGAAAAAGCAATGACCGACAATATTTGAAACCAACAATGCATGGATGAAAAGCCACAAACACTTTTTTGAAACACTTGTTATCTTCAAAATCTAACTCAAAACGACTACCTAGATTGTTCTTCAATGCCTCATCAAAATGCTACCCTAATTGATCAAATGACAAACAAGAATCCCCATATGTACTACATTTTGCTTTTTCAACCCCCAACCAACCACAGTTATAACTGATTGAGACCCCATACTTGTCTTTCATTTCTTTGACAACATTCACTGGACGAATTAAATGTTTTGCATTTACCTCTTCAAGTATCAGCCCAGAAACTAAGCTGGAAGTCATCCTAACATGTTTACTAGTACGAACTGCCATACCATACGTATGTTCATTGTTCAAAGTTCTTATGTAAAAGAACCCATTTGTTTTTTCAACTGAAGCATGTACACGCCACATACATCCCCTTGATTCTTTATATGCACATTCTGCCGTAACCTTCAACTTGTCATTTTTAACATACATAAACTGAAAGCCAATCTCAATAGCATACTTGCATAAAACAGTACAGAACTCAACCATACCACCCTTAAACTTTTGTCCAACACTCGTAATATTATTTCGCCAACCAGCTGACAATAACACCTTTTCTTGGTGAGAACAAAACTTAGAGAGTGAATTCCTTTCAATATCCACCAGCCTATCACATTCACCATCCACAACATCTACCCCAATTAGACCCTACTTCATCCTCTTGATTAGAAGTACTACATCTAGTAACTGAAACATCAACTATATCAACACTACGTGCACAAACAACAATCAACATATTCAGAAAATCAATATCATTTCGAACCATACAATTCGGATGGCCCACAATAGAATATGAAATACACATCGTCTCAGGTTGCAAATTCTCTCATGTTTTACACAAAATGCCAACCAATTCATCAAAATTCAATTCGCATGAAACATTAATGACAATAGTATCATTCCCATATTTGCACAGCAACAACACTGCACTGCCTATCAAAACTGAAAGAAAAAAACAAGAAAAATAATTTGTTCAACATAAAAACACTTCACAAGAACAACATAAAAATCCAGAGAAATTTCTAATAATTATAATTTCCTCTGGATTATAATAACAAGCTTATAATTTTCTCTGGACTCAAATAAAAGTCCAGAGACATTTAGAAACTTATATTCACCTTCAAGATAACAAAAACAAAATCACAGAAAAATTAATGAATCTAAAGAGAATCACAGAGAAATTTACTACTAACTATTAAACACAATCATAGACAAAAAACACACAGAAGATCTGTTATAAAATTATAAGCTTCTCTGTGATTTTCACTAAAGTATAAGCTTACAATTTTCTTTGCATCATTCTGCAATATTACACTCATATCAAAGTCCAGAAAAATTTACAAACTCATATACACCTTCAAGATAACAAAAAAATAGTGCACTGCCCATCTAAACTGAAAGAAAAAACACAAAAAATAACTTTTGTTTAGAGAAACAAAAACTTATATTCATTTTCTACAAATTTATAATTTTCTCTGAACTACAAACTGAAAGTGAATAACAAACTTATAATTTTCTCTCAACTACAAATAAAAGTCCACAGAAATTTAAGAACTTACATTCAGTTTCTCAGATTCTATCTGCATTAGAAACTAATAATATGTCCATATGAACTTATAATTTTCTCTGTTATTTTTGTTAGATTATAATAACAAACTTACAATTTTCTCTAGACTATACCAACAAAAGTGCAGAGAATGAAATTTCTCTAGTTTAAGCAAATATCTCTGGTTTGAAAAAATAGAGAACAAAACTTATCATTGATCAGCATGTTGATGAAAAACAGAGTACGAAAAATGAACTCTGATCAACATGTTGATGAAAAACAGAGCATGAAAAATGAACTCTAAACATCAAAATCAAGCACACTGTCAACACTATTTGAAATTGATCAAAAAATAGAGAATGAAAAATTAATTTCAAAAATAAAAATCAACTCTATCAAACTGGCCTTTGTCTAAAATTGATCAATAACAACAAATAAAAAATCAACTCCAAAAATTATAAACAATTTCACTAAGCTAGCCTATCTTTTAAATTGATCAAAACTGAAAACAAAAACCTAATGCAAAAATACACTCGAAAAACTAATATGAAATCGGAATCCTTACATAAAATTCAAAACAAAAATAAAAAATTCATATGGAATCTCTATCGAAACCATACCTGATTCAACTCCACTGAAAAACCTACGCGATCAACACACTATAACATCTACACGATCGTCGTAATCTCTATTGTGAAGTCTACTGCAACAATTGCAAAATCTTTATAAAATCTCCGACAAAATCTCTACTGTAAAATCAGTTTCCAAAATCTCACCGTGAAGTCAGCATTGCCAAAATCCAAACAATCTTATGTTATAACGAGGGTAAATTAGGTATTTTATAACATAAAATAAAGTTGAGGGGCCTTAGCCTTCATAACATATTATTGTGTACCTCTCCTCCTATTAAAAGTTGGGGAGGGACCTTAAGCCAATTTTTCTTTTTTTTTAATAATTTCTTGTTGACTAGTTTTTTTATTTTATTTTATTTTATTTTTATTAGCTTAAGATATGAGGTCTAGATCTATATGTTTTTGTATGTCTAATTCATTTGTCTTTTGGCATCGGCAAATCTTTTTTATACCTTCATTCCATCAACTAATTCTTGCCATTGTTGTAGTTCATTGTTCTCGACAATTAATGCTCTTTGAGATGTTTTAGCAAGGTGGGAGTTTCTTTCCTCATCAACTAGTATCCAAGTATCCAAGAAAACTTTGGATCACCATTAATTGAGGTAATTACTGACTCTGATTTATATTTATACTTAAAATTTTGTTAATATATATTCCTAGAATACATATTAAAACGTTAAAAAAATTATACATTTTGTAAAAAAATAAGTGTAACAAATAATGTGTAATATTTGTAAGTTTTCTAAACATATACAATAAGACTATTATTGAATTGTGAATTCGAGTATAATTTTTTTTAGAGAAAAAATATAAACAAAATATAACTAAACAAAAATGTATAATTCAAACATACCGGAGAAAGAGGCACAATAATCAATCCGTAATAAAAATTTATTAATTTGTATGATATTTTTCATTATGTTATTTAGTATTCAATTTTTTTTTTCTAAAAATAAAAATAAAAATAATTTGGTAAAAAAATGAAAAATAAAAAACAAATTAAACCGGGTGAATTACACATCATACCTTAACCACAATCTCTCTCTCTCTTCCGCCGTCACCTTCGGAGGCTGTGCAGTGGCGATGGTGGTGGGCGGCGGGAGGCGCTGCCCTGGAGGGGGGTTTAGGGGGCTGCTTGTTTTCCGACCCACAGAGAGAGAGAGAGAGAGAGAGAGAAAGAATTAAGAAGAGGAGAGGGGTAGAGAGTTTATTACAAAAGGAGTCTGCTGCACCATCAAAAACCCAACCAGAACTATGCAAAATGATAAAATTGAGGCAAAAAAGAGAGCACCAAATTGAGGCATTTCCACAAAGTACACAGGAGGAGAGGGCTGGAATTAGAGATAAAGTTGACGCAAAAAGCCTCTGTAGTGAATTTGACAATGTTCACTTCTGGTTTTTATTCATCTCTGAAACCAAAAAAAAAAAAAAATCATATTTTGATGGTGTTTGAGCATTGCAATTACACAAATTGCACCTGTGTACAGTGCTGACAACACTTTTTTTTTTTTTTTTTTTCGGCAAAAAGAACTTTATTGATGGAAAGGGAAATTTACATCAATAAAGGGGAGCTTGGAGCTAAATCAAGCTTCAACCTCCCAGTTGGTGAGAAACCAACGCCCAGAGCAAAAACAAAAAACCAGAAAAATAAAAACAGACAGAGAAGTCAGCCCTGCCAAGCATCAAACAGATCAGGCAACACCTAACAAAACAGACAGAGTAGACAGCAAGCCAAAAATACAAAATAATCCCTTTATGTAGTCCCAGCACCAGGCTTGCTAAATCAATCACAGCAGCAAAGCAAATGAGGCACCTAAACATACCATTAACCCAGAAGTCCCATATCAGACATACCATTCCAAACAGCCCTTCCAAACCCCAAACCAGCAGCAAAATAACAGAAGTTGAATCATGCAATCCAAGCACCAGGTTTATATCATGCTCACTGAACGTTACAACCTCACAGCAGCAATGCACCAGCAGAAATTTGATCCATAGTAACAAATTCCAACCAAAAAAACTGTTAGCATTTGTGCCCTCAAAAACCAATTTGTTGACTTTATTGACTGATTAAATAAATTGCTTGGCATTTTATATTTTGCATTTTGTATGATATTATGGGTAATGTTATATTTAATGTTACATATGATGTGAACAAAAGGTCCCTTGGGTAACATTGTAGAAAAACATGCTAATGGTTAATGAACCAAAAGCTGGGAGTTATGATTTTTCGGTGCCTTGTAGACCCAATTAATGTTCTAGGCTATGGGTGTTGATTGGGCATCACACTACTATGGCCTACACCTATTTTGCTGCTATATGATAGAATGATTAACTCCATCATTGAGGTAGTGACCTTAGGCAAATAGGTGGGTGTTATGCAATAAGTACATGCACTGAACATGATCGGTTTTGAGAACACCTATGGAATGATCACTGTCAGTTTAAAAGGTAGTTCTATTACAATATACTTATTTTCCTTTGACCTGAGAGGCTTATATAAATTAATTAACTATTCATTTAACTTTGACATTGTCAATCGGTGACGCCGAATCAAAGGCTATACACGGACATGTTGGGTTATATGAGTGGTAATTGATTTTTATAGGTGCTTAATATGGAATCCACCATTCTCAAAGTGAGAAAGTATATTCAAGCAATTTTTCCTATTAACATTGGACCAAAAGAAAACCAGCTGGTTACTTTTTCGTAAAAATATTTTATACATATATAATTGTAAAAATACTAATTTTGGAAAATGTTTTTAAGGTCCAATTAAAAGAAGAAAAATTTAGAATTCAGTTACATGAGTTAGGGCTTTTGATAGTGATACATTTGTCCATACCTAATAGCTCATGTGGAATATAGTTTGGTGGAAGGAAATTTGTGATTAATTGTAAGAAAGGGCCTCACTTGTAATTCTCTACTTTTAGGGGTTTAATTGTAATGTGTTGATGGACATTATTGCAATTAGTGGAAGTTCTATATTATCTGTTTAAAAGATAATTAATGAAAAATTGGATAAGTTGTATCCTGTATATTTAAAATAAAAGATACATCTTTTATTTTATCCCCACAACTAAAAGATAGAGATCCCTAAGGATCCCACCTACATGCAAACTCTATCATGTGTTGTGTATATATATCAGATGTATTTGATACAAAAATTGGCCATCAGAATTTTTAAGGTCTGTAGAAAATATATACACAAAAATACATCAAAGAGGGTGCAAGGTGAATCACTTTGGAGGCGAGACACTTGGATCGCTTGGTGAGGTATTATCAACAACTCACTTAGAGAAGGTATTTTAGATTGTGTAATCAGGTGGTGTTTCTTTGAAAACTGTTTTTCAAAATAAATTTTTTTTTCCGCAAACTTTCAAAAACTGCAGACAAACACCCAACCCAAACTGCAGCTGCAATTAGTAGAAAGCAGAATGCCTCATCAATCCAGCAGAATGCCTCATCAACCCCAACACAGAGAGCAAGCCTAGCAGTGAACAAATTGTGACAAAAACCAGCAGAGGCAACCAGCAGAATAAAGCAGAGAGCACCATTCTTGAAGCAGAATAAAACTTAGTACTACAACACCAGCTGCCATCTGAAAGCACACCAACCGTCCATTTGCCCTCATTTCACAGGTTGAGCGAAGCTTAGGACAGCATTCAGCTTTCATATGCATTTCTTACAGATCGGGATTCTTCGATTACAGCATAGCTATCATCAGAAGCAGTACTTCCGAGTCACTCAGCCACACAAAACCAGAAACAAATTGCAGAATACCAGCAAGTCAGCATTAACCCTCAATGCATATATATATATGTATATGTATGTAATTCTTGTTTTATCATTTGTTCCAGCATAGTTTATATTTAATAAATGTGCTAAATACATTTCTATATCTGCATATGTATAAGCTTCCATTATTTCACATTTGGTCTCATTCTTTTTCACAAAAGATTTAAGTGCAAAGCTGTGAAGTAGTAGTGTGCATTTGATGGAAGAGGGCGCACCAATGGAAGGGGGAATACAAAATGGACCTGAAATTCAGATTGTAACTTCACCTCAGCTGGTTGCTCCTTCTTGTGATCTACTCTCTCGTAAGCTCTCTCTCTCCCCGTTGTTTTATCAGGTGTGTATTTAGTGAGGTAAATCCTACTATGTATCCATGGACTTCGCCTTTTATGTAACAGAAATGTCAAGCCATACAATATTTGCTTGGTCATTAAGAATAAAAATGTCCTTGTTATAAAATTTTTGTATGATTAGCATTTTCTTGAAAATGGGGCGAGAAAAGCAGGTTTATGTTGTAGTTATCTTAATGACCAACTTTTAGTTATGCCATAAAATGATTTCATTATCTCTGTTTTTTTAGTTTATTTGACTTAATTTTTGGTTAATTGTGATATTCAGTTCTGGAAAATTGGATCCGATGATATGTGCTTCAAATTTTACACAGGAGAAGCTAGGGATCAGTATCTTCCCATATGTCTACCCCTCTACCAAGCTGCTTTGAAGGGTGACTGGAAAGCTGCTAATGGTGTCATAGAAATATTGCCAACTGTGATACGTTCTAGTATCACAAAAGGGTGGGAAACTGCACTTCACATTGCAGCAGCCGCAAAGCGCATTCACTTTGTGGAGGAGTTGGTGGGACTGATGAATCCTGAAGACTTGGAACTTCAAAACAGTAATGGGAACACTGCCTTATGTTTTGCGGCTGCTGCTGGAACTGTGAGAATTGCTGAAGTGATGATTAATAAGAACGAATGCCTGCCAATGATCTGTGGTAGCCAGGGAATGACACCACTGTATATGGCTGCTTTGTTAGGACATAGTGACATGGTATGGTATCTCTACCAAAAGACTAAGAGTGAAGATTTGTCAGATGAGGATCGAATTGGGATACTCAATACCTGTGTTAGTACAGATTTGTATGGTAAGTAAATATTCTGACCTTTTCTTTTCAGCCAGCCTAAAAAGAGTTACTTGCTTTGAGTCACTTCTTGATTAAGATATGCATCAATTTTTTAGTGCAACAAACTCCAACCCATTTCTTGTCATCAGAAAATACTCCCTTCCATCATTTAATGGATTGACAAATATATTGGAACAATGAAGGACAAGAAAAATTAGGGAAAATTATATGTGGTCTTTGTAATTTGACTGTTATGTCAATTTGGTTTCTGTAGTTCTAATTTTATCAATTTTACACCCTTTAATATTTTCACATTGTGTCAATTTAATCCAATTGATAATACCGGTTAAGAAATTGAGCAAAAGTCAAGGGTAAAATGGTCCATTCAAAAGGGAATGAACCATTTCAAATTGGACACCAACCCCTCAATCATTTTGAGGAGAGTAATGGACTATTTTGTGCATTGATTTCAATTCAATTTTTAGAAGGGCATTATCAATTGGACTACATTGACACAATGTGAAATTTGAGAGGAAAATCGATACAATTAATATTACAACAAGAAGCAAACTACATTGCTGGTGTGAATTCTAAAAATTAGTACATGCCAAAAAGAAGTAGATACAAATAACCTAAATGGTTAGAGAATCTATAGCAAAACCTAAATTCTAATTAGGTAGGTAAAATACAGCTTGTCATTTCGTTTTGCTTGTTCTCTTAGGCCAAAATTGGCTTCTTTTTTTTTTTTGTTTTTTGTTTTTTGTTTTCCATTCTCTCTTTTGGCATTTTATTTTTTAATTTATTCGGTCATATTTTGGTTTAGAAGAATGCTAGAAGTATCTAACGTTAAATCATGTCCATAATTGCTTTTCAGTCAAACACAAGTGGGCACAACAAAAATACAACACTTTCTTTCATCTTATAGTTGTGAAACCTTTCTTTTTGAAAAAAAAAAAAAATTAAAAAAACACAAAACTTGTTGACCCATCTCTTTTGGTTTAGCAAAATGGTGGATGCACTTATTCCACTTCAATGCTTTTTAGTCAAACACAAGGAAAAGAAGATTGTTTTCCACTAAAGAAAACAAACTACAACAAGACTTCCCAAAAAAGAAAAGAGAAAATAATAATAAGAATTTTTTTAAAAATAAACAATTAACTAAATAAAATAAAAATAGGTAAATGAAATAAGACTAAACAACTTTTGCATCTTCTTGTTGTGTAACCATTATATATATTGTTAAATTGTGTAGATGTAGCATTGGACATATTGAAACACCACCCACAGCTGGCAATGGCTCGAGATGGGAATGGTGAGACAGCATTGCATGTATCGGCTCGAAAACCTTTAGCATTTACCGGTGGAAGTCGGGTTAGCATGTGGAAAAGATTCATCAACATGTGGTAGTTTCTCCAATCATTTCTTCTCATCCATGTATTTTACTAGCTTCATGACCATGAATAGATATGCTCAATGGGGACATTCTCTTACAAGCCTAAGTACTCTCTATTAGATAACTCGATGGAAAAAGACTGGTAAATTGTGGGTTTAGACTCGGTAAAAAAATAAGTAATGATTCTTTCAGTTTGGAGTGGTCAGGGAAGTATTTATACCCAAAAAAAACAGAACAAAATGATTTGAAGCAACTGAGAAAGCTTGAAGCACACCTGAGTATAATATGGAGTCTACTATTTCATATCGTACAAAATGATATTTCCCAGCCTACATTTTGACAACAATATTTTCTTTTGAAATTTACCAAAAGATGTCATTGGCTCCATTGAATAAATTGCATTTTCTGATAAATGCTTTTGTTGTAGTGCATAGTTCTTGACCTTTGGAAAATTTACATGTGGATCTGATTAAATAGTTTCTACTTCCTACACTTCATCATTTCCCCAATTTCTAATTTTCCACCTATGAATATTGTTTTGTTTAAATGCTTTATTTGATAAGTTTATAATTTTGGAAGATTTACACCTTTCTATCATACCTAACTTGTTACTACCTTAGTTGCTTGACCTATGATCATTCACTTTAAGTGAGTTGGCTCGGCATAGTTTGCATACAGGAACTTAATATATGATGGTATCCTCTTTCCCAATTCCTGATTGTCTTTTGATGTGTTGAGCTTTGGAATCTTCATTTGAAGCCATCAAATACTGGACCTATTGATTGCATCATGTGGGCGCTTGTTGAGATCTTTCTATGAAGTTTGGGAAGGGATGAGAAGGACCATACCATTGTTATTTAAAAAAGTATTGTGGTAAAAATCTCTCTTGTAACTAGAACAAGGTATTCTCGATGATGAATAAATTAAATTTCATGTAGATTCCTAGACAGTAAAAAATGCTTCTATATCAAAATACTGATTAAAATGTCAAGATTTGAACTTAAGAGAGTAAGAAAAATGCATTTCATTAAGTTTTCGAAATTCAGAACGACATCACCTGATTCTCAATACATATTGCTCAGTACTTCTCATACTGTTACACCAAAACCGTTATTGATTTGTCTCCCAATACTATGATTTAGAACCATGATGAAGGTTGTATCAACCACTATTGGTAGAAAAACACAAGTTTATGAAGAATCAATGAAAAATAAGTTTTATTTTATAATTATATTTTTTTTTATGTTTGAAAATGATATGAAGATTGTACCAATTGCTCTTTTTGACCCTTCTCTTGCTCTTATTTTTAACATTCTTCAAACTGCTAATAATTAGTGGGTTGTTATTGTTGCTTTTATTGAATAATTTTCTCTAGAAAATTCATGATCAGGTAAAATGCTTTGTTCTCAGTTCCAGGTAGGAAGGTAGGACATGATAAAAGTCTGAAGCAAGCCCAAGCATTTGAACTAGTTAGATTGTTATGGAAAATGGTGATAAAGCAAGATGATTCAGAGATTTCGGACTTGATCCGAAGCCCTTTACGACTTCTCTTTGTTGTGGCAGAGCATGGAAACACCAAGTTCTTGATTGAGCTTATTGAAGCTTATCCTGATTTGATATGGAAAGTAAATAGCCAGAACCAAAGCATATTTCACGTTGCCGTTTTACATCGACATGCAGGAATATTCAATATTTTATATGAGATAGGCTCGATTAAGGATTTAATTACTGCATATAGAGATGAAGATTGTAATAATATGTTGCATTTGGCTGCAAAGATAGCACCCCCAAATCAACTTAATATCGTGTCAGGGGCAGCTCTTCAAATGCAAAGAGAGCTACTGTGGTTTAAGGTAAACGTTTCTACTCGGTTAGTTATTTCAAAATTTTGATTTTTCCTAGTGCTTTACATAACTAATTTTACTGTTGGCAATATTTTTCTAAAAACATGATTGAACTCTTTAAGTCCAACATGATATCTACATTGGCACTTGAATTTGGTGGGTTTGCAATGGACTAACCATATCATTGGTGAATAAAATCATAGTTCATTGAAGAATGAATCATGATGAAGAGCAAAAACGCCACCTATAGCTTCTTGTTTCTAGCATGGGTTTTATTTGTTATTTCAAATGAGAAGTCAATCAGATTATACTTCATTATTGCACCATTCTCTGGCAAACTTTATTGCTGTAATGTTTTAAAGATTCTATTTTCATAATAATTGATTTTTATAGTTTTTCATAATATGGTCCCTTGTCAATGTGATGGTCATGGTCCTGAAAGATTTAATGAATGCTCATTTCAATTGTTCGAAAATTTGTTTATTGCTCTTACCTTCTCTTTTCTTCTCAGAAAATACTATAAAATTCAAAACTAACAAAGTTGAAAAAATTTTCCTTACTTACAGACGTGGCATACAGTAACAGAACTTTTGCTGGTTTTTGTTCGTTGGAATGTGTGGATGGCCTAGTGCTATTCTACTCGTCAGTTTCTTACCTTCTCTCTTTCCCCATTTTTGTTATGTTTTATTATCTCCAGTAAAATTTTACTTTCCTTTTGCGGATAAAAAAAGATTAAAAATAGAATTTATGAATTTAAAACAGGACCCACTTAAATAGTGTGATGGGAGCAATATTTGTTGGTTTGAATAGCATAACTCTACCTTTTCTCTCTTTTTATTTTTGTCCGCTTAGTGAAAGGATAACATCTATCCTTTTGGTTGTTGCAGGAGGTGGAAAAGATTATGCAACCTTCACATGTAGAAAAGAAAAACTCAAAAGGCAAAACACCTCGAGCTTTATTTACTGAGGAGCACAAAGATTTAATTGAGAAAGGGGAGGCATGGATGAAGAACACCGCCTCCCAGTCTATGGTTGTTGCAACACTTATAGCAACCGTAATGTTTGCTGCAGCTTTTACTGTACCAGGCGGCAATGACAACAATACAGGAATCCCAATGTTTCGAAAGCATAGTTCTTTCATGGTTTTCGCAATGTCAGATGCCATAGCATTAGTCACCTCTTCCACTTCAATACTCATGTTCTTATCTATACTCACCTCACGCTATGCTGAAAATGATTTCTTGGAATCATTGCCCTTTAAGCTCATGGTTGGACTCACGACACTCTTCATCTCCATAACTACCATGATGGTAGCTTTTGGTGCGACATTTTTCATTGTTTTTGACCATTATACAGTATGGGTACCAATCGCCGTTGCCTTGTTTGCCTGCATGCCTATCATTTTGTTTGCTACCCTTCAATATCCTCTTTTGGCAGATGTGATCCATTCAACCTACGGTTCCAGGTTATTGTTTCAGCCAAGGAAACATATGCTTTACTAGCATAATCCAAGTCATATATAAGTAGTGTGTCTACTTGCAGTTGTGGGATCATGAATTTGTATTTTAATTTTGAATAGTACTTCTATTGTGTTTGTTTTTGTTTTTGTTTTCTCAAGAGAACTGTTACCTCTTGGGGCACTTTTAGTAGATTGTTTCAGTAATTGTGTTTGTTTCCTTTTTTCCGTTGTGAGGGCAAAGTATTTCTCAGATTTTTGTTTGTTTTCTCGTCGTGTATGTTTCTATTTGGAACCTTGTTATAATTTGTTTGTACTGCGTTGTTTGTGTTATGAAATTTTAATTTACCCAAAAAAAATTATGAAAGATTCTATATTTTATAAGTTATAATGTTAAATCTTCCATCTGAAATGTATTCTTGTCTCTTATCCATTTTGTGAAGACCCTTGATCATATTGAGTTGTTAAATTAGCCTTGGCTGAGTTTTCAGATTTTTTTTTTTTTTTTGAGTAAATTATATTTTATCCCACTTAAATTTTACAGTTTTTTCTCTCTGGTTTCCCATTTTGGCACCTGGCGATAATGGGGTGAGATTGGTGAGTAATGAAGATACACCTCAACAGTGACATAACATATTTAAAATTCAGAAATACTTAAAAATTGAAGTAACATAAATTATATACTTAATTTATTTTTAGTGAATATATTCAAATTTAAGTATTGAATTGAATTATTATACACCATTTTAAACACGTGTACAATTAGTATTTACTCATTATTACACTAAACAAAATTCTAAATAGAATAAAGCCTCACTGTCTGATCATTGAGATTAATTAATCTCAAGTTGATGCTAAGAGTCAAAATTTTAAGGCTTTAAAAATGGAGTACCAATGAATATGCAAGGTCTGTTCCAAAAACAATAAGGAATATGCAAGGTTGAAACGGCAAATGATTCTAAACTACAAATAAAATAAAAAATTGGGTGAACATTATCTGAATTATAAATTTTTTTTGCTACATCATAATTAAGAGTACCATTTGAACTATTACATTATATTGGAGAACATCGAATAATTAGCCAGTCTTAGGCTCAATTAAAAATATATTTTAAACTTATGTCACGTAATTTTTCATCATTTAAAAGGTAAAGTTGTATGTATTAAATAATATATCAATTAATATATTACAGATGATGTGACATCATTTTAGAAGTTTTGGATCTTTGTAATTTGTATAATGAGAGTGGAATTGTAGTTTTGAAATGACAATCTCATAATATATGCTGATATACTAGTTAGTACCTTAAGTAGTACGTGTATCACCATTATAATTTAAATTATCCCTATACAACTATTCAAATTTTTAATTTTTAATTCTTAATTTT
The DNA here is from genome assembly GCA_025200525.1 of Camellia lanceoleosa. Taxonomy (NCBI): domain Eukaryota; kingdom Viridiplantae; phylum Streptophyta; class Magnoliopsida; order Ericales; family Theaceae; genus Camellia; species Camellia lanceoleosa. Next base: position 107,118,866 of record CM045762.1, on the reverse strand, counting down.
TTTTTCCCCCTTCCATCTATCTACCTTTCAAGTTTTTTATTCTACAGATATCTATGCGCAGCCCTCTGGTGGATCTATAAATATGTCAATAGTCGGAGTTCAAAAAAAAAAAAAATAATAATAATGTCAATAGTCTCTCTCCCAAGGCTTATGAATTTTTCTAAACCCTAAGACCCGTTTGTTTTCAGAGGTAGAAAGGAGGGGATTGATAGTGAGGGGATTAAGTAAAATTATGTTTGTTTTGATGATAGTTGTTAGTGTAAGGATTGTTAAATTATTTTTGTATAAAATAATAAAACAAATAAAAAAAATACAAAAACATTAAACATTAATGTTTTTAAAAAAATGCCCAACATGTAAAAAAATTTTAAAAAATGAAACAAATAAAATAATGATTTTTACTTAACAAAAAATACAAAAAATTAAACATTAATGTTTAAAAAAAAATGCCCGACATGTAAAAAATAAAATAAAAAATAAATAAAAATAAAAATTTTTAAGTCCGTCAGACTATTTTTATAATACCAAGTCCTGGAGGCCCATCCGAATTCCCTTGGGGATGGCCATCCTAATCCAGAGCTCACTATCAATCCCCCTCCCCATCTCTCAAAACAAACACAATATTAGTGGGTCCCACCTCACTACCAATCCCAATCCCCCCTCTAAGTCTCTAAACGAACGGGACCTAAAACCTAGTGGCCGAAGCGTTGATCAAGAATTAGCAGAAATCGAAGCCAAACACTTTGAATCCGAGTAATGTGACAATTTTTTTGGGAGAAATCTAGGTAGTGTTTGGTAGAGTTTTAGAATTATGATTTGATAATAGAGTTATATTTTGAGTTTGTAAGTTTTGGAATTATGATTTGAAAAGAGAAAATTTATTTGGTTATGAGTTTTGAAAATAATTTTGAATTGAGTTTTGAAATTTTTGACGTGACATGAAATGAGAAAATTTGTTTGGTTATGAGTTTTGAAAAGAGTTTTCAAAACTTAATTCAAAAACTTATAACTTATAATCAAATACACAACTCAAAACCCTATTCAAAATTCTATTCAAAATTAATAACCAAACTCTTTTTAAAATTCAATTCAAAAAAATAATTTGTCATTTTGGTCTAAAAAAAATAATTTTCATATTTAAAAAATAGGGGAAAGTACCAATAAATCCTAAATTTGAAAATGTTAAACCATTTAGTCCCGAATGTTTTTTGTTAGACTAATAGGTCCTATTTCTCTAAAAGCTTACTATAGGCCTTTTTATGTCTAACATTATTCATCGAACATCAAACATTAGCAACGTCAGAATTATTTATCAAACATCAAACATTACCAACGTCGAGATTGTTCGTATAATTTCGGTGAGAACATTATCAACGTTAGAATTATTCATCCAACATCTAACATTATCAAACGTCAGAATTATTCATCAAATATCAACCATTAAACATTAGAATTATTCATCATACATCAAACATTATTCATCAAACATCAAACACAACCATTAAACATTAGAATTATTCATCAAATATCAAACATTATTTATCAAACATCAAACATCATAATCAAAAATAACGTCAAAAATCACAATATCATCATCAAAACAACATCAAACATTTTGGGTGTTTCAAACAACAAAAATTAATATAGATCAAGCGACATCATCAAATCGGCAACATCATAGTGGTTGTTTCAAACATCAAACACCCAGAAATCTGTAATTAAATCTGCTTCAAACATCTCACAAAAAAAACTTTCATTAAATCGGCAACATCAAACATTGATCTCTGATTTTTTAGACAATTAAATCTCACTTTAATGGTGTTTCTGATCTGATTTCAAACAAAATCGTGAGTGTTTCAAACATCAAACACGCAGAAGGGAACATCATTGTGGGTGTTTCAAACATAAAAATTCATGTAGATCAAGCAACATCATCAAATCGGCAACATCTTCTTCAACATTATTCTTCGTCTCCAGCACTGCTTCGCCTACGCAAGAAGAGTTTCGGCAACACCGAAATCAGATCAGAGTCTCAATCTCGAAGCACTCCTTTCTTCAAACCCTAACAACTCTGATTCATTCTCTCTCTCTCTCTCTCTCAAAACCATGGAGTTGAAATCGCGCGGCCGCAAACTCTCCTTCGACATACTTGGCGCCACCGCGATTACCCCCTTCGCCGGCGACAACGACATCGAATTCCTTTACAGATCCATATCGAATGGCAATCTCTCTCTCTCTCTCTCTAATTCCTTCAATTGAAGTTCCAATGAGAAAAATTCAAGAGAGGGTACAAGAATGGGGATTCGGCAAGAACTCCGGTGGTTTCGGATGTCTTTGAGTGAAAGAGCAAAGAACGATGAGAGACTCTTTTCGTAAGAGTAGTCCATCACGCAGATTGCTTCCATTCTCGGCTCCTTTGACCAACGTCTCTCCGCCCTTGAAACCGCCATGCGTCCAACCCAGGTCCTCTTTCCTTCTCCCCCCTTTTCTGGGTTTTGTTTTTTTCACCTTTCCCCTTCCGTTTGGTTCCTGAGAAAAATTACTGCAACTTTCGAGAAAATACATTCAAGATTTGAATCAGGTTAATGTTTTTATGATTAGATTAGCGGCGAGAAAGGAGTGAAGAAGAATGGCAAATTTTTTGATGTTGCAGAAAGGAGTAATCAAAGTCCCATTACTCATAAGTCATTGTGATGTTGCAGAATATTAAAAAATTACCACCGAAAGGAGTAATCAAAGTTCCATTACTCATAAGTCATTGTGATGTTGCAAAATATTTAAAAATTACCACCGACTTTGATGTTGCAGAAAATTACCACCGACTTTGATGTTGCAGAAAAAACATCAATGTTTGTTAGATGTTGTTTTTGATGATCTTGTGATGTTTTAAGATGTTATTTTAATGATGTTTTATGATGTAGTTGATGATATTGATGTTTTTATGATGTTGATTTTTTATGATGTTTTTTAGTGATGTTGGTGATGTTTTTTAGGACTAAATGGTTTAATAAAAAACATTCAGGACCAATTAGTGTAACATTTACTAAAATAGGATTTATGAGTAATTTTTCCTAAAAAATATCAAAAACAAATATAATTTTTTTTACAAATAACAAGTGGCGATTGGCAATTGCAAATAATAATAATAATAATAATTTTACATTGTTCTAGAAAATCGATTGGACTTCCGGGTTCTCCCAAAATTCAAAAATTAAAACTCTTATCAAATATGTTTTCAAAATGTGTTTTGAAATTGATTTGGAATCATGATTTGAAAACTTTTACCAAACATATTATTCAAATGTAAAGATAGAATTAATTATTGAAAGCCTTACCAAACACAAATTATTTTAGTTTTTTATAAAAGATGTACTAAAAAGTAAAAAAAGTGATATGAAAATTTATAATGACTTTCTAATTTTTTTGTTTAATATTGAAAGTTGTCAAATAAATGGGGTTGTTAAGTATTTTACCTCGGGATTTTGAATTAGCCTCTCCTAATCATATATTTCCCAAAATGAATGAAAACATGAGTAATTTGTCTTTTAAGAGTTATCGCCCAAATAAAAAAAAATAAAATTCTTGTGATAGGCTCTATTCCCGGCCAGAAATATAGTGAAATCACTTTTTCTATTCTTCCCCGAACCCTACTACTAAGAAAGATGTTCACTTCTTAAATTATCCTATATATGTAGGCGGGAACAGGAGAAAGGGTTAGATTTTTAACAGATAATATAAAAATTTAAATAGATAAGTTTGTGAATTTCAATAGATAGATTTTTTTGAATAGATGATTTCAACATATGTGAATTTCACCAGATAGATATTCCAACAGATATATAAAAATTTGAATAGATAGATATAAATTTGAACGGATAGTTAATGAAATTTAGCAGATAAAAAAGTCAATAAAAAAATTAAGGGATAAAATTAGAAACAAATAAAAAATATCTACTAGACTAATGCCTTAGAGCATTCGCATTAGCCTCAGCAAATTTTGAGTCAAATTATAACTCAAAATTCATTTTTTTTTAAAATTTTAGTTAGCCTCTTTTTTATATACACACTCCATCAAACTCTCTATTTTAAAATTCTATTTCATTAAAATATTATTTTTTATTCTTTTATCTTTTTCAATTTAAATATATTAAAACATGTATAAAATAAGACCCAAGATAGCACTATAGCAACAACAGAACAGCAACAACACAAGAGCCAGGGTGGTCGACTGGGCAGTCGACCGGGCGGACGACCGGGCGGTCGACCGATTAAGCAAAATTTCAGCATTTTTCTTCTTCTCATGGGACATCCTGGGGGACATCCTGGGAGATGACCCCAGCTTTGCTCCAGTTCAGAGAGAGAGAGAGAGAACCTGATGAACTTCCAAGATGGTGTGAATGAAATTTGTGTGATGGCTCTGGTAAGTGTTGACAGTAATAGTGGTATGAGAGATAGTGTTCTTATTGGCGGAAGAAAGAAGCATGGGAAAGAAAATATAATAAAAAATTGATTACCCTGTGAATAGTTCCTCGCTTCATCAGAGGAGGAACTGTAGCTTTGTCAAAATGAATGAAGCCCATAGCGACTCTGATGCATCAACATATTTACAGTTTGGCTCTCTACAATAGCGTCAAAGTCGTTGTAGCGACTCTGATGCTGATGCTCATATACCCTCTTGAACTTGGACTTTTTCAACAATTAACCCTAATTTCAATTAGTTCAATTTTGATTATGAATTTATAATTTTTTTTTTAATTTAATCCAATTGATTACAATTTTTATTTTTATTTTTATGCAAAATGAGCATATAAGCCTCATGTGTTATACTTTTATAGACAAAATTATAAACGTGTTTAATTTGATGAGTTAAGTTCAACTCACTTACTGATCATTTTCCTTCAAACACTGTAATCAACATTATTAATTTGACCAAATTAAAATAAAATTTAAAATCAGGAGTTAAAATCGAGTTAATTAAAATAATAGAGAGCAAAATGACACCAAGACAAAATATAAGACTGCAGATATAATTTGTCTAATTCAATCACAATGTTTCGTTTTTCCTTTCCAAATTGAATTAAAATTGTATGGTAAACTCATGAGACTTGTGAATTTTTTTCCAAAGGGATTATATTTTTTAACCATGATAATAATATTTTGGTGAAGGATAAAAGATTATTTCACAACAAAGCAACGGAGAAAAAATTAGGGATCACGTTGAAAAACTGTTTAGAATCTGAAGCTCAACATGGCCTATGGCTTTTGCATAACTTGAATCTTCGAGACAACAAAACCATGAAGTACCTTCCTCCCTCCCAACAAGTACCTTCATTGCACCTAAAAACACCAAACAGTATTCACATTGGTGGAGAAGAAGAAGGCAGTGGAAGTAGTAGGCAAGTTGACAATAAGAAACAAGCAAATGCATTAATTCTTTCGTCCCTCCCAAAGACTACCTTAATTGTTCCTAAAAACACTAACCACTATTTGCAATGGTGGAGAAGAAAAAGACAGTAGAAATAGTAGGCAAGTTTATGATGAGAAACAACCAAATGCATTCCTTGGTCCCACCCAGACACTACAATCTGCTACTCAAATGCCATCTACTTCCAACCTGACTAAAGTGTTGGGTATGCCTCCTTATTGGAGTATGGGATCTAATTAGTTTCTGAAAACATTTAATTTGGTTGGGTGTTGGTTATAATATATTTTTAATATATTATATCTAAATTTTGGAGGCCCAATAGGTATTTTATAATCAGTTTGGTAGTAACTAGAGTTTTGATAATAAAAAAAACCCAAAAAGTATATATATGTATATATTTTTTTCCTAAGATGTGTTCATTTGCTATATAATTTGGATGGTCCTCATGCGTTGGGTAATTCACCCAAGGGTGGTTTGTGAGACCATTAAGTATCTTGTTTTATGTCGTTTGGAAGCTCTTGGTTGCTAGTAGAATCGGATTTCAATCCCGTGGACATACCTTACATTGAGGGAACTACGTAAAAATTCTTGTGTCGTTGTTAATCTAATTTTCGCATTAGTTTTTATTCCTATTGATTGATTTACTTGTGGGAAATTATATATTTTTCCCTAACAACTGGTATCAGAGCTTACGGTTTATTTGGGTTTATTTATTTGTATAAATCAATGGAGGGGAATGTAGGTCGTATGTCTAATTTCAATGGAAGCAATTGGGTAACTTGAAAAACTAAAATGGAGGACCTATTATTTTGTAAAGATTTGTATGGGCCTATTAAGGGTGATAGTGGCAAACTTGATAGTATGAAAGATGATGAATAGAAGAGGCTTAATCGAAGGGTACACTCGACAGTGTGTTTCATCGTGTTTCATCATGTTTCATCATGTTGCTACTGAAACTTCAGCACATGATTTATGGAAAAAATTAGAAGGCCTTTATAATAGGAAATCAGCCACAAATAAAGCCTTTATGTTTCGAAAGTTGGTTAATTTATAATATAAAGATGGCAGCCCTATTCCGGAACATTTGAATGAAATAAAAAGTATTGTTAACCAACTTGCTTCTATGAAAATTATTTTTGATAGTGAGTTGCAGGTTTCGATGCTACTTAGTTCTTTGCCCGAAAGTTAGGAGACTTTGGTTGTGACGGTTAGTAATTTAATGCCCGATGGAGTTGTCACAATGAGCCAAGTCACTAGTAGCTTGTTAAATAAAAAAATAGAAGAAAATCAGCGGGTTCCTCTCATTTGGAAGCATTTGTTGTGAGAGGCCGAAACAAAGCAAGAGTGAGGAGTAAGACTCCTCATGATCGTGATCAAAGCCGTGACAAATCAAGAGATGGTTCTTTTTTAAAGAAAAACATTGAGTGTCATTATCGCCATGAGAAAGGACACATGAAGCGAAAATACCGAAAGCTCAAGAACAAGTAGAAAAGGCGTGACAAAAGTGTAGATAAGAAGTAAGAAAACACAACGGCGGTTACTACCGATGATCTCATGGTCATTTGTGTTTTGTGGGTCAAGAGAGCAATTGGGTGATTGATTCCGGTGCTTCTTTTCATGTGACTTCTTGAGTTAATTTCTTCACTACCTACACCAAAAGAAATTATGATTGTATTCGAATGGGTAATGAAGGTTTGTCCAAAATTATTGGCATGGGTGATGTTTGCTTGGAAACAAATTTGGGCTGCAAGTTGTTACTTAAAGATGTGAGTCATGTTCCGACAATCGCCTCAATTTGATTTCTCTAGGAAGTTAGATGATGAAGGCTACAACAACAAATTTGGTGATGGAATATGGAAGCTCACAAAGGGTTCCTTGGTGGTGGCTAAGTGTAAGAAGACTCATACACTTTATTCGATGCAAGGAAAAATTTGTAAATGTGTTGTCAATGCACTTGAAGATAATACTTCTACCGAATTGTGGCACAAGCGACTTGGGCACATAAGTGAAAAAGGGCTACAAGTTTTGTTCAAGAAAGAGTTTCTACCCGATTTGAAAGGTACACATCTTAAAACATGTGTTCATTGTTTGGTGGATAAACAACATAGAGTTTCTTTTCATAAAAATGTTGCTTCTAAAAAAGAAAATGTTTTGGAGTTGATTCGTTCAAATGTTTTTGGTCCTTTAAAAGTTAGAATACATAGTTGTGCATTTTATTTTGTTACTTTCATTGATGATTATTCAAGGAAAGTTTGGGTTTTTCTACTAAAAACTAAAGATCAAATTCTTGATGTATTTAAGCATTTTCAGGCCATGGTTGAAAGAGAAATAGGGTAGAAATTAAAGTGCATCCGATCAAACAATGGTGGTGAATACATTGAGCCATTTGATGAGTATTGTTGCAGTCAAGGTATTCGACACCAAAAGACAGTTAAGAAGACTCCTCAACAAAATGACATTGCCGAAATGATGAACCGTACCATTGTTATGACAACCCCACCACGTATAATGATTAGCACTTAATTAATTAAGGAGATTTGAATTTTAATTGCCAATTATTCTAATTTAATATGGAATTTATGAAAATTATGGAGACTGATTCGTATATGATTCTATTGAGGATTTATTTTAGAATTAGAAATTGAATTATTTTAATTTGATATCGGACCATATGGGAGTTTAATTAAATATTCGATTCAGATTTATAAAAATGAGATTTGATTAATTGGGTCTGAATTGGAGTAAATTAAGTTATACAAATTAGGAATTAAGATTATTATAAATTAAATTTATTTATGAGGTGTTCAATTGAATATGTAATTTATTGGCGAAGATTTTGAAGTTTAATTTGAAATTGAAGACCTTAATTATTTAAGAAACCAAAATTGAGGATAGAAATAAGTTTAATTTAATATTTGGAGCATTTTGGGAGTTTGATTAAAAATCTAGTTCAGAATGATAAATTTAAATATAATTAATTGGTCTCTAATGGAAGTTAAATTAGACAAATTAAATTATGCGGGATTTATGATTAGTTATGATTAATTAAGTTATGTTCTAATCAAGATGTTTCATGACTCAAGTGTTGCCTAATTAAGTTAATTTTAATCATAAATTGAATGGTCTAAAATTTGAAGGGTGTATATGGGTGTGCAAAGAAGTCTGAGTGTGTGTGTATAAGTGTTGTGCTGAAGGCTTAAGGTCTGTGCACGTGTGCTTGTGCAATATCTAGGAGTGAACATGTGTGTGTAATGTGTTGATAACCTTTAAGTTAATAAATGTTTAGGTATTCAACCATTTGTTCTACTTGGCTGAGAAAGGGAGTATAAGAGAATGTGAGTTCAAGAAAGGGAGAGAGAGAGAGAGAGAGCCATTGTTTTGTGTTACGGTGCTAGAGTTAAGGAAGAAGTTAGGAACAAAGAAGAAAGTAAAGAGTAACAAAGAGAGACTAGAGAATTCATCTTTGAAGAACAATAGGTAATAATTTCTACCTTAATTCTTGTAAATAATTCCCTAACATCTAGAATCAAAATGAAACCGGGTTCAATTGCATATAAATTAAGAGGAATTAGCAAGAAGATGAATAAAAATTGAGTTAAGTTTAAGATTAAGGAAATAAATTTAGAAATTAATTAGTTTGAGTTTGATTTTGTTATTCTTCACATATTTGAAACTCATCCTTACATGCATGTTAGAATTTCAAGGTTTTAGATTTAATTCATGTGTAAAAGACTTGTAAGTTTAAATTTGGGCTAGATATGAAGAAAATTAATAAAAATCTAAATTAGAGTAATTCAAGAATTAAATTATGATTTGCTTGGAAACAAATATAAAATTAGTAGTTTTGATCTTCATTTCATACATGCAAATATTTCTTTAAAAGAGTTTTATAATTTCAATTTCATGACTTAAGAGGAATTAGTAAAATGACAAAGAAATTGAATTGGATTCAAAATTATAGAAGTTAATTGGAATCAACCAAGTTTCAATTGCACATGCATCATTGAGTCATGTTTTGAAAAAAGAATTGAAATTAAGATTAAGTTTATGAAGGTTAAATTAGAAATTAATTATTTTGGATTTGATTTTGAAAATCATGGTTAAAACAAGCTTTATAATTTACTTGTAAATATTCTTCTAGGAGTTTTATGGCTTTAATTGCATGTTTTGGAAATCAAGAGCAAAAGAAATTGAAATCCTTGCATGAATGGATAAATAATTTAAGTTTTGACAAAATTTTTGACTTTTGGAAAATTGATTGCCAAATAGTCATGTATTAGTGTTTTTCAAAGTATCTTTATGTTTTTCAATAAGTCATGAATGAGCCTAAGCTTTGAAATGGAGTTGGAACCTCAATTTCCAACTTTGAAAATTCAGAATTTTTATGGATCGCTCGAGCGACCAATTGGTGGCTTAAGCGAACATTATGAGCTTCAAGAATGTTTATAGTCTTTACAGACCACTCGATCGAAAAGAAGTTCGCTCGAGCAAACAGCTATTTTTCAGCATATTTTGGAAAATTGCATTTAGTTCATATTTTCAATCTCATCTCTTTCCAAAGTATTCTAAACATGATTTATGGCTCAATAAAGATTAAGAAACTAGCTAACAAACAACATTAATTAGTTGATTAAAGAATAAGTCATTAACTTAGTAGTAATTGATTAAGAAGCCAAGTAAGAAATTAGTTTATTTAGAAAAGAATAATTTAGTAATGAAAGAATATGTGAAATAAGAACCCGATTCATTTGAATAAGAAAAAATAAGCGTAGTAGAACTTTGAACTACTTAAACAAAAAAAGACAAGAAAAGTCAAGTTTGATCAAGGAAGTGATATTGTGTTTCTATGTGTATATGTTAGGTGTTTGTGTAGGTCATGCGCTATCGTTTGCTTGATCTATCTGATTTTTCAAATCTGTTTGATATGCTTCTATTGCTATTTGTAAGTAGTAACTTAGTAAAGTTATGTTCAACTTTATTTATTTTCTGTATGATGAAATAAGATCTGCTTTTTGAAATGTTATGTTCTGTACAATGAATGATTGTCCAATTTCTGACATATATTCATGGCATCCTTAACATCATGTGATATCTGTGGCAGTTACCCAGTATCGGAGGTTCCATTATGGAACTTATTATGTCTATTATCTGTTACATGTATCAGAGGCTCCATTAAGGAGCTCAACATGTCTGTTATCTATTACCCGGTATCGGAGGTTCCATCATAGAACTTATTATATCTGTTATCTATTACCCGTACCAGAGGCTCCATTAAGGAGCTTAGCATATCTGTTATCTGTTACCCAGATCCGGAGGTTCCTTTATGGAATTGGTTATTTATAACCACCATATGTTTTATATTTGTTCTGTATTTGTTCTGTTAGTGCTAATGGATGTACCACATATGATTTAGCATGAACTCTGATTTTTGTATATGATTTGAACAAGAATATGAATATGGATCTACTTCTATTTTTGAAAAAAATATGAATCTATTTTCCAAATCTGATATAGGACATCATTCATTTAAACCCATTTACTCTGTTATTATTCACTAGGCTCCAACTTACTGTGTTATTTATGTATGTAGGTGATCAGATGCGTGACCAGGCTTAGAGTCATCTGCCTGGAATCTATTTTTGTTAGCCAACCTATGTGCTTCCCGTAGAGGTTCCGAATATGTCAAGTGGTTATGGCTATGTGCATAAAGTTCAAGTTTTGTTTTCTTGTTTTGTTTTAACTAGTGTTTTTGTTTATTTTGTATTTAAGGCAAAGTCCCTTTTTGTCTAGCCTATATATATGATGATATGTAAATGCATGTATATAAAGTTTAAAATTTTATGCCTCATATAAGTCTGCATAGCTCGATGGGCGTTGCTTTCGCTAGCCCTTAATATTATGTTAATCTGTCTCAGAGGTCTTTGGTAATCCCAGGATTACTGGCCGATTACGATGCTAAACCTAGAGGGGCGGGTTTGGGTTGTAACAATTATAGAAAGAACAAGGTGTTTGGTTTCACATGCTAAATTGCTAAGATCCTTTTGGGGTGTGGCAATGAGAACAGCAGTTGACGTGATCAATTTATCTCCTTCCCATCCTTTGAATGGTGATGTCCCAGAAAGAGTTTGGACCCGTAAAGATGTGTCTTATGAGCACTTGAGAGTGTTTGGTTGCCGAGCTTTTGTTCACATTCCAAAAGATGAGAGGTCCAAGCTTGATAGCAAGTTAAGACAATGTATTTATATTTTTCTTGGCTATGGGCGTGATGAATTTGGTTATAGATTGTGGGATCTGGTCAACAAGAAATTCATTCGAAACTGTGATGTTGTGTTTCTTGAAGACCAAACAATTGAAGACTTTAGCAAAGGTGATCAACCGGAGCCAAAAACTAGTGATCTCATTGATATTAATCCATCTCCTTCGTCTTCGCTAGATAATGAAAATGGGGGAGATGTGCAGCCACCTCTTGAAGATATAGATGATGATGCTACTCCAAATGATGTTGAGCCCAAAATTGAGGAAGAGTATCCAACTTAAGAACCGCCACCACAACTTGAGTTGAGAAAATCTACAGGGGACCAGCAACCTTCAAGAAAGTTTCCTTCCAATGAATTTGTGTTGATTTCTGATCAAGAGGAGCCCGAGAGCTACCAAGAAGCAATTGAGCATGCAAAGAAAGATGATTGGGAAAAGCCATGAAAGACAAGATGAATCTGTTGCTTGAAAATCACACTTATGATTTTCGGGCCCAGTCCAGCCTGCGAGGCCTGACATGGGCTGGGCCAGATTCACACCCCTAGGATGATCCTCGGTGACTGTGCAATGGGTAATTCAATTTGTTGAATCATAGTGTTGTGTGTATTCACTTTGGTAGCTAAGATTGATCCAAGGTTCTTACTTGATTTGTTGTTGTTACTTCAGTTTCAACGCTCTATTGGCTTCAGTTTCGGAGGATTGTTTCAGTTATTTTTGTTCATCTATTTGGTGAGGTCTTTCCTCTTGATTATTTGTGATTATTTAGAATTCACCTAAGGGTGATTTGTAAGACCATTCGTGTCTCGTTTGTAATGGTTTGGAAACTCTTGGTTGATAGTTGAATTGGATTTCGATCCCATGGATATACCTCACATTGAGGAAACCACGTAAACATTCTTGTGTCGTTGTTGATTTAATTTTTCGCAATAGTTCTTATTCTCATTTATTGATTTACTTGTGGGAAATCATATATTTTTCCTAACATAAAGTTGAGTCAAAAAGACTAACAATTGATGTCAAAATTCCAGGATTCATGTTATATTTGCTTGAAAGAAAAATAAAATGTGGTGCAAACAATGCCCCTTCATTTAAATAGATTGAAGAATGAAATCCAATTAAATGATTTATAAGGTGGTTCACCACAATCGACAGAAAATATTTTATGGTGCAAATAATTTAAATTCTGGAAGAGTTATATTACACCCATAGTAATTTTTAATCTATCACTGTTGGTTGGCAAACACTCTATTTTTGGCTCTATCAAGTGACATAACAAAAAGTCACATCCCTTATTTTTAAAATAAAACAATTCTCTGTTAGCCACATTTTGGTTAATTAAATAAAATTCACTTCATATAGCATTTTTTAACTATTGTTGTTTTTCAAACCATGTCATGAAAATGAGTTTTTGGTGTGATCTACAAATCCAAAGTGGATGTTAGATCCCAAAACTCACATAATTGAATGTTATGAAAAATTTATAAATTTTGACACTTTGAACAATGTCAAAAAATTCACATTCAATAAACGTAGGTTCATAATTTTAGTTATCTGTAGCTTAAAATCATGTCTCCCAAGTTCATAATTTTCAGCCTTCATTGGCTTAAAATCATGCCCCCCAAGTGAATTTTTACCATCATTTTGTGATATTTTTTTAACATTTTTTGAGAGAAAGGATTATTCTTCTTTTTTAGCCATCAATGGTTTGTCACTTTTTGTCACGTTTGGCAAAATATTATGCCCCCCAAATGAATCTTTTTCATCAGAATTCTCAGTATATCTTGAGAGAATGGGTTGTTTTTTAATTTTAGCCATTAATGGCCAATGAAAATTCCCCAAAGTCATATTGTTTTTATGACTTGGTGTGCTAACCCTTCGAGCCACATACATTGACTCTTCATGAATGATTGGCTCTTCAAAAATGTGTCTTAATCACATGAGTCACATTATTTTCATATCTTAATTTTTCATTGGCCATTATGCCTTCTAATTTTTGCTTCCAACATAGAATTTCTTCATCAATTAGAAAAATTTGGCCTTTAAGTTGATGAATTTTTCTATCACAGTAATTTAAATCCCTTTGCGTCAAATAATACAGAGATGATAAAATTATTTGAAATCTTTGCCTATAAAGAGAATTAATTTCTTCTCTTGGGACTAAAATTTCACTCTCGCATCAATAAATTTCATCCCCATAATGCCAAATCATTCTTTTCACATCATTTGTCAATGCCATTATGTTGGCAATAAACGTAGAACTACCACTATAACACGAACAATTTTCAGAATATGAGGCACTCCATTGATAATCTATATCCATGGGAACACTACCACTCCATTGGCAGTTTGCATCCATGGGTTCACAAGATGTAAACATGCCACTCGAGGGCATGATTTCATACGTGTTAGCCTGTTTCTTCATTGCCATTACTCCAAGTTAGAATGGTCGCACAAGGCGTGCCAATTTATGTTAGCAAAAATTCGGTTTAGGCCCAATCAACAACGATTGATCGACAGACTTATACAAATTTTAATAAACATAAAAAGATTAGGTTTTGTGGTTGAGTTCTATGACTTAAACAGATTAAGGATTTCCCTGGAGGTAATTAAGTAAAAAAGGATTTGAATAGAAAATAATATGTATTTATTCAATTAAATTGTCACTTGTTATCAGTTACAAGAACTCAAACACGAATAAAGAAATGAAAAATACAACAATCAACAGAAAGAATAGAAGTGGGGATTGGAAAAAGCTACTAGTTTAATCTATTTCTAAAATAGCTAACTTAGAACTACTCATAGATAACTCTTTACGAGTGTGATTAGTGGTTGTTGATGATTCATTGATTGATCTTTGTATTTCTCTTGGCCTATTTATAGGCTCAGCCATATGAGAGAAAGAGATAACCTAAGTTCATGATTTCCTCAACAAGCCCATGATTTCCTCAACATGATACATATCCCATCTTTGATAGGAACCATTTTGCAAATTTGGTGCTTGATTTGATTTTGGCTCCTTAATCTCAACAACTAACTTTCAAATTGCTCAATTGCTAACTTTCTGGCCTTCCATTTAATATGTCATCATGCTACGTCCTTAACACATTTATCATGCCGCATTAGCATGCTTGTTGACAGAAATAATAAAAATAAATGTGGTCAAGATTATTCTTTGAAAGTAGTTTATGATTTCAATCGACAGATCATAATCGAACTTGGCCATAATTAATAGGCCTGTCGATAGAAAAATAAAATGTGGTGCAAACACCTTCAAAGAAAAGCTGATGCAAGCGATGTTGTGGAATGATTTGTTGTACTTCAAAGAAAAAAAAGCAAGGGTGGTTCTGGTCTTTTTACGATTAGAATTAGGTTTTGAAAAAATAAGAAAGTTAGGTTATGATTTTTGGAGAAGAATATGGAGATAAGGGGCGATTTGTCTTCATACATCATATTTTAACTCTTATTCTATGTGCATGTGCTAGAAATTTTGTAAATTTAGATGTAACTACTAATGGTAGGAAGATAAAGTAAAAAAATAATCAAAACGACAAGATATGATTGGCTCTCTGAAAACAAGGGGTGCTAAACCATTAGGGGATAAATTGAATTTTTCTTATTTATTTTAAAAGTAACCAATTACTTTTTTGTTTATTGTTTTTTTGTTTTCTTGGTGCAAATCGAACCAATAACTTCTTTCCCTAGCTAAACATTGAACATAAATATATAACAGGACCTAGATGGCTAGGTTAGCTAGGTTGTCCAGTAATGGAAAACCAAACCACCATTGATTGCCTTCAATCAAACCAAAACGCCATTGATTGCTACAATATTTTTGAAACAACAACAACTACAACAAAAACATAAATTATCGACTGAGAACAAAAGCAACAGACTGATAATAAATATAATTATCTCACAAGTTACAAAGCTATATATATATATAATACATATCACACATCAATACATAGATATATAGGAGAAGAGTAAGTAATTACTCGTGGGTGGTAAGTTGATTGGTTTATTAATGGAGCACAAAACGTTGCGGTCCAACATCTTCTTCAAATTGTCCTTTCCAACCTTGAGCAAATTCTTTAATGGTATGGGGTATGTACCGTTGGGGATTCGATGGATTAACCAAAGCTCTTGTAGGTTTTATTATGCAGTCATCACTTGGAGCAATAAAAGTTCCAAGCATGGTTTGACACTCTTTTGTATTTGTCACCACTCCATGTCTCGGACTTGAAAACTTCCCATTACTGGCAAGAAACTTCCCGACCATGGAATACAACTCACTTACGCAAATTTTACCATTAAACGGCATGGAAGCTAGCTTTTTGTTATGATGTAATGATTCACTTTTCTTTCCGCAAATGTATCTTCCTTGAATGTATTTAGTCAGTTTACCAATGATTCATCATGGCTTATATTTGCTTGACTCTTACTCTGATGACTGAGCGACTAAACCTTCGAATTCGGAGTGCCCTTTGTGCTAGGCACAATTGGCCATTACAAAAGACTTCTAATTCGGAGCACCCTTCGTGCAAGTCGCGATTGGCCGAATAAGCCTTTGAACTCGAAGTGCCCTTTGTGCTTGGCACAATTGACCATGACAAAAGACTCCGAATTTGGAGCGCCCCTCGTGCAAGTCATGATCGGCTGAATAAGACTCCGAATTCAGAGCACCCAGTGTGCTTGGCATAACTGGTCTTTACAAAAGACTGTGAATTTAGAGTGCTCCTCGTGCAAGTCACTATTGGTCGAATAAGCCTCCAAATTCGGAGTGTCGTTTGTACTTGGCACAACTGGCCATTACAAAAGACTCCGAATTTGGAGCGCCCCTCGTGCAAGTCATGATCGGTCGAATAAGCCTCCGAATTCGGAGTGCCCTTTGTGCTTGGCACAATTGGCCATTTCAAACGACTCCAAATTGAGCGTCCTAAATGCGAGTCACGATCGGTGAATAAGCCTCCGAATTCGGAGCACCCTTTGTGCTTGGCATAACTACCCATTACAAAAGACTCTGAATTTTGAGAGCCTCTTGTGTAGGTCATGATCGGTTGAATAAGCCTCTGAATTCGGTGCACCCTTTTATAGACACTCTATTTTTGACCGCCCTTAAGACTTGGGCGCCACTGATTGTTTACTTGGTGATGAGTTGTGAAGTGCAAAGGTTCGATTTCTTCGGCGAGGAGAGCGTCAAATCCCAACCTTACACCCCATTTTTGGACTAAAACTATTTTGACCAAAAATATTTGAGACCTTGAAACCCTCTCTTTCAAAATATTTTTGAAAAAGTTCTTACGATGTTCCGACGCTTGCATTTTGTTAAATGTTGCGTTTTTGATGCCGAGCAAGGACAAAGTAGAAATGAATAAAAGAGAGACAAACTCTTTGAAAAATCTTTCAAAACACCTTATCTAGGGGTTTGAGGTTGAAGAAAATGGGAGAGGAGAGAAGAAAACTAGTTTGGGAGAAGTTCGGCATGAATCCGAGTAGGATCGAAACTGAGCAGTTTTCACTAAAAAAGGCATATCTCCTTGAACACTTGGAATTTTGATGTGAGGATTCCACCATTGGAAATAAGACTTCTAGGGCTTCAATTTAGGCTTAAGAATGACCTGCAAAGGAGTCCAGATGAAGGAGTTATGTCCGGTTGAAGTCGGGCCCACAAAGTAGATTTTTCTGGCCAACCAAAGGTGGAGGATGTGGGCCATAAATGGGATTTTCTGGGCATGTGCCGGCCATGAATGGCCTATTCCGACCCCTTCCATCTAATAGTGATCCATGCCAGCCAACAATAATGAAGTGCGGCCATCAATGATGGCATGCCGCCATCGATGGAAAAAAAGGTAGTTTTGGCTAATATTTGTTCTCCATTTATTCTGATTGTCCCTTTTGGGATATTTTCGACCAAGGCTTGCATTCTTCTATATATAGAGGGCCTTCTCTATGGTTTTCAAGGTTAGAAACATATGAGGAGTAACATTTTGGGAGCCTCTCTCTCTAAAATTCTCTCTCTACGTTTCTCCCTCTCAAGAACCTTTATGCATAAGTGCATATAAGTGTAGACACACTTCTCCTTTGCCTATCAACCCTTAATCAAAGTTGTTGATCTTTGGGCTGAGGTTGCTTGAGGCTCTCTTGGAACTCCTTAAGGTGGTTTTGCTTGGTTTTGTTGCCTAAAAGTGTGCTTGGCTTCAAGAGGTATAACTCTCTCCCTTTAAGCTTGTTATTCATACTTGCTTTGCCATCTTTTTCCACCATTTCAAGGCTGGTTTTGGCATGTAAAAAGTTCTGTTTTTCAGTCCTAAAAGTGGTGGTTTGAGCCTTTGTGAGTTAGGGGGTTGTCCCCCATTTTTTGTGCTCTTTAGCTTGTTAAGCTTTTTGCACCATCTCTCATCACCTTTATAGCGACCCCGGTCTTTTCCCAAATTGATTATTGTATTCGGACTTAAGTTTAAGAGATTCCTTGTTGTTGTCATCCTTTAGGTCTATTTGATTGAGTTTTAGGATGTGTTGGCGTGTTTGGAGCAGGTTGGTTGAGCTTTGGAACCAAGCCCGATTGCCCAAAATTTTGCTTGTCATTTCGGCGGGGTTTGGCCGCTCGGCGGAATACAACCTTCGATATTTCTGTGTTGTGTTGGGCCTTTCGGCGGGGATTAGCCGCTCGGCGGAGTCTCTGTGTGCCGCTCGGCGGGAATTGACGCCGGCGGGAGCTGTATGAAAGTCTTGAGAGTGTGCATCCGCCGCTCGGCGGGGTTTAACCGCTCGAAAGGCTGCATTATAAAATGGCGAGATCAACTTTTGGACCATTTTCATCTCCTCTTGATTCTAAAACCCTAAAACCGTTTTCTCTCTCTCCTTACATACCTTCTCTCTTAGATTTGATCTACTTAGAGTGAGTTTCTAACCTAGATCCTTTATTAAAAAGATAGAGTGAGTCGAGGGCTTCGTTTTAATCTGAACAATTCTTGGTTTGAAGCACTTTGGATTTTGGATCATCATCTCTATCTTCTCCATTCGAGTTCTTTGCTTCGAGGTAGGGATTTCCTACTCCATTTATATGCTTTAATCCTAAGTGTTGGTATTTTGGTATGTGGGGGTAGTTTGTTAATTTTGGGAGAAACCTTAGGGTTTGGCTTAGATTAATTTGTATAATTAATTTAAGGGAAAAATGTGGAATTGGGTTTAATTCATGAAGTTGGGGAAATTATGAGATTAATGATATAGTTGGGTAGTTTAAATACTTACCTATGAGAATGTTGATTTTACATTTATTGTTGTATTTATTTCTTGTTTAGAAATAACTGTTTTGGGCTATCGGTGGAGGATAGTCGTGATTGTTGTAGACCTTGCATGTGGCTTAGGTATAACTGGAATTAAGTCACTTATGTTGTTGTTGAATTATCTTGAACATTACTTGTATTGATTATGTGTTGTATATGGCAATTGTGTGTTTCATTGCATATGCATGTTGTTTGGAGGAGATAGGGGATGAACTCCACGGTTTAGGGGAAGATAGGGGATGTACCTCTAAACCGGATTTGTTGGGAGGAGATAGGGGATGGACTCCAGTAGCATCACTCATATGTGTGCTTATTGATAATAGCAATATTGCTATTTGTTGTTGATATGATACATCATTATAATGTGTATTAGTTGGAAGTATGGAAGTGTTGTGGTTTGAGCTGTAGTCTCATTTATTTTTGTGATATCTGGATCACTATTATAGTTGGCCAGGTTCTGAGCCATAATGATGTAATTGGAAAGTTGAATAAATATTGGAAAGTGAAGGGTGTCATAGACAATATGTCATAGACAATGTAGACATTCGTGTCACGAAATTGGAAGTTGATTTATCTTGTGATTAACCATGTATCGAATGCTAATGCTTTAGTTAATTCATATGCTTGGTTTAGTATTTTTCTACTGGGCTGTGGCTCACCCTATATGGGAACTTCATTTTCAGGTTCAGGTGGTTCACTACCTCCCAAGACTTAGCTTGTGAGGATTTGGATTTGAAGACTTGCTTTATATGTTTTATTTGTTTTATTTGAACTATGTAAACATTCAAGCCTAGGGCTTTATTTGTTTTGAGTTAGAACTCATGGAATTGTGTCCAAGTGTTGGCTTGGCAAGATGTAAGCCCATAGGGCATTTATTTTGATGTTTTATTTCATGATACTCTGATGAATGGAATAAGATACTTTATTTCCTTATAATTCCGCATGTTGATATTATGTATTATGGGTTTATTTTTGAGGGCGTTACATTATCGAATCAATTTAATTTTTTATGTAGATGATATAAATGAATTACCCAACAAAATAAATAGTTTAAATCAATAGAACGAGACCCAAGGTGACCCCCACGGGCCCGAACAACACCCTCCAATGAAAACTGCAAATTCTAATATTTATTTTTGATTAGTCTACACTCTTTTACTCATTTGTTCCTTCACGTTTTGAATCTTGATGTGAGGCTATAACCACTAGAAAGTTTAGTTCCGAGGTTTCAGTTTAGACACAAAATTGATCTAATTTCGACTTCAGAAGAAGGAGACACGCCTGTTTGGATTTTTTATTATCAATTTTCAACTTTCAAAAAATTGCACCAAATATGCCAGTTATCCTCTAGTTCTATTACAGTATTTTTTTTCTTGATAACTCGATATCAACTTTGATGGACCAACTAATTGAGGATTAATCCCAATGTTCACTAACAGAGAGCTCAATTAAAATAAGAACAAAGTCCCGTATGGATCTGCCCGATAATTATATTACAGTATTACTTTGCATTTTCCTTTCTGCTTTTAAGTCATTATTACTGATTTAAAAACTTGATTAAAATTTATGTTAAAAAAAAGAGTACTCTTATCAATATTTAACATTCCTTTTTAATAATTTTTTAAAATTAGAAATATTGTTGGAGTACTGATTTAAAAACTTGATTAAAATTTATGTTAAAAAAATTACTCTTATCAATATTTATCACTCATTTTTAATAACTTCTTTAATTTAAATTTTTAAATCACAAACAAATAAATAATTCTAATAAATTAATGTTATTGTTTTAACAAAATAAATATTATATACAATTGCTTTTGACAACCATAATCTTGATAGAGTTTAAAATCAGCTCTCTCTTTTTTCTTTCTTTCAAATTTTGTGTCCAAATAATTCAGCATAAGTTATGTATATGAAAAAATGTCCAGTTTGTTAGTACAATTCGTCTTGAAATCTTCAATTAGTGGTCTTCGAGTCTTCAAAACTTGGCGATGATCTTGTTTATGTAGAATAGAAATTTGATACTTCAAGTTACGTTACTTAGTCACTTTCCTAAAGACAATATTTGCACCCACCAAAAGGTGTGCAGGGGGTTATAGGAAATTCACTTCCAGGATACAATGAAGCCTGATCTAAAGATCAAGTCTACCGGCGTCTGCACTGACAACAGTAGATCAGAATACTCTTGATATAATCAAGAAAAACCAAGACACTGATAATCAAGTTTGCAGAATTTGACTACCAATAAAAAAAGCAGAAAATTGCTTAAGGAACTCTTGATCGAAAACTCTAAATCAAGAGGAAGAGAGAGAGAGAGAGAGAGACTTGCAAGAATGCTTTTTGAATTTTGGATGGATTGAAATGGATGATTTCGCAACCTGTTTATAGGCCTTGATGCATTTGATCGAATGATCATGTTCCTTGATTGCATTCGACAAATCTGATCGTTGGATCGACGATCTATGGTACAGATCATTCCGACTCGAATAGATGCATTGACTAATCATATCTGATCACGATCGGGTGCCATCTCATTCGCATGATCACGCGCATATTTCAATGAACGACTATGATCAAATTGCTCCAGATCGAACAAGCAACCGTTCGATCGGTTGGTTGACTCATCGCTAACAGATGCCACATCACTGCCACATGGAGCTGACTATATTCCACATCACCCATGCCACTTTGGATCCACGTCATTGCTCTAACCTGTCCTTTGCAAATAGGAAAGCGCCCTTATGGCGCCTTGCGCCGATGCGTCCGTGCAAAGTGCGCTATCAAACACCACATAGCCTACTACCCATGCAATGCGCACGTGTGCAGATGGTACTAAGCACCATCCTTGCGATGTGAGTGCATACACACTAGCATCCATCCCATAATACCATATTCAAAAGAATATTCCATGTAGCACTTTATTAAGTGCTCCATATTTTCCTCTCTTTCCAATGTGGGACAAAGTCCCCAAGCTAATTTCATGCTTTCCAAAGAAAAATATGGAAGGTTTTGAAAACACCCAAAAACTAAACAATAAATTTTGAAAATCCATTTTGAAAATTCCCCAACACAGTTTTATTGTTATTTTTTTATGTAAGGATAGAGTTTTAGTAAATTTGTTAGTACTCAGAAAAATAAAGTATATAGAGTTGATGCATTTTGATTATGTCCACACAACATCAACTTTAAATATATATACCATCCATTTCATTTGAATTACACATGACTTTATAAAATTTAAAAATAATTAAAAATTTTCCTAGACCTAATATTCAAATATTAATTTTTTAATTTTGGTTCTATATATTGATTCTAGAGTTGAGTTCTCTACAGGTGTTTGTGCTAGATTAGCAAGATTATTGTTTTTACTTATTGCTTCTTGGTGGTTGTACAAAGTAATGAAGAAAAGAAACGACAAGAAACGCAAGGAAAATTTCTTCAAGCGAAATGGTGGTTTCTTGCTACAACACAAGTTATCTTTAGTTGATGGTAGTGAAAAAATCAAATTGTTTAATTCGAAGGAGTTGGAGAAAGCCACCGATCATTACCATGAAGAACGTATTCTCGGCCAAGGAGGCCAAGGTACAATTTTGTTTTCCTTTCATTATCTAAAGCTTACTACTAATTTCTTATCTTGCATTGATTTATTATCAAACATCTAGAGACATTTTATACATGGATCCTTCCTTGGGTTGGATAAGGGTCAAGAATATGAGGGCACTTTGATTTTTTTATGCCAAAAGTCAGCACAACACTCGTATAATATATTTACATATACATACAGACACGTGTATTGGACTTGTATATAGCGTGGTAAGCACGTATGTGAGCCAATATTTGTCATAATATTTTTATTGAAAAATCAAATACAATCTTTCCTAATTAATTTAACCATAATTAAGTAGTTATGCTATTTCATAAATCTAGATTTGATTTGCAAGAAAATTTATGATTTTTGTTTTCTCTAACTTTAATAAGATTTCTTTATTGTTTATTTTTCTAAATTTTTTTAATCAACCACTTACTTTCAATTATTTTTCCAACAAGTACTGTTTACAAGGGCATGTTGTCAGATGGAAGAATCATGGCTGTTAAAAAGTCTAAGGTTGTCAACGAAGGACAAGTTGAGCAATTCATCAATGAAGTTGTCATTCTTTCACAAATTGTCCATAGGAATATAGTCAAGCAAACGTTCTTATGCTAATATATGAGTTCATTCCAAATGGAACACTCTCTCAACATATTCATGATCCAAACGAGGAGTTCCCACTTTCATAGGAGATGCACTTTCGGATTGCCACAGAAGTTGTCGGAGCTCTTTCCTACTTGCATTGTGCAGCTTTCGTACCCATCTATCATCGAGACATTAAGTCAACCAACATACTCCTAGATGATAAATACAAAGAAAAAGTTTCTGACTTTGGAACGTCAACATCAATTGATGTTGATAATACTCATTTGACCACACAAGTATAGGGGACATTTGGGTACTTGGATCCAGAGTACTTTCAATAGAGCCAATTTACTAATAAAAGTGATGTTTATAGTTTCGAAGTTGTTATTGTTGAGCTTTTAACTGGGCAAAAACCAATCTCTTCCACTAGATTCGAAGAAAGAAGGAGTTTAGTCACATACTTTATGGAATCAATGGAGGAAAATTGTCTACTTGAGATTCTTGATCCACGGATTTTCAAGGACGATCGGAGAGAAGAGATGATTGTTGTTTCTCACCTCGTAAAAAGATGCCTAAACTTGAATGGGAGTGGCACAACTTTATCGTTTGATGTCCATTCACTATTGCATACCATGTAGTGAAGTATAAACTATACATATAATGCTTGTCCATTCTAGATATTTACCATAAAGCTTTGTTATTCAAATGTTAATTATGTACTAGTATGTAATGTTACAAACATATGTACTAATTACTTATGCTTCGGATTGGCAATAATAGTTGTTTTCTATACCATATTTTCTATTGATACAATCATTCACCTAGAATAAACTGGATTCATTTTTTTGATTGAATACCCAAAAAGCTACTCTAATCTTGATCAAATCCACAACATTAATCCAACTAGATTGAGCTCTATTGAAGATGATATCATTCCTGTGTAGTCCATAAAGTCTCACATAGTCGCAAAGAAAAGTTATGTCCATATTTGTTTCTCCAAATTAGAGTAACCCCACCTAAACCACCACTCTCAAAATCTCAATCCAGACTTTCCGAGCGAAGTTACATAAAAAGAGAGGATGTTTGGTTGATTCCTCATGTGCAATATAAATCGCCAAAAGACTTGACAGAAAAGAAAAAAAAATAAAAACTATTTTTGTTTATCTTCCAAATTAAGTTGTCCTTAGAATTAAGTCTCAATTGGATTGCTTCCAATAAGTTGAGTAATATTCCACATAATTCTCTTGTTTCTCATTCAAAGAAAAACCTTCTAAATCTGAAATCCGAAACTATGTTGTTGTTCTCATCAACAGAACAAGCCTCAGCCATACTTTACAGTCTTTTTGCAAAGAAAGTTTAAAAAGTCTAGAAAATCTGTGTGTTTGAAGAAACAATTATGAGACCATTTATCCTTCCAAAAACTTATCTGCAATTTGTTACGCGGTTTTAAGTTGAAGTTTTCGTTTTAACACTATCCCAACTCTATCAATCATAGGACTCTAGCCAACCTCCACAATTGCTTTCCATATACCAGAAGCAACACCTTCCCTTATTAGCAATGGGATTGATCATTCATTCCTATTACCATTATATTTGTGAACAATAAGCTACCTCTATAAAGGGTCCTTTTTTCTCTCCCGAATCTCCACCATCATTTTGAGAAAAGGGATGAATTCTTTAGTCTTACAAGAATAACACCCAACCCGCCAAACTCCTTTCTCGTTGTCACTTTTTCCCAATTCACCGAATCTCTTCACAACCACCCCAAAGAAATCATCTCTATAATTTTTCCATTCTATTTTCCACTATTACAGGCATTCTAAAAAACAGACAAGTAGTACATTGGTAAATTGGACAATGTTGCCTTAATCCGTGTCACCCTTCCAGCAATTAGCCAGTCTATCCCTAAATCATCAAATTTCTCTGCATATTTGTAATCTAAAGGACTGTTATTGTGTTTCCTATGGTATTGTATTCAAACTCTTACATTTAATGGAGTTCCACATCAAACGGTAAATGCTGGTGAAGTCTTTTGTGCTCTAAAGAATTTCTCAGAGAACTTTATTTATTTATTTGTTATTAGAGAAATATTATTTAACAATAGTAAACTATTTTGCTGATATATAACAGAAGTCTTTTATTATTAGTGTAGATTGTGGTCAATTATGACAGCTGAGGAATATCAAGACTTCTTCTACATAAACATTTGAAAGAGGTTGAGACATCTCTGTTTAATTAAATTAAATTAGTATATTACTCGTACACAACTACCTCATCAAGAGGGAAATAACATAAAATATGCAAAATAAAAACAACATAAAATCTATAGACGAAGAAGAAAAAAAGAAAAGAAAAGAAAAGAAAAGAAAAGCATGGTTTTGCAGAAAAACTACTCCTCCTCTTCCCTCCTCCTCGTGCTGTTGTAGCTGCTGCTATGGCTAACAAAAACATTAGCGCTTTCTTATGCCAAGCCTGGTTGTCCAAAATACTGCGGAGAAGTTAGAATTCCATATCCTTTTGGAATAGGTCCCAATTGTTACTTGAATGAATGGTTCTCCATAGGGTGCAAGAACTCAAGCAGCAACAACAACGGAGTCACACCTTACTTAATAAAGATCAATCTTAAGGGGCTGGAAATTTCATTCAATGGAAGCTACCTTCAAGTCAACAATCCAGTAACATCTCCCAATTGCCCCATCAACAACAACGTAAACTCAACTTCAAGCATTGACTTGAGATTTAGCCCTTTTCACTTTGCAGAAACATCTAATGTATTCATGGCCACGAGCGTTGCTTAGACCAACATTACTAGGCATTTTGTCTAGCAAACGTACACAAAAAGTACGCTTTGTATTTTGCCTAGCCACTTTATATTTATGTCCATTGTGACTATCTATTTTAGCTAGTCATACAAACTAACTTAATTGATTTTCAACCAAAAAAAAAAAAATCTTATATACACAAAATAAAAATGATACCTTTTGAAAAGAAAAATTCTTAAGACCTCGAATTTCCTTGGCTGAAACTCGCCTCGAATCATAGGTGGAAGGCTAACTCAACATACCAAAAACAACTCAGAGCCACATCACTAATAAAGTTTCATTAAATTATAAATTGACCCCAAAAATCTGACAAAACTATAAAAATAGAAATAGTTATTAAAAACTCATATAAACATGGAATTAGTAATTATATGCGTTTAATTACAACCCTTCGAACTGAAATAAAAGATAGTTTGGATTATAATTCTGAATTAGAAAGTGAGTTAAATAGATTAAATTCTCTTTTGGTTATTGCCTCAAGACAATCTATAATAAATTATAACCAAAGAATCGCTAGTATTAAAAATTAAATATCATTAGAAAAGGTAAGTGTAGATTATCAACGGAAACTATTATAGGAGTTAATATTAAAATAGATCCTTAGAATCACCGCAAATTGGTATCAGAGCCTAGTTTCTCGGCTTGCATGAGTATTAAATATAGTGAAGAAGTAGAATCTGATAATTTAAATAATAATATAACAAAATAATACCTTAATTAGGCTATTAAAGAAATTAATGAAAAACTTAGAACTAATCAATTAGAAATAATAAATGCAATTAGACATTTTGTACAAAATCCGGAAAAACAAGTAGCCTGTTTCGAAGAAAAATAAAAAGAATTAGACCTATATCCTTATCCATATAAAGGAAATAATATGGAGAAACCCTTTTAATTAATCTTACCTGCAAAACAAAAAGATAATGGAGTTAAGTAGCTATAGCTTAAAACATTTAGAAGAAATGGTTGAAAAAGAAAATGATAATGAAATAAAATACAAGATAATATTACAAATAGCTGAACTATTAGAAATGGTAGATGAAGAAATAATAGAGGAAATAAATAATGAGAGAATAGAATTAGAAGATGATATCTACAAACAATAAGGATTAATCAACTTGGGAGAAATGAAACACATTTCCCTTGAAGAATTAGAACAAATAATGAGAAATAATGACGCAGAAAAAGAAAAAGAAAATAATGTACTAGAAAATTTCGAAAACATAGAAAAAAATAATGCCTTGGAAGAAAAAACTAATAACATTAATGATATGGACATGGCAGTAGTAAAACAAGAAGGAAGTAGTTCGTCTACCTCACCTAATCCAAATCATCCAGATTTTAGAAATTTTACCAGAAAACAACTAGAAAATGATACTAGAAATTATGAATATAGAAGAAGAACGAGACATTATAGTTATCTAAATAGATGGTCTTTTGCTAGAGGAACGTCCAATTATGCTGATTTTACGCCTAAGAAGGAAGTATTCTTAAGGGAGGTACCATTAAAACCATTAAGTAATACAGGGTATTTATTATATATTGATTGTGCTACAAATACAAGTGAGGTAATAAAACAATGGAAGAGAGGCATGCACCATGTCTTAAATATCTATAGCAACAGTTGGAGTGCGCAAAGTTTTCTAAATTATATTGAACATAACTTTACGGGTATAGTAGCAAGCTAGAATGACAACCTGAGAGAAAGTGACAAAGAAAAATTAACAACAAAAACTACCCCGGAAAGTATGTTAAACCTATTTGTAAAATATATTGAAGAAGAATTCATAGGAAAATAGTAGGATGAAGATAAAAGAAAAAGAGAATGGGTTAGGAAATTAATATAGAAATATGTAATATGGAATATATACAAAATTATATATGCGAATACTCCTATTATTATTATCAAATAGGTAGAAATAAAATTCATTTAATCATGTTTTTTCATAAATTACCATATCCTATAAATGTTAATATAGAAGAAAAATATGAAAAATGGTTAAAAGAAATAAGAGATACCACAAGTGACACCTTGGGTCATAGAATTAAATATCTAACAGAATGGGTAGAACAGGAATGCATGAAAATGAAACAAAAAATAAAAATGAAAAAAATATATTTGCATTGCTAGCAAACATCTAATTCATGCGGATGTGAGCTTTCAAGAAGAAAAACATACAATAAGAAAAAGAAAACATTTTATAAAAGAAAAAGTTTTAATAAGCAAAGAGGAGAAAAATATAAAAGAAAATATTATAAAAAAAACCCTATAATTTCAACAAAAGAAGAAGGTTTTTTTTAAAAAATAATTATTGTCTAGAAGGAAAAAAGACTTGTAAATGTTGGGCATGTGGAGAAATATGCCACTTTGCTAATCAATGCCAAAATAAAAAGAATAATAAAATAATAGAATCCTTGGGAAGTCCGGATTATGTGGAATTAGAAGAAGAAGAAGCTTTAGAATTAGCTTTAGGAAATAATAAAGGAATAATAGAATTAATTGAAGAAATAAAAATAGAAGACAAAGACTACAGCGACACCGAAGAAGAGTTAAATTTTATAATGACAGAAGAAATAAGTATAGAAAATTTGAGAGGAGAACAATTTGTCATAGAAAATTCTCAAGAAAAAAAAATAGAAAAAGATAGGATATTACCAATAATATGAAAGACTGGAAGGATATATTGAAACTAATAATTGTGAATATGAGGTAGGAGAAATAAATTTAATAAATTATGAAAATATATTAAAGAATAATAAAGATAATAAATATAAATATATGCATATAGGGAGTGTACAAATACAAATTATACTGTTATTTGACAAAGGACAAGATATAGATATATATATATGTGTGTGTGTGTGTGCATTTTTGTGTGATATTAGACAACGAAATTTTGGAAGGTTCATAATTAGCGGAATAAAAGACAATCTATGTGGGGAATCATTAGGTTTTAATTGCAAACCAGGATATTATATTAGCTTAAAAGATGGATTCATAAATAAATTTTTAACTCTTAAAATAAAAACTGTAGGGATAGATATGCATCAAAACCACCTATTCATTAAGAATATTTTGGAAAATAATATATAAGTTAGATAATACCATAGATCCTAAAATGCAGCATAAAATTATAAAAGCAGACAAATTTGAACATACTAATGGAATACCAATAGATAGAATTACACCTAAAAGAATAAATCCTAATGAGATCAAGTTAGATAATCGATGGATAGCAAGTTTCAATAATCCTAAAAATATTACAAAAAGAAAAAATATAATTAAAATTGATAGTACCGGAAATATTAAAATAGAAACTCCTAGCACAATAGAAAATAATGAAGAAATAGATAACATAAGCATATTGTCAGAAAGACACTCTATAGATAATTCTAGTATACAATCTGGGAGGAGTTCAGTTAACAAAAGAATAATAGGATATAGAACTACCTGTGTGCCAGTATATGAAGATGAGGAGAATCTTATGGCATGGACAAAAGACAATGAAGAAGAGGCACAAAAAGAATATGATACATTTGTAAAACAATATAGCAAAAAGAATGAAGAAAATAAAATGTCATTATCATACACTAATGTTAATAGTATATATATACCAATAAAAATACACAAAAGAAAGATTTAATACTTACGAACTATGTGCTTAATTAGATAGTGGATACTCAGTATGTTTTGAAAAAAGGAAACTCATTCCCGAATATATGTGGAAAAAGCAAAATCCACCATTAATAGTTCAAATGGCTAACAATAGCACAATGATACATAACGATGCTATAGAAAATTTAGTTATCAAAATTAATTCAATTACCTTTATCATTCCTATACTTTGGGCAACCAATCAACCATCACATGATGTAATTATAGGCAATAATTTTCAAAGATTATACAACCCTTGTACGTAAACGTTACACTCTGCTATATTTACAAATAACAATAAGCTAGTTGAAGTCTTAAAACTAAAAGCGGCTATTACACATCACAATATTGATTTTGTACGCAACAAGCGTGGTGAAGAGGTAATCTCTCCAACTGGTGCGAAATTACACTAAGTATTAAAGAAATTAGTATTCAAGAAGAAATTCAAATAGAACAACAAGAAAGATGCAAAATTTTATATAGTGAAGTTTCATTAAAATTTTGGCACAAAGATAAAAGTATAACTAAAATACTTAATCGATCCTAATAAAATAATTAGAGTAAAACAAAGAGTATACACTTATAATGATATAGAGGAATTTAGAAAAGAAATAGAAGATCTCAAACGAAAAGGATTAATTAGAGATAGTAAAAGTCCACAAAGTAGTCCAGCATTTATGGTCATAAATCATGCTAAGATTAAAAGAGGAAAGGCTAGAATGATAATAAATTACAAAAAATTAAATGATAATACTAAAAGAAATGGTTATTTTATTCCAAATAAGCAAGTCCTTTTTAACAGAATACAGGGTGCCTCATGGTTCTCCAAAATGGACTGCAAAAGTGGATACTGGCAAATAACAATGAATAAAGACAGCATTCCACTAACAACCTTTAGTGCACCACAAGGACATTATGAATGGCTTGTAATGCCATTCGGGTTAAAAATGCACCTCAAATATTTCAAAGAAGAATAGATAGCATCTTTAAAGAATTGAATAATATTTGTCTTGTATATATAGATGAAATTTTAATTTTTTTCAGATCCATAGAACAATATAAAACAGATATTAAAATAATAACAGAAAAATGTGACAAACATGGAATAGTATTAGGTGAAAAGAAATGCGTGTATGCACAAAAGGAAATAGAATTTTTAGGACTTGAAATCAAAGGAGGAACAATAAAAATACAAAGTCATGTTCTCGAGAAAATTAATAAATTTCTTGAAATTTCTTGATAAAATCACGGAAAGAAAACAATTAGAAAGATTTTTAGGATGCTTAACATATGCCTCAAATTTTATAAGAAACTTAGCCAAAATAAGAAACCTTTATAAAAGAAACTAAAAAATGATGAGAGTTGGACTTGGAACTTAGCCGACTCCACTGTAATAAAATTCTTAAAAGAAAAATGTAAAGATTTACCTACCCTAACTCGTCTTAATGAAAATGATGAGCTAGTACTAGAAATTGTTGCAAGTAACAATCACTAGTACGCAGTTTTAAAAATAAAAGAAAATAATCAATTATGCAGATATTGTAGTGGAAGTTTCAATCAAGCTGAATGTAATTATTCCACCATGGAAAGAGAATTATTAGCCATAGTAAAAGGAATAGAAATTTTTTTAATAGTTTTGGTACCAAAACTGTTTTTAATAAGAAATGATTGCAAAAGCTTACTAGGTTACATAAATAAGAATTTATCTAACATGCAGGCGCAAGGGAGGCCTGTACGATGACAACTCTGGTTAAAACAATGTACTTTTGACATAGAACATATTAATGATAATAAAAATAGTTTAGCAGATAACCTAACTCGAGAACTTGCAGATGGCATCCACAAGACTTACACCACTAGAGAAGGAAACACTTCTGGCAGAAACTCAAGAAGTGCTGGACTTGGTGACACAAGATAGTGCTGAAACTATCAGAAAAATACAAACTACAGGAAAGAGCCGTTCTGTGAGCGAGCTTATTAGAACAACCCATTTGGTAACAAAAACCTTTTTAAGATTAGAAGCATTATATTCAATTCTGCAACTCCCTGATGACATCCAAGATGAAATAAAAAGATGTACATTTATTAAGTTATTTCTAAAATGGTATAAAG
Source organism: Camellia lanceoleosa (assembly GCA_025200525.1). NCBI lineage: Eukaryota > Viridiplantae > Streptophyta > Magnoliopsida > Ericales > Theaceae > Camellia > Camellia lanceoleosa. Next base: position 107,087,137 of record CM045762.1, on the reverse strand, counting down.
AATGTGTCACCTATCTGGGAATTCAGTGGTGCTACTTTAATGGACAAACCGCCTTGTACAGTTATAGAATGTTAAAAGTTTCCTTTGATCCAAATAAGGTCATCAAGCTAAAAGATACTTTGGTTCAAATATGGAAATTGGGAATAATCAATACATTCGACGTTCCACCTCACCCACAGAGTACTATGTTCACTCAGCTCACCAAATTCCAACAATTCATGTTTAGAATAATTTATAAAGTCTTTGAAGAATATCCAAGCATGGCACCCATCACATTTACAACTACTTAAATAGAGGATGAACATCTAAATGCAACTTATTATCTGATAAAAGTCAAAGACAAGAAAGACGTAATCCCCTACAAATGTGATTGGTTCAAAGATTGGAACAAACCTTTTATATTACATCTAACACAAGTAAAGGCGAGAGGATTTTTCCTAATATCTCATGAAACTACAGAATTAGCAAGGGTTGGATTCAAGTTAGTTCATTATGGAAGAACTATGTTTGCAATAACATCATCCTTTGCAGAAAAATTAATTGTTCCAAGACTCCCTTATGAATCAGTATATGATTATTTGGAACAGGTAGAATCGGGGACATATTTATCTAAAAAAGAATGTAAAATTTTGGAGAAATATCTAATGGAACAAGATCTGGAAGGATGGGATGAGATGTTTGAAGAATATGATGAGAACTATGATCTTAGTAATATCATGGGTGATGAAAGGGTGTGGAATCTAGACAATGCAATGGATTGATAAAACCATGGACAGTTTGGCAAAACCATGGGCTGAAAACTACACTTCCATGTGACTACCCCACCAAGTGTCTCTTGTTCATAAATACATCAGCATATAGCCATGCCACCTACTTGTTTGTCTCTTGTTTTTCTTCTAGTAACAATAAAGTATAAAATATAAAATATTGTATAAGCTGGTTGAAATCCAAACTTTGAGATCAAAAAGGTGCCTATATAATGGCCTTGGGAGAGAGAAAAAGGGCACAAATGATTGAGAGTATACTTGAAACTAAGAAAGAAGTCTGGTTTTCAGGCCTTCTTAGAGCAAACATTACTCTAGCAATCCAACAGTCAACAGACACCCATTTCTTTGTAAATCCTTGTTCAATAAATAAAAAAGTCTTTCATTTCAAGTGTGTTACTACTATATGTCGAGTTATTGATCTTAGGTCTCCTACATAACCAAAGAAGCAGTTTTTGAAGTTACGGTCTGAGGTAGGAAACAAAACAGATCTATGCTGAGCCTAATCTAAGGAAGGAAAGGTTGAGGTTAGCCACCTCTGTAAACTGGAAGCTTGCAAACACCAGAGCCCTACGCCGACTATGTTCAGGTAACAGTCAAAATCTTTATATACTGTTCTTAATTTGGAAGTATAATGGGCCTAAAATCAAAACATCTAAAATTTTTTCCTTTCTATAAGCTTCTATCACCATTTCTATATCCAAGACTTGTTGCTAAACCATAATCAAGTACTAATATTAATCGCAAACAGTCACCAACGTCGTGAATTTTTACAAAATCTACTAAATATTGGTGTTGCTAAAGATATAGTATTTACCAGAAAAAGAATTGATAAAATATCTCAAGAAATTGCATATTATCAAGAACAACTAGGTTTTAAAATTAAAAAAAAAATTCCTTCTTTTTTCCACATCACTTGAGCCAAATTTGAGCCACAAAAATTTGAGCTACTAAACAAATCTCCTTTTGAAAATATAAGAGCGCATGCAAACTCACAAATTAACCTCAGTAAAACTATCTAAATTAGACCATATTCATATTAATAGATACGACTTAGGTAGTGATTGGTTCCTGGGGATGAAGTGGAATGGAATAATTATTTCATCAAAATATTTATTTCATGTTTGATTGAGAATAAACATTGCAAACAAACAAATAAATAAAACACATGCAAATAGAATCATTGTGACATTTTTGTTCTGGGTTCGCTCAAGTGGGGATAGGCACGCTCAAGCAGAAAATCCTATCCCCCAATATCTTTTGAGTTTGCAAGCGGGATACTCGAGTGTAGGAAGTGGCGCTTGAGCGGGGAATGTAGGCTCCCAGTTGTTTTCCTGTAGCTCTGCAAAATTTCTGAGGCATGTCATTCTACACTCGAGCGGGGGAATTGTCGCTTGAGCGGGCTCCTTAGTTTGTGTCTTACGCTCGAGCGGGGAAAGCGGCGCTCGAGCGGGCTACACGAATTCAGTAGCTTAAAAACACGATTCTAGATCTTCTCTTCCACTCTTTCTTTTCTACTTTCCCTCCCCTTCTCTCTTACCCGAAAACCCTAGTCTCTCACTCTAAAATACCTCCTATGCTATTAGGATTTGGCTTAGATCTCCTAACAAAAAAGTGAAGAACACTTGGGGATCATACTTTTCCACCGATTGGGTCTTGGTTTGATCTTGATTTGGCAAAGGATTCTCCTAGGTGGCTCCATTTTCGCCCTATTGTAGAGGTAGGGATATTTTTATCCTTGTATTTATTTGCTTTGAATGGATTTCATGTGATTGTGATTTACAAACCAATTTGAGAACATTGTTGGATTACCCCCAAATTTCTATATAAGAAACCCTTGTAATTGCTTATTGTTTAAAATTTTTTATACCCTCCTCTCTAACATGTATATGAATATTATTGAAACCCCAAACTTTCAATTGAGTTGAAAACCCTTTAATTAAATGAAATTTCCTTAAATTCTTGACATGTTGTGATAACAAAAAGGGTGACAAATGAGGAAATTGTTATAGTAGGTAAATTGAGGTTTGGGTGTTAATTTCTTCAAATGTGGTGTTGTATCCCATTCCTTGGTTATGTTGGATGTTTGTTAATTGAAGTAAAATGTGATTGAATTGTTGATTGTGTATGAGTTCGGGGGAGAGTCACTTTTGAAAATGTGGTGTTGTGTTGGTACCCCATGCGGGGGGTTTGAAAGGTGCCCAATTGCCCTGTCTAGGCTTATCGCTGGACGAATGTAGGAAAAATGATTTTTGGGTGTCCACATAGTCCCGCCGTATAATAACCGGCGAAAGTGGAAACACAGATGATTTTCTTTAGGTGGCCACTCCATGCCGTATGATAGCCGGCAAATGTGGGGATGGTTTTACACAACAGAAAAGGTTAGTTTGTGTTGGACTCTTACATGTGGGTTCATAGGTTGCCATCCATGGTTGTGATTGTTTAATGTGTAATGCTTGGTGACATGAATTGCTTAGCCCTTAATGATCCAAATTATAATCTATCACTCTTGCATTGCAATGTCTCGCATTAATTGATTAGGTTCACTTGTGGAGATACATTTCTTGTTCTGTTTTGTCACAAGAATATCATGATCCCATTTGAAAAGATTAAATAATTGGTTAAATGTATTCCTACTGGGCAAATAGCTCAACCCTATATTTTTTTTAGGAGTTGAGGAAGTGTTACCCCCTTGATGGATGGGATCCAGTGGAAGCTCCATTTTTTTTTTTTTGTTTTTTGGAAGAAGTTAACTCATGGGTGTTTTGACATTTTAATTTAGAACTTTTGTAATGAGCCTACCAAACTGTTTTGTTATTATTGTAAGCCCTTGGGGCCTATATTTTGTGAGGTTATCTAATTCGTTGAACTGTATTTGAGTACTAAATTTTGGTGAGATTGCACATGATGAATTGTGATCCTTCAACTTCTAGTTTAATGAAAAAGATGACCTTTGGGAACATTCTTGTGTTTGTTTTGGTCTATTGTAGTGAGGAAATTCCAAGGCGTTACAAATGATATCAGAGCCTAGGTTTGAATACCTTGTGCTCGTAGGGAGTGGCGTGTGTCACAATAGGGTCCCTGGACTAGGACGGCATGCTTAGAATACTTTGCGTATTACGTGTTTTTATATGATTATGTGGGTATGGGGTTAGAACTCTATGATATAGCTTTCGTCCGTTGTATCCTTCGAAATCCTTTTGGAAAGGCACTTGATCACCGCTCTTTCCACTTGGAGGTCTTCAATTGTCATGGACCTAGCTAATATCTTAAGAGGACAACTCATGTGTGCTTGTGTGTGAATGTATGCATGGTTGTTTGGATTATTCAAGATGTATCATGTTGAGGATTAAGAGTAGAACACCTAGGCGTAGAAAGTTGGCCTTGAATTTAATAATGTGTCTATTTCAGACATCTTTGGAGCTCATGAGACCTCGCCGGGGAGGCCGGAACGTTCCAACCTAAACTGAGATCCCTCCACAAGAGAAAGGAGTGGGTCAAAACAATATACCCGTTCCACCAGCCCAAGAAGCTATGAGGGCCTTGGCTAGGGAGATGGCGGGGCTCTCAGGGAGTCCATGGAAATATTAAGAGCCAAGCAAGCGGCTAGAACCATTGAGGGAGAATCAAGAGCTGCCTTTTTGAAAAATGAGTTCTTTCATTCTAATCCCACCGAGTATAGCGGCGAACCTGATCCGATGAAAGCAGACGAGTGATTAGAGCAAGTGGTCAAGTCCTTCAAAATCTTAGACAGTCATGAGAACGAACAGTAGGTGGCTTTAGCGGCCTACCAATTGAAGGGCGAGGCCGGGCAGTGGTGGAAGGCTGTGAAACATAGAGTGGAACATACCTAAGAAGCATTTGTGCAAGCGTTCCAAGACAAATTCCTTCCTTCCACAGCTAGGGAGCGGTCGAGGAAATAGTTTGAAGAGTTATTACAACTAGATACACCTGTGGCGGAGTTTGAAGCCAAATTTACTAGCCTCTCGCGTTTTGCACCCGAACTAGTAGCAACGGAAGAGCGAAGATGCCTTGAGTTTGAAAAGAGGTTGAGGTCAAAAATTCTAATGAAAGTGGTTGGCAACATGATACGTGATTATGACCGTTTGGTTGAAGCAACAGCTTATGTGGAGATCATGGTAGAAGCCGAAGAGGCGAGGCAAAGGTTGAAGAGGACAGGACATTCAGATACTAGGAATGACACTAGTTCCTACAAAAGGTCTAGGGGTTCATCATCATCTTTCCAATCGTCTTCACCACAAGTTAAATCTTCTAGTCATGTGATGAGTGAAAGTTTGAGAAGTATGACCCGAACGACCGGTGCTTGTTACAGATGTGGCCAGATGGGTCACAAGGCTATAGAATGCGAACACAAGAGTGGAGTGCGATCCCAACCTATGCAACCACAGGGTCAACCTCAGAATAGGGGCCAGTCCCAATCTTGTTATCAATGTGGTCAGCCAGGACATTTAAATAAGTTTTGCCTGCAGAAGGTAGGGACTCCAAGTGTGGCAGGGTCTAGACAGTCTGGAGGTTTCCAGATGGGTCTGGGTCTGGGTCAGAGACAATCATATCAACCAGCTCAGTCAGGGCAAGCATCTAGAAAAGTTCAAGGAGCCACGTCTGCTCAATCTGCGCAACAAACGTATGCTCAAAGGAGTGAGGTAGGGGAACAGAGGTCGCAAGGAAAAGTGTATGCTGTTACCGCTTCTGAGTAAACATCTGGGCCATCAGTTGTGAGAGGTACATTCCTTATTTTCAATACTTGGGCTAGTGTGTTGATTGACACTGGGGCATCACATTCATTTATTGCCACATCTTTTGCATCATTGTTGGGGTTAGAAAGTAGGCAACTACAACCTTCACTCACAGTAGAGTCACCAGTTGGGGTAAGGTTACCCTGAGCCAGGAGTGTCAGAGGGTTCACAACTTTCATTTAATTTCATCTTGTTGGGAATGTCAAGTTTTCACATCATCCTTGGTATGGATTGGTTGTCTACTTATCGAGCGACCATAGATTGTTATCGAGAGAGAGTTACAATGTGCACTGCTGGCAGTGATTGTTTCACATTCCTGGAGGACAAGTACAGTAGATGTTTACCTCCCTTGTGCCATCCACATGGTCGGGACGAATTTAACTTCCTTTTGGCCACTATTCTGGATGACGGAAGTGAAGTAGTCCGGGGTGAATTTCCAAAGGTGGTGTGTGAATATCTCGATGTTTTTCCTAAAGATCTTACAGAATTACCTCCTCGTAGGGAAGTAGACTTCACTATAGACCTACTCCGGGGTACCGCACCTATCTCCTTGTCACCATATAGGTTTGCCCCAACTGAATTGGTAGTTTTGAAGGAACAGTTACAGGAATTACTCAATAAGGGCTTTATACATCCTAGCACCTCACCGTAGGGAGCCTCAGCCTTGTTTGCAAAGAAGAAGGATGGATCCTTAAGATTATGCATCGACTACCGTAAATTGAACCAAGCCACAGTTAAGAACAAGTATCCCCTGCCCAGGATAAATGACCTATTTGATCAACTTAAAGGCTCTCATTGTTTCTCCAATATAGATTTAAGGTCGGGTTATCACCAAATCCGAGTCAGGGAGGAGGACATTCCTAAAATTGCTTTCCGTTGTAGCTCGACTTCTTCGCGCCCCCTTTCAAAGAGCTCGAATTGGTCCCACAGTTCGGACTCCTATCATAGTTCTGAATCTAATCTCACAAAGTGCAATGTGAAACTGATAAATACCAAAGAGTCCAATCCGGCAAATCATTTTGAAAAATCGATTTTAAATCAAATAATGCTAAAATTAGACTGCTTTGCCAGATTACAAAGTCGCCACCTAAATATTTTGTTTTGGGAAATTTAGGAAACCCTGACTCGTGCCAAAGGCCACATGTCTGTCATCACCAAAGTTGCCTCCTCGAACTTGGGTACGAGAGGAAAAGTCTGAAATGAGCACCCACTTCCGATCAAAGATCGGCCTCTACTATCATGATATATTGTTTTATAAACCTTATGTGTTCTTATTCCGGTTATTAGCTAACTTTACTATGTGACGCACACAAGCAAGTATAGACTAAAATCGCAAGAATTGGAACATTTCAACTCATGTTTGTTTTGGAAAATTGTTTGAATTTGCCACCCTCAAGTGGGCTAAAATGCGGATTTGCCATCAAACATGATGGGCTTAAAACATGATTTGCCACTTCGCAAAGTGGACTTAAAACACACATTTGTTGAACCATTCTAATTCAAGCAACAAAGCCTTCATCCACAGGCATTCAAGCAGTTAATCATTTAAGCAAATAACCTCATGGCAAGCATGCTATCATGGCAACATGGCAATCGCACTCATGCAAGTATGCTAAAGCATAAAACTCACCAAGTATTCCAAGCCAAAACAAAAACTAGTTAGAAACAATGCATGATCCTAACTATGCAAGATGTCTAATGCAACACATGCAATAATGCGATTAATAGGTTTAGCTATTAATATGGCATATGATACAATTTGATAACATGTTTTGAAACACATATTCAAATAAGTATTGAATTTACAATGCAGTTTGAATGATGTGCCAAGCCTCGGTGCATACAATAGAAATGAATGGATGCAAGCATGCAAGCATAAGGTATTCTAATTGAAAATGTCCCTAATATAACCATCAAAAGCGGATAAATAAAAGGGAGAAAGACGTGGGGTTGGAAGACATGCACACACGTACGCACACTTATTACAACATAGTGCCCTCGTAAAGGAGAGTCCAAATGCATAAGCTAACTAGCTATGCTAATTAAGCTAATTATTACAACACGAAACTAATTAACTATTCTAGTTAACTAATTATTACAACACAATTGAATAACTAGCTATGCTAAGCTAAGCTAATTAAAATATAACACTTGAATTGAATAATTAGTTATGCTAACTTACTAAAGCAATTTAAACAAAGCAAGTAAATGGCCTCAAGGCGGGGACGATGCATGCTCAATTGCTCGCACGAAAATGCCCTTGCCTTGCCATCGATGCCTCTGTTTGCACTCGTTTGATCTCTGAAAACTGCACCAACTTCCAGATTGTCTCTGCCCAACACAGAACACACTTGTGCAAAAATTCATTGGTGGCCGGTTGGCTAGTTTAAGTGGGCGGTCGGCTTCTTCAAGTGGCCAGTCGGCCAACCCCATTTCTGGACTTCTGCTTTTGCTGCAACAGAGAGCAAACAGAGACAAAGCAATGCATTTTCAAGAAATGTGTGTACTGCTACCCTCCTTATCATATCTCAAGCTCAAAGGAGTGTAGTTCTTGGCTCTCAAGCCACCAACCAAGCATTTTCAATGCATGATGGCCAAAGAGCCAAGCTTGTAGTCAATGAATGCACAAATAAGACTCGAAGGACCACCACCCTATCATGCATGATCAAGGGTGACGGTGACCAAGAAAAGTGGCACGTTTCATCACTTTGAGTATGAAACGCCCCATTTTCCTTGTGTTTGGATTAACGTCCGATCCAAATACATGCAATGCAACACAAAGATGCTTATCTTGATTCTTTTACTTTGTTCATTTTATTTACACATTTTAGATTACCAATCCATTCTTTAGTTGATTATTCCAAAAGGTAAATGTCCTCTAATTGAAAGTGGACTTAAACCACAAGTACCTTAAGCATGAGAGAGGCCTTATGATGTTAGTAATGAACTCTCGAAGGAATTAAACCATTAGGCATGAGGGTCTCAATTCCACACTCAAGCCAACAAGGGTTCGAAGTCACTTTCGAAACAAAGTAAAAAGTGAAGAATAGAGGGAGGTTGTAGATATTTCAGTGCTAACATGGCAAGTAAAATGACACTAAATCATGCAAGCAACTCATGCAAGTCATCTTTAAGAGCCTAACTCATTAAGCTAGTAAATACCATTACACTATAGCCATGCAATAAAAGCCTCAACTGACCAAACCAACTCTGGACAGAGTTAAAATATGCCAAAACAGTGGCTAAAACATGCTGAGATTGAGGTGCAAAATGCTAGAAAAGCATGCTCACATGTTAGCTTGCAAACAAGACTCAAGACACAACTCTCAAAAGTAAAGAAAGAGTGAAATAAATGAGCATGTGACAGTGCTATATCCACTAAAATTACATGTAAAAAGACACTATAACATGCAATCATTCCAAGCAAAACATGTTTAGAGGCCTAAAATGCCAAGCTAGTGAAGCCATTTGCACTTCAACTATACAAAACAAAGCCCACATGACCAAAGTAGCCCAAAATAGAGTTAAATCATGCCAAATCAGAGGCAAACACATGCTAGAAATAAGCTAAGTTAAGCTATAAAAACATGCTACCATGTGATGCTAACTAGGCATGGAAGTGAGACACAAGGAGGGGACGCTTACCCCTCCATTTTTGGACTTCAAAACATGCTTTTTACCACTGAAATAACTCTGAATTTCAGTGGTTTAAAGGCCAAAAAAGTTTGACTTTAACATGCTAAAAGATGGCACAAAAAGCTATACAAGCTAAGGAACAAAAGGGAGAGACAACCCCCTAACACAAATTAGGCTCAAACCACCATTTTCAGGACTGAAAAATAGAGGTTTTTACAATTGAAAACCAGCTCAAAAACAGTGTCAAAAGATGGCAAAACAAGTATGGAAATTAAGCTAGCAAAGAGAAGTTTCTACCTCTTGAAGGGAAGACACAACTTAAGGAACAATCTGAGCTTAAACCACCTTCTAGAGCTCAAAGGAAGCTCCAAGAGAGCTTCAAGCAACCTTAGCCCAAAGATGAACCACTTTGATCAAGGATGTCTAGGCAAAGGAGAGGTGTATCTCCACTTGTATGCACAAAAGGACAAGAGAGAGAGAAATCTAGAGAGAGAGGTTTTTAGAGAGAGAGGCTCCCAAAATTTGCTAACCTTGAAAACAATAGAGAATGGCCTCTATATATAGAAATACAAGAGCTCAAGTCAAAAATATCAATTTAGAAATATCTGGAGCAGTGTGAGAGACAGCTAGAGGTAAAGATCTACAAAATCTGAGCTTTTTTCACAAGTGGCCGACAGCCAGAAGTAGTGGCTGGTCGTCCACTAGTGGTCGCCGGTCGGCCACCAAAAAGCTGCTTCCAGGCCCGACTTCAAATGGGTATATCTCCTTCATTTTGACTCATTTGCAGGTCATTCTTGTGCCTAAATTGAAGCCCCGGAAGTCTTCTTTCCAATGGTGACAACCTCACATCAAAATTGCAAGTGTTCTAAGAGATATACCTCTTTTTAGTGAAGACTGCTCAGTTTCGGTCCAACCGGATTGATGCCTAACTTCAACCAGCCATATCTCCCTCATCTGGCCTCGGCTTGAGGAGATTCTTGAATGTAAAATGAAGCCCCGGAAGTCCACTTTCCAACAATGGTGGCCTCATAGCTGAAATCCAAGTGTACAAATGGATAGGCCCAATTTAGTGAGGGCTGCTCGACTCTCTCTTAACGATTCATGCCCATCTTCTTCCCCAACTTGGTTTCTTCCCTCTCCTCCAATTTTCTTCAACTTCAAACCTCTAAAAAAGATGTTTTAAAGATTTTTTCAAAGAGTTCACCTCTCTTTCATTCATTTCTACTTTGTCCTAGCTCGGTTTACTGAAAAGCGCAACATTTAACGAATTGCGAGCCTCGAAACATCGTAGGAACTTTGTTTCAAAAATATTTTGAAAGAGAGGGTTTTAAGGTCTAAAATCTTTGGTCAAAATAGTTTTAGTCCAAAAAATGGGGTGTAAGGTTGGGATTTGACTCTGTCATTGCCGAAGAAATCGAACCTTAGATAGCCTGCACCATCAAGTAAGCAATCAGTGGTGCCTAAGTCTTAAGGGCGGTCAAAAATGGGGTGTCTACATCCGAACCCGATATGGACATTACGAATTCTTAGTTATGCCCTTTGGGTTGACAAATGCTCCAACCACATTCATGGATCTAATGAACAGGGTCTTTCAAGAGTTTCTTGACAAATTTGTGGTCGTCTTTGTGGATGATATTCTTATATATTCACCTTCCGAGGAGGAGCATGAAGGACATCTTCGTGTCATTTTACAACTTCTTAGGGAGCACTGTTTGTACGCAAAGTGTGAATTCTGGCTTTTTGAAGTAAATTTCTTGGGTCACGTAGTCTTGGGAGACGAAATTATGGTGGATTCCTCAAAAATAGAAACTGTGCAGAACTAGGAGCAGCCCAAGAATGTTTCAGAAGCTCATAGCTTTCTGGGCTTAGCCGGTTACTATCGCCGATTTGTAAAGAATTTTTCTTCCATATCATCTCCATTAACTAGATTGACCGTAAGGGAGTAAGGTTTGTTTGGAATGAAGCTTGTGAAAATTCCTTCTAAGTGCTAAAGTTCAAATTGACTACTTCTCCAATTCTTATCATTCCAGAACGAGGCTTGGGCTATACCGTATATTGTGATGCTTCTAGAGAAGGGTTGGGATGTGTCCTAATGCAAGAGGGTAAAGTGGTGGCGTATAGTTCGCGCCAATTGAAGACTCATGAAAAGAACTAGCCGACGCATGATTTAGAACTAGCCGCTATTGTTTTTGCCTTGAAGTTTTGGAGCATTATCTACATGGTGAAAAGTTTGAAGTTTTCTCTGACCACAAAAGCCTTAAATACCTATTCTTCTAAAGGGACTTGAATTTGCACCAACGGTGACAGATGGAACTCCTGGAGGATTATGATTTTGAGACACACTACCACCCTGGCAAGGCCAATGCAATAGCAGATACCTTAAGTAGAAAATCCATGAGCTCTCTGGCGAGTCTAGCGATGAGGGAATGGAAGATGATGGGGGATGCTAACAAATTTGCTTTGCAACTTGGTGAATCGTCGAAACAGGCCACTCTTTTCGCCACTATTGCACAACCTACCCTTGTAGCTAGAGTAATTGAAATGCAACTGGGTGACCCGAAAGTAGTTTTGATTAAGGAGAAGATCTCCCAAAGGAAGGAAGAACGGGGCTTAAACATTTATGCGGATTCTAGTGTCCGTTACTTGGACCGACTATTTGTACCTAAATCTATAAGGAACGAAGTTTTGAAAGAATTCCATCACTCGTGTTTAACGGTACATCCGGGGAGTACCAAGATGTATCATGACCTGAGCCGTCAATTTTGTTGGAGAGATATGAAAAAGGATATAGCCCTATTTGTAGCCAAGTGTTTAATCTGTCAACAAGTTAAAGCCGAACACCAAAGACCGGCTGGACTATTAAAGCCTCATTCTATAGCTGAATGGAAATGGGAACACGTCAATGTGGACTTTGTTTCTAGTCTCCCTAGAACTCAAAGAAGTAATGATACAATCTGGGTAATAATAGATAGACTTACTAAGTTGGCTCATTTCCTTGCCATGAGCATGCGGGATTCCATAGAATTTCTAGCCGAACTTTATATTCGTGAGATAGTTCGCCTTCATGGGGTACCGATGAGTATAGTGTCTGATAGGGACTCTCGTTTTACCACTAGACTGTGGCAGAGTCTTCAAAGTGCATTGGGCACTTAATTGAATTTCAGTACAACTTATTATCCTCAAATTGACGGACAATCTAAGTGTACTATCCAGATTTTGGAGGACATGTGTGCTAGATTTTAAGGGATCTTGGGAAAAACATCTACCCTTGATTGAATTTGCTTATAACAACAGCTATCAAGCGAGTATTAAAATGGCACCCTTCGAGGCATTGTATGGGCATCTGTAGACACCCCATTTTTGACCGTCCTCAAGACTTGGACGTCATCATTTGAACACTCGATGATCATCCATGTTCGTGTTCGTCTTGAGTTCTCGGAGGTTTCGGCCGCACGCCTTGCCTCAAGACCTCTTGACTTGTTTGTTTTGTGTATGGTTTTGCACCAAACACTTGTTGTTTTGCTTCTGAGGGTGGGAAATAGCTTATTGGCCATCCCCACACCTCACCGACCATGGCTTGAGGCCACCAACCCTGTTTTCTTGCTACCGGCCAAAGGTGTTGGCCGGTCAGCATTGTGTTTGGTCGGTCGGCCACTGATTTTGGTCAATCGGCCACTTTTTCTGGCCGAGACCTTTTCTTGGGGAGGTTTGAACCTTTTGAACCTTGGTTTTAGCTTCTTGAGGAAGCTTGAACCTTTTGAACCCTTGGTTTTAGCTTCTTGAGGAAGCTTTGAACCTTTTGAACCTTTGTTCTAGCTTCTCCAACAAGCTTGAACCTTTTTAGCTTCTCCAAGAAGCTTGAACCCTTTGCCTAGTTTCTCCAAGAAGATTGGCCCCTTTGCTCCAAGCTTCTAAGAGAAGCTTGACCCTTTCTTAGCTTCTTGAGGAAGCTTGACCCCTTTGCTCTAGCTTCCTCAAGAAGCATGGCCCTTTTGCTCCAAGCTTCTAAGAAAAGCTTGGCCCCTTTGCTCAAGCTTCTAAGAGAAGCTTGCACCTTTGTTCCTCTATAAAAGAAGAGCTCCTCTTCCATTGCAAGGGTTCCAAGAAATTTGTCTAAGGCAAAAACCATACACTTTCCTCCATATCTCTACATTCCAAGCTCCAAGCTCCAAACTCCATTGTTCTTGCCCCTTTGCACACCAACTCTTGGCCTAACACCTCCATCATCAACCTAAGGATCTTGGAGGCTTATTTTAGAGGCTAAGGGACTATTTTTTTGGACCAAGAAGCTGTTGTCCCCCTTTTGGCTACAAGGGTAACACACTTTACCCTCTTTTGGTTTTTATTTTGCTTAATCTTTTAGCCATACTTAGAAGCATTCTCGAGCTTTGTCATAAACTAAAAAAAGTCTTATTTTGAGCTCATTTTTAACTACTAAAAAAATAGTTAAAGATCACACTTTGATGAAAAAAGATAACTCACTTTTATTGGAAGTGTGATAAAAAAAAATTAAATTGATATTTTTATCAGACCTAATTTGATTGAGTGTGATAATATTTATTTTTTATGTCACTTTTCAATTAAGTGTAATTATATATATATTTTTTATCACACCTTCTAATTAAAGTGTGATTATATATACACTATTACTTTTTTATTATACTTTTTAAATAAGTGTGATTATAAATATATTTTTTAATCACACATTTTAATTAAAATGTGATTATTTATATATTTTTAATCACACTTTCTGATTAAAGTGTGATTATATATACACTACTACTTTTTAATCACACTTTTTAAATGAGTGTGATTATATATATATATTTTAATCACACATTCTAATTAAAGTGTGATTATTTATATATTTTTTAATCACACTTTTTAAATTAGTGTGATTATATATATATTTTTTTTAATCACACATTATAATTAAAGTGTGATTATTTATATATTTTTTAATCACACCTTCTAATTAAAGTGTGATTATATATACATTACTACTTTTTAATCACACTTTTTAAATTAGCGTGATTATATATATATTTTTTAATCACACATTCTAATTAAAGTGTGATTATATATACATTACTACTTTTTAATCATACTTTTTAAATTAGTGTGATTATATATATATATATATATATTTTTAATCACACATTCTAATTAAAGTGTGATTATATATACATTATTACTTTTTAATCACTTTTTTAAATAAGTGTGATTATATATATATATATATTTTTAATCACACACCTCAAATAGGTGTGTTTGTATAAAATATTCCAATTTGATTTGTATATAAAATATACAATTCCCATATTTTTTTTAAAAAAAAGCCCCAATACCAAAACACAAATTAAAAAAAAAATCAAAATACATTTAACTCTTTGGTTACTTCTAATCAAAAGGAAAGTAGAAGGTTAGGGTTCATCACGAGGCACGAGAGAGATAGAGAAAGAGAGAGAGAGAGAGAGAGAGAGAGAGATGGAGTGCGTTCAATACTGTTGGGGGCAGAGTGTTTTTTAGGATCGCTGTTTTCGGAGGCCTCTCTCTTATCACCCCAAACCAACATCGCCTTGAAAAGCCCTCCGCCTGCGACGTCAGCATCGTCGTCGACAAGAAGCTTCTAGTCTTCGAAGTCGTTAACTTCAGCTTCTTTCTCTTCTCCTCTTTAGTCACTGAGGGCCTTAAGCTCGCCATCAATCTCTTGAACATACAACAAAAAGAGTCTTTAACTAATGATGAAAATAAATTTTGTCACAAAAGACGTACCTTTTAATGAAGAAAATAATCTATCGTCTCTAAATTAAATATTGTTAGAAGGTAATTTAATTAATCTTAAACTTTAAATAAATTTATTATGAAAGTCCACAAGGCTAATAATAATAATAATAATAAAACAAGGAGAGTAATTATTTTAGGGTTAATAATATAAATACATAAATAAATAAAAACCTAAGTTCTTATTAACACAGCCACCGCAGCCGTGAGAATGAGGGAGAAGGAGAATGTAAGCAATCCAAGTCTTGGACTTAGGTTTCAGAGCTCTTTCTCCGCCACCATTATCACAGTAAGAAAACTTCCATTTCTCTCTATTTTTCTAAAATCTGGTTCTTCTCTGATCTGATGAGTGAAATAGTTTTGAATTCAATTCTGAAATGGTTTGATTTTTAAATTTCTTCTATGATTGAAATGGGTTTCTGAAATGATCTTTATTTTTTTAAAGGAGTTTCGGAATGGTTTCTATCATTGCACCGTTTCAAAAATGGTTTGTCATCTATATTTGCTGATTTTATTTTCTGAAAGGGGTTTCAAAATGATCTTTATTTGCTGATTTTGGATTATTTTTTCTCTCATCTGTATAGTTTCTCTGTGTGTAGCAAAGATGAATCATGGTATATACTTTTTGTGTCTACAAGGTGCTCGACAAAATGTCACAATGGCATTGCAAAGATGAGATTTGTCATCTCAGTTCTTTTGTTATTTCTTGTGTTCATTTTATTTGGAGGTAAACACACCTTGGTACTTTTTCAAAAGCTTCAGTTTTGATTTGTATATATGTTTTTGCTTGATTCTGGTTTTCTTGTTTTCAAAAATTGTAGTTGCGTATGATCCATTAGCTTCAATTGTGCCTATACATGTTGTTAAGAGTCACTTTGTTATTTTTATTACTATATGGTTTACTGGAGTGAAATTTTAAGTGGTTTTCATTGATCAAAATTTTAATAAACAACAGAGAGTCTTAGTAATTAATTTCTGCTGTTAAAGATTTTGTATAACATAAATTTTTGCTAAACAATGCATGTGGTTTAAGGATGTGATACAAAATGCTGCTCTGTTTTTGTCTTTTCTTTTTTTCTTTTTCCCTTTAAATTAAAGAAAGTACATGGTTGTTGAAGTTGGGGAGAGTTTTAATTTTGTGTTTATTTTATATGGAAGAGAGGCCTTTCTGGTTATATTTTTCTTCTAATCTCAGTTGTGTATAAATTTTCTGCAAAGTAGAATGAATATTATGTCATGTTAATATATTATTCATTTTATTGTGTTGTCCATGTCAGAAAGCTTTTTATGTGTTCTCTAATAAGTAATGTTTCATTATAGTTGGCTTATTTACTCAAGTATTGATGAGTAATGAATCTTCCCAAACCCACCTATGATAGACATTTTGTAATTTGGTATCTTCTAGCATTAGTGGGAGCATTCAAAATTTGTGATCATGGTTCTTGAGGTATACAATTATCCATGTTATCTTTTTGCCTTTCCTAACTTAGGAATTGTTTGGTTGTCTTTTTTAATTACTTTTTGTCTATTTAAGCAAAAAAATTAGATCATTTTGCTTGTTTGCGCTCTTTTGTACTCTATTCAACCAAACAAGTTTTATTAATTGCTCCTGCACAAATTAAGAGGTACTTCTATATTCTTCTAATTGCATGAACCAATTGATTTGATTTGGTGGGTCCACTTTGAATTTGAGCATTGTTTATTTATTTGCATTTTCCTATTTGATCCCATTATTGATGGTAGAGAATTATAGATCTCATTTGACAATTTTCCATATTATTTATGGTAGAAGCCTTTCACACAACTGTAATCTTTCCTGTATAGTCATTTTATATACTTATTCTATGTTCTAACATCCACTGCAGATCTCTTATCATAATTCAGCTTTTGAGTATGTTAGCATATTCCACGGTACTTTTGAACTTGATAACTAGTTCTTATATAAGATGTTGACTCGTTCCCTTCTTCTGCGGGATAGGTAATATAATGATCTAAATGGAAGCACGGATTTTAATCAAATTGATAAAAGTACAATTGATCAGTTTGCTTGTAGACATTGGATTGGATGAGAAACATTTTTCTTTTCATCACACTACAACAAAAAACACATTTTATAGCATTCGATGAATGCTATCAAAAGTAAGCAATAACATTCGTTGGAATGCTATGTTTGCCCATGTTATTAAAAAGTGTATCATTTTTAATAACATTTATCGAATGTTATCGTTGAACACTATCGTAAATATATTATAACAAATTTTGAATCCTATGAAATAGTTAAAAGTTACTAAAAATACCAAAGGATAACATTTTGTTAATGCTATGAAATTGTTTTTATAGCAATCTAGTAATATTACAATTTACCATATCATAACTAAGAATGTTATAATAAAGCATGGTAATAATCAATGT
The DNA here is from genome assembly GCA_025200525.1 of Camellia lanceoleosa. Lineage (NCBI taxonomy): Eukaryota > Viridiplantae > Streptophyta > Magnoliopsida > Ericales > Theaceae > Camellia > Camellia lanceoleosa. The sequence goes on along the minus strand of CM045762.1, from coordinate 107,069,784 downwards.
AACATAGCTCTGGACTCCACTCAAATTGGGAAGTCCAATGACATAACTATAAGAAGGCATGTGTTCTGATAGGTGTAGACCAAACCACTAACCATGTACTAAACCAGGAGACCAACCTCACAAGTGCACAGCTAGATAAAATCATGAGCTCATGGGGTCCTCTGACCCCACTCCCTATTGGACCACATTATTCGATTTTGACACAAAATAGCCAACCAAATCTTGTAACTTTCTCAATGTTTCTCTCTACCTGCCTTAATCTAAGGTCCTCGGAGCCTTTCAAGACACATTTTTGGCGTCACATTCATTAAATAGTCATAGTCCTTAATACGAAAAGCACACCGTCTCTCACTTCCTCCTACTGCCGAAGTAATCTAAATCAAGCACTCTGAAGAAAGATCAAAAAAATGAACGTAACTCCAATTTATGTTGAAATTTGAATGATGAAAACCGTTCTTAATATTTTCTGAGTTCATATTTTCATATATCTTAATTGCAGTTACTTGGTTGGATGCATCACAAGTTCCGGGCCAATGAACCACTGAAGGATTTTAGCGTAAGTAAGTCATGTACACCCTTACATATTTTTCTGCTAACGCTTTGCTAAAGCAATAATGAAAAGATTGGTGCACATATTAGAGTCAGACTGTAAGTGCAATATTAAACATAATCATGAGTAGTCATTATAATATTTGTGGTAAGACCAATATAATCTAGTAGCATAATCAGTAGATCACTGGAAATTGAGATAATGGTAAGCATCAACAAGCATCAACAAGCCCATGAGTCATGATCCATAATATTTAAAACAACAAAGAAGCATAATATGCCATTAATTCTTTTGAGATGCATTTGAAAACACAAACCTACATGACATCCTCCCAACTAACCTCACCATTATCCCAATTATTTAACATTTCTTCGTCAGGAATTCTTGTTCTTGTCTTTCAGTGCACCATCAATGGATGACCAACAAGATTACCCAAAGTCAAATTTTGGCACTAATCCTTAGGTAAAGCACAAAGGACAACCATCTCATGAAAATCATTTGCCACCTAGAAGCGAGAAGAGTAGAAGCCGACGACTTTGAAGAAGAATCTTCAGTTGCAATTTCCGAGCTCTTCCATGGCTTCCTTACCATAGGTACTCTTGGTTCGCACTACTCATCACAGACCCATCAACGCCAACATTTGCCATATCACGAGAACATAATCAAAAAGAAATGTATAACAGAGAATGAATTGAAGCTTATTAATGATGAGTTGGAGAAGGTGCTAGGTCAAGGAGACGCGGTTGCAATGACTCATCTGGGAGAAACAAATCATGTTAGTACCGAAGAAACAGCTTATGTTAGTATCGAAGAAGCGACCATGGTAGCACCATTACACTTAGCTTAAAAGCCATTGGAAGGCACAGAGACCAGCTTGAATGGAACAACAATCATCCACCTGTGGCTATCTGCTTGGATCAAGAATTGAGTTGCCGTAAACAACCACAAGGGTAAAGAAGGAACATAGAACATTGCTTGGGGAGCTTTTTAGAGGACAAAAATAGCAGAGGAAAATTATGTAGCCAAAAGCGAGGGAGAAAACAGATGTAAAATGAGACAGATAAATCACTATACACCTCATGAAAATGATGTCAAGAAAAGAATGGTTCATGGTTCTTCTCGGAGCTCCACCACATCGACTGGGGGAAATGTTGGCTCTGCTTCATCTGAGACAAAACTGCATAAGGTATGTGTACTTCTAGTTTAGACCTATATTACATGAACTTGGGTGCAATGCATATCAAAATGCCGGACCCAACAAATCTCAAATTTAAGGTATGCAAACTCGCAAAAAGGTCAATTTTTTTTTTATATTATTTTTAATATATTATGTGAGACAAAATGGAAACATATAGTGTCAAAAAGGCATTTTACTTATTTTAAATCAATTATACAACAATATATATATATATATAATGATAGTGTTAAATATAAATATGTAAGAAGCTCCGATGGAAAGTGTTAGACACATACAGATATTTGATTTACTTTGAAGTGTCTACCTAACATAAGCTTAGATACTAAATCTTCTGAAATGAGCACACACAGCACTGCATCTCCTAGACGTGGTTTTGTTGGTACCATTAAGATAAAAAGAAAAAAATATCCCCATAATTGAGGATGTTAGGAGGGATAGACTGGATACAGACTTGATCTTCGATATGATATGCACAAAGTGGTCGCCTCATATTGAAACCCATGTTCTCATGCTTGGCATCCCGAGCATTTTACCATTGCTCCAAGCACAATATCATCTGTAATTCAATTACAAAGAACATAATGTGAAGTGTCAATAAACCAATCAGATGGTTGTCACTAAGCTTTTCCGAGTATTTCAATCGAATCAATCCTACAGGATGCACTAGCAAGTCCAGTTATGTATTCTCCGATTGGTTTCAATTCAACAAATTACCGCATTGAGATCCTCCATATGTTCCACAGAAAGTCCATCCTGAAAGCTCCACTACTGCACGAAAATCTCATAAGCCTCGTAAAAAGACATAAAGAACAACATCACCTATGAGGGGGGCTACAATAATGGAGATGGAATGCTCCTGCATTTAAGATTTCATGATATTTCCTCGAAAGCCCTTTCAAGAGAGAGCTTTAGACGCTTCAAGAGCCACTCCAACCCACCCCAAGTCACACTCAAGCGATTCAAATGGGAACAGAATTTCGGATCAAAACAGATGCAGGCTGTAAGTACATATATATCTCCCATCCCAAAATCCAATCTACATTCCAGAGACTGGTGATTATAGTGTGACAGAGACTAGATTATGGACCGTAGATCCTGGAATTTATTATCACTCTTTGGCTGCTGAAGATGTAACTAAATTTTCTCAATATGCATGAAGGGAAGCCCTCCTACTTGAGGTCCCAATCTAGTTTCACACTTACATTCTCTAATTAGTACAAGTCATATATGGGTTCAGATATCATGTCCTCCTGAAAATTTGTAGCATGTAAGGCACTAATGTAGATATAATTATTACAGTGGTCCAACTATTTTCGTAATTAACCTCACTTAGTTCTATTGTTTACACTGTAGACTTGGTGTTGGAGCTCTAGAGGGCAGAAGATGCATTCTGAAGTGTGGTTATGATATATTAGCATTAAACAGTAAGTAGTGTATTATATTTATAAATATTCTCCTCCTGGATGATTATTTTCTAGCAATATCTGAGTGGTTATATCCTAATAAGCTAGAGAATAATAAAAGAATAAAAGAGGTCCCTCTCTAAATACCCATGAGTATATGTCAAGATTGAGGTCTATCCGTCTGTTAGTAAACATGGTTCAATTATTCTACCTATCTAACTATCTAACAACTTGTAACCAATCTTCTAACTAATATCTAACTCTAACAAATATCTAATATCTCTAATGCATGATATAGGAACAGTATTTGGATCTCAAGTCGCAAATTGTGAGATGGGCGTGAGTGCTGCTGATATGGTGGTGGCACTGATGCCTTAGACTATAGCAGCATAAGCTGTGACTATAGCAGCATACCTTTTATTTTATAACATTTATAAAAAAAATGCTATAAACAAATGTTATTAATTATACTTTTTGTTGTAGTGTCACTTCACACTAAATTTGATAAAGATCATGCACTTCTTGGGAAGCCTAATAATTTTGAAAAGATAAACTTTTATCTATAATTATATTACATGTACACATTGAACATACAAGAAGAGTCCAATGAATGCATATGTGTTGATAAATGTCTCACAAATTGGAAAACAATCTAGATTATGCAGGCAGGAGATACGCTTGAAAATGGAAAGATATTAGTCAGGGATCACTCATTATGCAAACAATGATAAGTTCATACTAAGAGACCAACTTAAGGAGTCGATGTTGTTTTGTGCAGTTTTTTTCTATTTTAAAGGGCAATGATAATGTAGCACGCCTTCACTGGTAGCAATTGTGAAATTTTTATCTTTTATTGTTTCTTCTTTCCTGAAATAACAGTATTAAAAGGAATACCAAAATCTGTGAGAGAATATAATACATATATGCTTTAAATCTCAACTTCTTGACCTGAATATGTTTTCCTGATTTTCCCCATTGTTGTAGCTCCTTGATAAAGCTATTTCAGATGTTAAGCTACTTCAGTGATTTGATCTATGTAGTGGTTTCACTACGTGGGACTATTGGAAACTTTCTTGAAGTGTTGAGATGCCATTATACCCTTATAATGGAATGAATGTGCTTGTTCATCTTTAAGAACTTGTTTAACGTAAATGTTCTCTAGTTATGGTTACATGCTCTCGATTCTGATTCTCAGAATAACGCTCATGGGACCTCGCTACAATTCGGACTCGGTTTTGTTACGGTTCTAAATCAACCAAAGAGTCCAAATCCGCAAATCGCTTTTGAAGAAAAACAGATTTTTGAAAGAAGTGCCAAACATGGATCGCTTTGCGGATAACGAGTCGCCACCTAAATATTTTAAAATGGGAAATTTAGGAAACCCCGACTCGGTCCGAAGGCCACGTGTCCGTCATCACCAAAGTTGGCTCGGGAACTTGGGTACGATTAGGAAGGTCACATCGTGAGCACCCCTCTCGCCCGGCCAAAGACCGCCTCTACTAACCATGATATCCGTTTTGAAAACATTGTGAGTTCTTATTCCGGTTATTAGCCTAGATTACTATGTGATGCTTGCAGCAAACAAGTATAGACTGGGCCGTCTGAATTGGAACAAAACATTTCATGTTTGTTTGTTTGAAAATGGTGTGAAGGTGCTACCCGCGGGTAGGCTAAAATGCGGCTTTGCCACCCTCGGGTGGGCTTAGAAAACAGTGATGTTGCCACTATCTAGTGGGCTTAAAACAAACAGTCAATGCATTGTCCCGATTCAGATAACTCAACCTTCACCCACAGGCATTCAAGGCAGTTATATCACATAAGCATATAGCCTCATGGTAAGCATGCTGTTATGGCAACACTCACACGCATGCAAGGATGCTAAAACATAACCACTTACCGAGTACTCCAAGCCAAAACAGAAAACTGATTAGAAATCATGCATGAATCCTAAGTATACTGAAATGCCTAATGCAACACATGCAAAATGCAACTATAGCAGGCTCGGCTATTCTAAACATGGCATATGATGATGCTACAGCTAACATGTATTCAATTTGGAATTGAAATACAAATGCAGTTAGTATGATGCGAGCAGTGCGTAAGGCAAAATGTATAAATGATGCAAACATGCTATCATATCAGATGCTAATTGAAATATGCCCTATATCTAACCATCATAAGCGGTAAATAAAAGGGAGAAAGAAATGGGGTTGAAGACATACATCACACTCACGCACACTTATTACAACAATGCCCTCGCGCAGAGGGTCCGAATAAATAATAATACAGACCCGAAATGAAAGAATATTACAGTCCGAAATAATATACAAATTTCTAATAAATTAACAAATTAAACTAAGAAAGTCAGAATCGCACGCAGCCGTGGGCCGCTTGCTATGATGAACAGAGCCTGTTGGGTTGCCTCGGGCGGAAATCCACTAGGATGCCCCAATTAGCCTCTGTTTGTAGTACTTCTCGGAATGCGTGCCGGACTCCGGAAAGTTGTTGGTCCTCGGTTTTCTTTGTAAGAGAGCAAGAAAAGGGCATAGCAATGTATTTCACAAATATATGCATGTCTCGATCCTCGTGCCACCAATCACGCATACCGATGCATGATGGCCGAGGAATCGGATTGCACAACTCAATATAGGATGAATGCAGATGAATGCTACAACAAACCCAACTCCATCATGGATAATCCGAGTGTCGGTGACTTGGGAATTGAAACACACTCACACCGAGTACTAATGTATCTCGCTTTCCGTGCGCTAACGCCTATCCCGATACACTATGCATGATATGCATGAAATGCAATCTTGACATACACATTATTATGAATGAGATGTTTCAAATACGTGCACAAGCACGCAAATCGAGAAAATGTATGAATGTAATCTAAGATACAACCTAGTATGTACTATGCTGTGAAAATGAGATGAAAATGATATGCCTCGTAAAGCGTACACGCCGGCACGCAAACCAAGGCGATGGCTCAAGTGCAAGTCGATAAATCGGCAAAAAATGCGCTACCACGCACGCAAACCGAGGCGATGATGAAATGGAAATCGAATAAATCGGCCTCGAAATGCGCCACGCACGCAAACCGAGGCGATGATGAAATGAGAAAATCGGATATAACCGGCAGTGCCTCGGGCGCGCTACCTACGCACGCCAACCGAGGCGATGATGAAATGGAAATGGATAAACCGGCGTTTCGAAATGTGCTCACGCGCACGTAAACCGAGGCGGCGATGATGCGAAATGAGAAATCGGATAAACCGGCGTTTCAAATGCGTGCCCACAGCACGTAAACCGAGGCAATGATGAAATGAGAAAATCGGATACCCGGCAAGTGCGCGCGCCTACGTGCACGCGAACCGAGGCGATGATGAAATGAGAAAATCGGATACAACCGAAGTGCCTCGAAGTGCGTGCCCACAGGCACGCAAACCGAGGCGATGATGAAATGAGATGAAATGGCATACGGAATGCCGCGATGGGCTTACACCAACATGGGAGAGCCTCAGCTCACTCACATAAGCTGCCATCGGATAAAACAGAGGTGCCTCGAAGTGCGTGCCCACAGGCACGCAAACCGAGGCATGGCCCGAAGGCATGAAATGGCACAGGAAATGATATGCAAGCATGCGAAGCAAAATTCAGCACCTAAATGAAGGGGAAGACTGCCTCGAAATGTTACGAAATGACAACCAATGCATGAAATCATCCCGAAATGCGATATTAAGTGCCCAAAATGGCCTACGGCTATGCTAAACATGCAAAATTGGCACATGACAGAAAAAACAGTGGCAAGGCAGCCCCAAAAATAGCACTTGTACAATACAAAACATGGCCAAATTGTGAGCATAGATAGGGCAACAATGGCATGCAAAAATACGGGAAATGAGGGGAATTACAAAGGAAGTAGTATATGAAAATCCCAAACTGAAAAAATTCCTTCTACAACTTTGAAGAGGAGTCAAAAACATGCATATTTACAGTGAATGAAAACTCCAAAATCAGCATGTAGATAGGCTCAAAATAGCATGCAATATAATGAGCTAACGAGGGCTATAAAGGGAGGTACCATAAGCAATGACCAAACAACTTAATACCCTTAATAAAACTTGAAGAATAGACCAAAAAAAGACACTTTATAAGCCTGATGAAGGCTGAAATCCGAAGCTAAACTGGCTTAACAAAGCATGCAATTTTACGAAAAAATTGAGGAATACAAAGGAAGTACCAAAACCAATCATCAAATGGCCTAAGATCCTTAACAAAGGATGAAGAATGGACCAAAATAAGGTATTCTATAAGCCTGATGAAGGCTGAAATCCGAAGCCAAATGAGTCTAACAAAGCATGCAAAATATGCATAGGACATGAATTCAAGGCAAGTGACATGTAGAGCAAGAAAAACAGGTTGAGCCCTTCTTCAATGTTGAAGAGGGGCTCAAAATAAGCACACCATCAGTTCATTCAATGCTCCAACTCAGATCACAAATAGGCCAAATATATCATGCAATTTTACGGTAGATTAGCAGAAATACAAAGCAAGTGCATGATAGAATCACCAAACAGGGTGGAGCTCTTCTTCAATGTTGAAGAGGGGTTCAAAATAGGCCCATCAACAGTTCATAGTATGCTCAAAATCAGATCACTCAAAAGCTAAATAAAGCATGCAATTTTATGGCCTAAAGAGTGGTATTGAAGCAAGTGTATCAAGGAGACACCAAATAGAGTTGAGCCCTTCTACAATGTTGTAGAGGGGCTCAAAATGAGCACAAAACCAGTAGGGGTCGGAGCCCAAAAACCAAAAGGAAATAGGGTAAAAATAGGAAGCAAGAAAATGGTAGAAAAAGGGAAATTGAACCTTACCCTTGAAGACAAGTCTTTCTTTGCTTCTTGGCTTGAATTTGTTGATCTTTGGCCACTGGAAATCACTCCCTTGCTGCTGAAATGGAGTCGGTGATAGTGGTGCTAGGGGTTGATGAAGGATTGGCTTAAAGACTTAAAGGTTTTATTGAGAATTTGGCTATGGAAATGAAGGATTTGAGAGAGAGGGTTTTTAGACAATTTTTTGTAACCCTAGGGAAGGGGCTGTCCAGCCCTTTAAGTAGACAAAAAAAGGTGTAAAAGGGGAGGGAAATGGAGGCTAGATTTCCCTCCCAAAATATCCCCCGGATGGGGAGATATTTTAACAAAAATATCCGGACAGCTGGAATGGGCTGGAAAGCAAGAAGCTGGCCGGCCAGGTGGTTTTCTGCAAGGTGGCCGGCCGGCCACCCCACCTGGTCGGCCAGCCACTCCTCCTGGCCGGCCGGCCATGGTGAAAAAAAGGAAGTGAAAATTTTGGGCCGACCACCATGATTTAGTGTCCTCCCAAGTGTGTAGAATAAGGCCCCAGAGTCGGAATCTGGCAACACTGAAGCAGAAGTCACAACATAGAGCTTGAAGGAGAGGCTCAAAAATGAAATGCACAATTGCTGGCCGACCACCAACTTTTGGTGTCCTCCCATATCCCCTGATCACAAATATGTAGCTTTGGTTGGAAGAAAATACCTGTAGTGTTCAACATTGGCAGGGTGAGCAAAACGGGCGGAAGAGCTTAAACCGGTTATCTGGGATAATTGCTGGCCTCCCACCCCCAGGATCTTCCCGGTATTGAAACAGAGGTACCGCCAAATTTGAACAAAACTAATGAGAAATGAACGCCGGCCAAACCGGCAATTGCACTGATCCCGAAAATGGGTCGCAGTGCCAAGTGGTGTTCAAGAAATAAGTGGACATCTCATGACCCAGTGTCCCTGAATGACAAAACAGAGGTTCTGCCAAAAATCGAGAAAACCGATGTAAAATGAATGCTCGTCCCAAACCGCACGATTCGGTCCCAAACCCATTATGCAAGCGGAAAGTGGCATACGGCCACTAAGTGGCATCGAGGCCCCAGTGTTCCTAATGATGAAACAGAGGTGCATGCCAAAAACCGGAGAACTCGGAGATGGTTGGGCGGTCCGAGCCAAGGCATGGCTTAACGGTCCCAAAATCGAACCGTTCGAATGGCAAAATGGCTGCGCCACAAAAAGTAGCTCACGGCCATCGAGATGGTCTACCGACCACCACTCCCTCGTGAAAGAAAACAGAGAAAACCAAGTCCGGTTCGCAAACCGAGACAAGGCATGTAAGAGAGTTCTAAGTCCGGAGGCGCGCAGGCCGCGACTCAAACTTCGAACGAGCATGATGCAACATCACCAAGCGCTCAATCGGTGACGTCTGAGTCTTAAGGTCGGTCAAAAATGGGGTGTCTACAGTTACATGCTCCCTTTTCTGCCTATGCAATAGTTTGATCGACAATTGTAGTTTGTAGTTCTAATTTAAGCTCATTTACTTGACTATGTTAGTCTCATTTATAGGGGCTGTTATGGTTTTCCATGGGTTTTAATACTTTATTGCAAGCTAGTAATGGAAATTTCAATTTTTCATTTCTTTCAGTGACAGGACAAAATATTATCTGTTGGCATCCTTTGTTCTACACATAAAGCATAGTGAGTCCAAGGATTCCACTATAAGCCCAAGAATTTTGTCAGTCTGTCCTGCAGTGAACAAGACCATCTCCTTGTCCTAGAACATTTATTTATCTCTCTTACTCAAAATAAGTTTGAGTCTATGAGTAGAGAGGTTTTTGAGTGATTTTTACCCAAATTTAAATTTGATATAGGTTTCAGTCAAGGGTTGGAGATGCCATTATATCACTATGTATTCTATATTTAATTTTCATTTTGAGACTGAATAGTTATTGTTTGTCTTTTATTTGTAAATATTTCAGATTTATCATGATATGACAGGTCATTTATCTCACTATTTTGTATATACGGGCCATAATTTGTATCTAAGGGGAAATCAACTAAGGAGTGACTGCAGTGATGTCCCGATCATACAAGCATTGCAGAGAGGTGTTAGAGTATTTGAACTGGATATCTGGCCGAATTCCACAAAAGATAATGTCAATGTTCTTCATGGAAGGTAATGGTGCCAATTTGCAAATGGCAGTCAATTCTAATATGGGAATTTTGAACCCCCCAAGTTATACTTTAGGATTATATCTCTATGTGACTTTGTATATGATGGTATCTAGAACATTTTTTACAAATGTGCAATTACCAGTATGTGTATACCCAAGGAGTTGAGTTGTTTTTCTTCTTTCTAAGGAAACTCTGGCCAACCTGCCAAGCGTTTAGAAGTTTCTAGGAGCTCAAATGGAGGAGATGATGAAGAATGGTCACTGATATCTGAAATGCACTCAAGGTATTTGCACAATTAACATTCAATTGCATTTCTTTTGTAGAACGTTAAATA